>RJWM01000568.1:14240-196452 GCA_004363535.1 Dasyprocta punctata
ACCTCGCGCCTGCCAGGGCAGACGCTTAAGGCACTGAGCCAAACTCCCAGCCCTGGTTTTTTGAGGCAGGGTCGCACTATGTAGCGCAGGCCGGCCTTGTGCTCGCGTTGTAGCCCAAGCCGGCCTCGAACTCACAACGCTCCGCCTACCTCAGCCTCCCGAGTGCTGGGATTACAGGCGTGCGCCACCACGCCCGGCTAGTATAAGGTCTTATAAGTGATTAGAGATGATATGTAGGAGGATGTATGTAGGTTATGTACAAATACTGTGTCATTTTATATAAGGGACTTGAACATCTGAGGATTTTATTGTTCATGGAAGTCCTGAACTGGCCCTCTGTGTATACCAAGAGGAGACTGTACAGTGAGGAGGATTTTTATTTTTATTTTATTTTATTTTTGTCTTTTTAAGACAGGGTTTTACTATGCAGTTCAGGCTGGCCTTGAGCTCACTTTATAGCCCAGGCTGGCTTCAAACTCACAGCAATCCTCCTGCCTCAGTCTCCCGAGTGCTGGAATAACAGGTGTGCGCCACCATGCCCAGTGGGGAAGATTTTTAGTTCGATTTTAAAAGTGGGAAAGATGAGACCTTGGTAACCAGTAGACATTTAGTAGCACCTACTGTACTTGTAAATTAGGGATGCTAACTCAGCTGGGACTCAAATCCTACTTTGGTAGCTCATGTTGGGAAGTGGGAGAACCTTTGGGGAATTGTGGTAGCAGCAGCTCCTTTCCTATTCCCTCACTCCCCGCATCTCAACAGAGGTAGCCCAGTGTAGTATGTTAGTATGTTTCAGTCTGGATGGGACAGAAGAATGTAAATGTGTGCACAGTTTGAAAGGATAGTATTCAGGTCCTAGCTAAGGAAGAATGTTCTGTACAATATAAGGGGATTTATTTTTTTGGAGGAGGGTGAGGTAATGGAGACAAAACCCTGTCTTGAAATCCATGCTGTTGACAGGTTATTGGAGGGTCCAGAAGGAAGTAAACCACCAGAACTTCTCTGAGTTCTTTGGTATCTAAGGACTGTGCATTGGGATTTGTGGAGCCCTGCGTGTTCCCTTCAGTCAGGCATTGTTGGGATCTTCATCTGACCATCCTGCCAGGTATGTTCTGACTGGAGCAGCAGTGCTGGGTGTAGAGCCCACCTGAAATGCCATTTCCAAAAGGAAACTGTCTTTGCCTCAGAGTTTATGAAGGCTCCCAGTGGTGCTTCCCTTCCTTGTTCTGTCAGGGGACTGCAGCATTTCCTGGAGGCTAGGCTTCTCTTCCCCTTTATCTGCTACTGTTTTCTCAGAGGTGAAGATGATCTCTATGGGCAGTGAGAAGTTAGAAGTGGTGGTCCTGCCTTGTGCACAGCAGCTTAGAGCTGAAGGAATATGAAGCGGTGCTCATGTTCTTGGGCCAGGGTGTGTTTGGACACAGTTTTTCCTGTTTACCTGGGAGAGTGGAGGAATAAGACTGGCTGTGGACCAGACACAATTTCCCCTTTCCTGTGCGCAGTGGAAATGGACGGTTTTTAGGGCTGCATGCTTGGTGAGAGGCAAGTGGAGAGCAGTAGGCTTTGCTGTCAGTGGCCTAGTTTCAGCCTCAGCTCTGCCACTAAGCAGCTGTGGTCATAAGCAAATTTACCACTTTGATCTTCAGTTTTATCATTTGTAAAATAGAAGTGTTAACATTACCTATCTGTAGAAGGGTAATTACCAAAAGATCAATGATGACTGGGTCAAAAAAAAAAAAAAAGAGAACTGTAACTTCTTAACTTCCTTTTTGTGTCATTTGAATTTTTCACTGTTGGTGTATGAATTTGAATAATTTATTAAAATTATATTTCAGGTACCCCCTTATAGAATTGTTACGAAGATCAAATGAGATGGGATATTTAAAACAGAAGGCACAATTCTGACAACTAGAAGATACTGAGATAGCAGTTTGGGGGAAAAGTGATATTAAGTGGGGTGCGGTGGTACGCATCTGTTATCCCAGCACTCTGGGGCTCTGGGGCAGGAGGAATGCAACTTTGAGCCCAGCCCAGGCACTGTAGTGACTTATTGAGACCCTGTTTCAAAAAAAAAAAAAAAAGGGTTGAGGATGTAGCTCAGGTATGCAAACCCTTGGTTCAATCCCCAGCTTTGAAATAAAAAAAGGTGCCATCAGCAGCTGACCCCTGCCCTTGTCATTTTGGGGTTTCTGTCTTGATGCATTACTAGGGCTAAGTCTCTGTGCTAAGACTTAAGAGCCAGTGTCTCCAGCTGAAAGTGAGGGATAGCAGTGTGTCTGGCACACCCAGGAGGTTTTGAGGATTAAATGAGATGAGGCATGTCATGCTTTCACCTGGTGTCTAAGACACAGTAAGTGCTTAGTAAATAAGCTGTTATCCTTATGACTGTGCTTGAATTGAGGGGGAGTTGTATCTACTTTAAATTCAATGGACATGCTGCTATAAACATTGGTATGCATGTGCTGTATCACTGTAGTACAATATCCATACAGTTCATAATAGCTTAATCTTGGAAGCAGCCTGTATGTCCATCAACAGATGAATAGACAAAATGTGGTATTTTTACATAATGGAATACTACTCTGCTATAAAGGATAAATTTGAGTGCTTGTCGGAAACTGGATATACTTGAAAACATAACAGTAAGTGAAATAAATCAGACACACAAGATTAAATACCATATGGTTTCTCTCATATGAGAAATATGAAGTATGACTAAAGAGCGAAATAAAAGATACAAAAATAAATGAGATCTCCTGCAGATAGGAAGGAGACTAAGAGACAGGGAGGAGGTGATGTAAAAAATAATGAAGATGTGTCATGTACGCGCACCACATACCCACAATGAAAGTAGTCATGTGTCACAAGCATGTATTAATAAATTTTAAGAAATTTACTGAAAGTGAAGCACAGAGTAATTGGCCAGGTGCTGGATTACAGCAGACACCTGTGTGTTCTCAGTCTGTGCTGGCTGTGTTGGAGTTGCTGGTGGCAAACCTGGACTTAGTGCAGGTGTGTGCACAGGAGCCCTGGCCAGGGCTGCAGATTGCATGATGCCAGAGCACTGCAGCTCTGTATAGAGGGGCTAACAAGGGTCATTGTGTTTGATGAGGCCAAGGCCCGCCTCGAACCTCATCCTCTCCCCATTTTCAGGGCAGATGGACCACATCCTGAGTGGCTATAGTGTGGAGCTTAGTTTCTCTCTCTGTTTCCTTCTGCATCCTCCTGGGTTGGGAGGTGGCAGTTCCCTTGTGCCACTTCCCTTGTGGTTCAGTTCTTAGAACATTCAAGTCTTGCTTTCTCTGTGAAGCTGTCCCCCCCCCCATTACAGGCCACCCTGACAACCACATCATGTGATTTTTTTTAAAGAGAAAAACAGAACATACAATGATACAGAATTTCAAAACAAGATAATAGGAGATTAACAATGGTTAATATATTGTATATTGTTATCTTCAATGTCACTGCTCAGACTACAAGATATAGGCATGAAAAATTGATCACACTGTATAAGTACAAATCTTCTCAATGAACTACTTGAAAGTAGTAGTATAATTATCTTAGTTATCTTGTGTGTGTGTGTGTATATATTATTTTTTTTCTTCTCCCTTCCTTCTTTTTTCCTTTCCCCAGCCCTGTTGTTCTTTCCTTTTGAGCAGTTTCTTCCCCTTTCTTGGTATCTATTGTAGATTTTGAGTCTTATTTACTCTTTCAGTTTTTTACACTAGGAAGATGATACGATGTTTACACATGCAAGTTTGATTTATTTCACTTATGAATATGGTCTCAAGTTGCATCCATTTTCTGATAAAAGCCTCAACTTTATCCTTCTTTATAGCTGAGTCGTACTCCATTGTGTAGAAATACCACATCTTGTTTATCCAGTTGATGGGTATTTGGGTTGTTTCCAAGATTTAGGTTGTACAAATTGTGTTGCTATAAACATAGGTGCACATATATCACTGTGATATGATGTTTTTAATTCCTCTGGGAAAATATCCAGAAGGAGAGTATAAATGGGACCTCTAATCCTAGTGTTTTGAGAAATCTCCACACTGATTTCCACAGTGGCTGCACCAGTCTGCATTCCCAACAGTGGAGAAGAGTTGCTTTTTCCCCACAGCCCTGCCAGCATTTGTTATTGGTTGATTTCTTGATGATAGCCATTGTTTCTGTGGTATGACGGAATCTCAGTGTTATTTTAATTTGCATTTCTCAAATGAACAGTGATGCTGAACATTTTTTCATGTATTTATTTGCCATCTGTATTTCTTCATCTGGGAAGTGTGTGTTCATCTCAGATGCCCATTTTTGGGTTGGATCTTTGAATTTGAGGGGTTTGTTTTTTTTCAATTTTTGTATGTTCTAGATAGAAGTCCTTGTATCTGTAGGACATTTGGCTAAAATTTTTTCCCACTCTGTGGGTTTTCTTTTTGTTTTGCTCATGCCATGTAATTCTGTGTGTTCTCTCCCTCCTGCATCCGGGCAGGTCTGCACAGGACAGGCACTTTTCCAGGGAACACCTTCTCCATGCACTTTGGCAGTGATGTCCAAGCTGCTCCCATGATTCTTTGCCTGTTTGGGAGACTGAATAGTGAAACTGTAGCCATCCGTAGTGGGAAATAGGTTCTGAGCTTTGCTATAGGCTTCAGTTCTGTATATTCGCATTTTGAGAGAGGAAAAAAAAACCAACTTGAATAATTTCAGCCAAGTGCAGTTTCCAAAAGCAAAGAGATTCTTGTCCCCAAACTCATTTATCCTGCCAGAGCTGATTAGGTCCTAGGCTTTCCACCTTTGGTGTTTTTTTTTTTTTTTTTTTTTTAATTAAAAAATTGTATTTTGAGGCAGGGGTCTTGCCATGCAGTCCAGGCTGGCCTTGAACTCACAGTGTAGCACAGGCTGGCCTAGAACTCATGGTAATCCTCCTGCCTCAGCCTCAGCTTCCCGAGTGCTGGAATTGCAGGGGTGAGCCACCATGCCTGGCCCACCTTTGTTTTTTTTAGTGTACTTCTCACCCTTGCTCTTTACATTCTTTTCTTATCACACATTTCCACATTTGGCCCACTGCCTTCCTTTTTCATAGGGATCATGAAGTACTTACTGATTGGGAACAAATACAGCCAATGTAATGCCAAAAGTTTTACTCACCTAGGTTTGTGTAGTGAACTGAAAGAAGGAGCCTGCATATTTGTATAGACTCTTGCACATCAGAGTTTTTGTAGTTCATTTAACTGTGGAGTTACTTCATCTCCCGGTGGTGGGTATTGGGTTCACAGTTATTCTCAGCAAGATCAGAAAAACACAAGAGGGCTACTTTTGAGTCACCTACTTTTTCATACTTAATACCAAGCAGGTGGTCTAATCTTTTTAGAAAAGGCTCTTCTCAGTCCTGATGGCTCTTATGAGGATGTTGGATCCTTCCTAGAAGGGATCCTCTTACTCTTAGCCAGTTGCCAGGCATGATGGTGCATGCCTGTACTCCCAGCACTCTGGGAGGCTGAAGCAGGGATGATCACAAATTTAAGCCCAGCCTGGGCAATTTAGAAACTGATCAAGACCCAGTGTCAAAATATCAAAATAAAAAGTAAAAAAATGGGCTGAGGATGTATTTTGATGTGAAGGCTCTGAGTACTGGTGGAAAAAAAAGACAAGTGGAAAAGCTATCCACCTGACCCTTGATTACAGTCCCTTTAAAACAGTTGTTGAGGACCTTTACTATATTTCTCTAGTATTTAAGTTCTTGAAAATAGTCTTCCTTAAATTGATCATGATTTTAAGAGTGATGACTAAAAGTTTTAGAGAAAGTGTTCATAAAAGAACCAAGTTTTAGACTTATTTCAGAGCTAATCATTAATTTATGGAACAGTTTTGAGACACCAGGGAGAGAGGCATGGCACACTGCCTGGTAGCTGTCATCAAGGATGCCACCTTTGGGAACCCATATTGTAGGCTGTCCCTAGACTATGTAAAGTTGTGCTTGGGCCTTATCAGAAATGAAGCAGATGGTATTTCTAGTAAAACTGGCAGATGTTCTTAGTGTCAGAATTAATTAAAATTTTTTTACATGTAAATGTGAGATTCTGGAATTTCTTGCTTCTGGTTGTGGGTGAAGGGACTGCCCTTACCTTACAGAGACTTTGTGACTCTGAACTCTGTTTTCTCATCCCTTCTAATTACTTTCTGTCTCCAAATGAGTCATTTGTAGGGGACAAGTGCAGAATGACCAGTCCCCCTTACTGGTGTAAATTGAAGGTTGCTGATGGAGCCCTATGTCGGCTACAGTACCTTTGGTGACTACAGTGGTCATTGTTTGGGTCACTTTTGGAATTTAGCAGATGTGGCATGTAAAAGAGTGACTACAAGTGAGTAGTAGAAAAGCAAGCTAAATCCCCTGGAGTGTGGGACAAGCCAGGAAGTTACTAAGTGCGTGGTACTGTGCTAGGTGCTTCACTGTGGTGGGCTGGTCTTCACTTGATAGAACAAGGTACGAAACTCTGCAACACTGAGTACTGTAATTTACTGCATTGGAGCTGGGACCAAAGTGGGACTGATTCCAAAGCCTGCGTTTCCTTCGTGGCAGATAAAAGCTGCAGATTAAAAAATTGGAGTGGGGCTGAGGTGATGAGGGAGAAGAGAGAACAGATGCCTAAAGGAGAAAGAGTAGGGAGGTGGGAGCTGCAGCAGAGGGTGTTGGGGATGGATGGGCCTGGTGTTGGGTGTGGAAAGGAAAGATCAGGAAAAACATGCCCAAGTGGGAAGAGAGAGGTTGCTGTGTCTCTGAGGAAGGCGGTGTTGGATGATGGTAGCTCTCTCCTGAAGAAAGCTTTGTAGGGTTTGCTTGGGACCAGGAGGACCAGATAGCCTCTGTATTGAGGTAGATGGCAGCTGCGGCCCCACAGGAAGCCTTTTAATCCCTGGTATTTATAGACTGGCGTGTGCTGTACTGAAAGGCTACTCACATTTCAGTTAGCAAGGCAGCATTATCTGCCTTTGAAATGCCGCCTTTATGGATCCCCATTTGGCCCGGCTGGAGGGCTTGGGGAATGCTGGTACATTACCCTGATTCCCTGCTGCCTCAGAGGCCATGCAGGGACAGTGCTGACATTTCCCCCTAAGTGACCTCTGGCCTGCTGGCTGTTCCCTTTCCTCAGAGGTGAGTTGGAATCAGATCTGGGAAAGGTAGCCCTCTCATCTTTGTTCAGGTTGGCCACTAATGCCCAGGAATTGTGATTATGGTTTGTTCCCCAGCCTGTCACTATGAAGCTAGGGTTGCTCTACTTATAACTTGACCAACCCTGCAGTCAGTCCAATTTAATTAACATTTACTTTCTGAGCATCTGTTAATGTGTATGTGTTGGGGTGGTGTACAGAGATGACAGAGACAGGTCTCTGACCTGCTGTGGGAGACTGATAAGTGAATAGCTCCTATGGTGTGGCTAGTTTCTTGTCATTATAGCAAGAAATGTTCATATACTTTGAATCATTCTAACTTAATGGTTATGAATGTAGCCATAATGAATTGAGACTGCTGCAAAAAGTGTAAAGCTCTACGTTCAGATGAAACGTTCTTAAAAGATAAACCTGATAATAAATGCTAGTATGTTTGGAATGCTTTCTGTGTGTCAGACACTGTTTAGTGTTTTGTATTCATGAACTTATTTAATTTTCACAGTGACTTTGAATCAGGTTGCTTGTTTGTACCCATTTTTCAGTTAGGAGACCATTTAAAAGTTTGCCTGTGCTGGCACAGCTCGTAGGTTGCAGAGTCAGCCCCACCGAACTCTTGGCCACATGCTGGCCCTTATAAGGACCTCCTGGAAGTCAGGTTTTGCAGGTGGTCCTGCCCCAAGGGGGCAGCCGCCTAGGACTTACCCTTAGGGACCAGGAAGGAGCAGAAGAAGGTCAGGCTATTGCCCAAGAAAGCAGCAGCATTTCTGCACAACTTAATTAAATTACTAAAATGATTTCTGAGCTTGGAGCCATCTTTTTTGGAGAATAATACAATTGAAATAATTTAAGCCAAAAAGGAAGGATGAAATTAGTGAGCTCACATATGTGAATGGACACTTAGCTGTGCTCATTAAAACAGAGAGGCACAACTATAAAGTGAGTATACCTTTACTCAATTTATAAATAAGTGCAGACAACATGCTTTGTGTTTGAACTCAACTCATTAAAGCCGGGTGTGTTGGCACACGTCTATAATGCCAGCTACTCAGGAATCTAAGGAGGAGGCTTGGACGTGTGAGGGCAGTGTGGGCAATGCAGCGGTACTCTGTCTCAGAAAATAAAGTAAAAAGGACTGAGAATATACTCAGTGGTAAAGCACTTGTCTAGCATGCAGGTGGGCCTGGAGTGTTAATCCTCAGCACCAAAAAAACCCTGACAACAACAAAATAAAAAACTCAAAACCCTAAAATAAAAACAAACAAAACAACACCAATAGTTTCCACCTTTTAAGGTGAGGTGAAGATCAAGTCAAGTATTAGATCAAAATGCTTAGATCTATGCCCAGTGAATAAGCACTCAAATGCCAGTTAATAATATTGATGATATTATTATTATCCTGAAGTTTCATGTTCTTGGGGCGGAATTTTACCCTGCCAGGCTGTGCCTTGGTCCTTGCTGTAGGGTCTGGTTGTGGCTGTCAGAGTGGATCCTTGTGGGTTTCCTCTCTCCTCCCTCACTAATCACAACTAGGAAGGCTCTGGCTAGAAGGGGAAATTTATTGCGTAAGGAGAGCACTTCCCTCATAGCTTTCAAAATGTAATATTTCCTTCCGGTTTTTAGTTCTTCCCAGAATAAGAACTGTCGGTAAAATGGTAGTGCAGTGCTCTTGAGATGTTTATCATAGCGTGATGGACAGAGGAATTGTCAGTGCCTTTTTTTCTTATCTTCCCATCGATCCCTCCACCTCTTTGCAAATGGGAATTACAGGAAATCACAGCTAGCATTAAGAACCACAGTCAGATGGGAAGGATGGAATGTCTAACTCCCATTCCCAGAAACAGGCAGAAGGGTTGAGCTGATAGACCTTAGCTTTCTGCACTCTTGAACTAAAGCCTTGCCTGCAGGTAACAGTACCATCTGAGACTTAGAAATCTGAGTGTTCCCGTTCTGTTCAATATTCCTGAACCCTTCCTGTCTAGTCAGTGACCCTCCTGTGCCACCTTCTGTAGGTTTCTGTCACCACCATCCTATCTGAACCTTGTGTGTGTCTTGTGTGGCCTTTCAACTACTTTAGTCTCCCTTTCATAAGGTGCTTGTGCTGGATCAACTAATGGTCAACTTGTGCCACCCAACTGAACAGAATCAGTGTGGTGCTGGGTGTAGAAGTCCCAGCTGAGGATTGTTGCCAACAGCATAATAAGAGAACTGGAGGTGGTGTGCTGTTGATTCTCCTGGAGAAGCTTGTCACACTGGCTTTCATGATACAAACTCTGCTGTTCTCATCGTCAGAGGAGCTTGGGTCCTCCCTGTCACAGAGGATGGCTATGGTTCTCTTTGGGGAAGCTCTGGTCATTACCTTAAGTGTCGCTTCCTGGCTCCAGTGCGGATCCCTCAGCCTGCTGGCACAGATCCTTCATCCTGCTGGTGCAGACTTTCTAACTTCCACCACTGACCTTTGGGCCTTCCCAGCACAGATTTTGATACCAACTTGCATGGGACATTATCGTGGGTTCTAGACCTCCATCTGGACTCCTGGAGGACATTGCCAAGGCCTCTAGGTCTTCAGCTGGACTCATGTAGGACATTGCCATGGGATCCAGGCCCTCAACTGGATTCTTTGGGTCTGTAGTGTCTGGACAGATCTTCTGCATTTGACTCTTTGAGCAAATATAAAATAATCCTACAGATTGTGTGTTCTGTGTTAATTCTGTTTGTTTGTAAACCCTGACTACAAAATTGCTTATCTCTAGGGGACTAGGCAAGAGAATAAAGCCGTCTGTGTCAGGGATTAGGCAAGGGACTGCCATTCTTTCTTATGATAGGTTGCTTTTTGAGGGCCTTTAATAAATACTGCGGGATTGGATTGGGTCCAGTTTCATGCTTAAGAACATTTTAGGTCCCTACTATCTATTGACCTAAGGTTAAATTCTCTCCCTGCTTTTCATGGCTGTACAAATTGGTCTTACCTTGAAGATTCAGTTGAGTAATTAATATTTTATCGATAGCCAGAGCCAGCTAGATGGCAGAAACTAGGGAAACCATAAGAATTATCCCTTGTCCTGAATGATTTTAAAACAGCATTTATTTTCTCTACTTACATGATTCTTGGCCTCCCTCTACCCCCATTCTAGTACACATACTTCAGCATTCCTGCCCCAGAAGGAAAGTTTCCCCTATACCCTTTTCCTTCTCCATACTTTCCAGCCTTCCAGGTTTTAAAGTCAGATCTCTCTTTCTTTTTTAAGACCCTCTTTGATTATCGTGGCTCAGATAAATTTCTTTGATCTTTTCTTTTTTCTTTTTCTTTTTTTTTCTTTTCTTTTTTTTACTTTGTCTGTAGCTTGTAATTCTGCATTACTGTATTCACATAAAATACTGAAATAAATACTCCTGTTTTATTGGGTGTCTTGGTTGTTTGCTGTCTGGGTATGCAACCTCCCTAGCTCTACTAAAGATTCCTGGTGGGCTGGGGACTGTGCCTTCTGTGCATTTTGCAGGCTGTGTATGTATACAAGACTGTTAGAAAATAAGGAAACATGCAACAGACAAAGGCAAACCATCAGAGAGAAGAGGCAGTGGGATTCCTAGAGCAGATGAGGGGCTGAGGACATTCCCGTAGTTTAGGACTCTGGGAACAAACACCTGAGAGAAATTGAAAGGGTAGACAAGCTCTTCTTTTTTGAGACAGGGTTTCACTGTGTAGTTCAGGTTGGCCTTAGACTCACTATATAGCTCCGGCTGGCCACGAACTTGTGATGATCCCCCTGTCTCAGCCTCCTGAGTGCTGGGATTATAGGTGTATGCTACCATGTCCAGCTGAAAGGGTAGACAGAGATAGATTTGTGCTTTCAAGAATTCGTTCTGCTATGTATTGTCCTAGAAATTGACAGGGTTCACTTGACAAATATATTCGTCACTGAATGGCAATTAGAGTTCTTGGGGAATGTTGGTGAAAGGCCAGATACTCCTGATCTAGTATGTTAAATCACTCCAAAAGGAGTGAAATGTGCCTGGTTACAGGGAAGCTGATAGCTTAAATTAATGGACAGTTAGGGCCAACAGTGAGCAGACCTGTCAGTTTGAGTTTTGGGTTATGTGTATTGCTGACATTTGATTTCTCTGGGGAACTTAGGGATTTCTTTTTTCTTTTTTTGAGACAGGGTCTCACTCCCGGTCAGGCTGGCCTTGAACTTGAAGCAGTCCTCCTGCTTCAGCCTCCTGAGGCCTGGGATTACAGGCATGTGCCACCATGCCTGGTGGGGGTTGGAGATACGAATGTGTTCTTCAAATATAAACAAACATCTTTGCTTTGGTCACTGATGGGGCTTATAAGCTTATGTTACATTTTTTCTTTGAATAACAGGATCTCGAACACAATTAAAGGCAGTATCCTACACTTCTGATTGAGAGAAGAATTTTAAGTATCATGCTGACTTTTCTTCATTCTCCTCTGATTACTCAGATCCACCTAGGGTTGTGGATCATGTTGGTAACTTCTGTGGGCTGGGACCACTTTCTGCCAGCCACATTCCTTGGCTTCCAGTTTAAATTTAGGGGTACATCTAAATGTACTGGAATTCTAGGTAGAAAGTGTGTTTGCAAAGGCAAAACATATTTACTTGAAACTGTAACTTGTATGAAAATAAAACCAGTTTGAATTTTCTCCCCACAAACTCTGACACTTCTTTATATCTTTTACTTTTGGCAAATGGACTTTGAGGTGGCATCCCCACTACTGTTGTGATGAGAGAGAATAAACCAGTGGGTGATTTCCCAGATTCCTGAACCTTTGAAAAAGGCAGCTGCTTTTGGAAAGTAGTAAGTGCAGGAGCCAGGCCAGCTGTCTTAGATTTATAACCTCCTCCCATTCTGTTCTCATCTAGCAAATTCTGTGGCCTTGGTGTGCCTAAAAAGATGACTTAAATTTGTCTAAGTGTTGCAGTAGTTTACAGAGTTCAGTCTCTAATGGTGGCAGTGATTATAGACACTCAGTAGCAGGTACACTGAATTATGAATGCATTTTTTTTCTAAGGATCTGAGGAAGAAATTTGCCAGCTCACTTCATACATGAGTGTCTTAGTGTCAGCTAGAGAATGAAGCAGCCCTGGAGTGTAGAGAAATCATTTGCCCAAATGTTACAGTTTAGAGAAGTACTTTGCATGAAGTTGTGTTTTGTTCGAAATGGGTGTGTTGCTTCTTTTGAGAAAGCCTTAATAATATAGTACAGTGGGTCCTCTACAACTCATAGCTGGCCTCTTTTTCTACCCCTTTCCACACTCTCCTGTATTTATAGCTGCTTTTCCCCTAGGGATCATTTATCAGTTTCAAAAAGGGAGAGAGAAAAGGAAAAAAGAAAGTAGTTTTCTGGAAATGAAGCCTGCATTTGCCTTTCAAGAGAGCAAGTTCTGAAAGGTTGTTGTTTGGAGAGGAAGAAGTCCGGATATAGTGTCATCACACACGAGCACACACACCCACTCACCTCCTCCTAGAGGTTTCTTGTGGCAGATGTGAAGGAGTTTGGGTCACAAGTTCCTGCTTACAAACCCTTTGTTATACAGCACTCAGCGTGGCTTTTCAGCTCCAGAGTTAAGTCAGTTATGTTGACAGGCTACTTTCTTACCCAGAATATTCCCAGCTGGTATCAGCCAGCCTTTGCAAAATGTCTTTTCCTTTAAACTTTTTTGTAGTATAGAGATTAAACGCAGCGTCTCTTGCATGCTAGGTAAGTGGTCTACCACTGAGCCATACCCCTAGCCCTCACAGTCAGTCTTTGGGGATTGCACTGGAGTGTACAGTCAGAGGCAGCATTTGAGGACGTTTTGGACAGCAAAGATTTCTGACCAGTAGGATCTTCTCATCACACCATTGCTTTCAGGTCTCAGAGCTGATGATTCCCAGACAGTAACTGGTTAGTTAAATGGTTCTAACACTGGTGCCCCTCAACCTGCTTCTGCAATTTTAATCAGCTGGCACTTTGCTTTGTTATGAGCAGAGGAGGAATTCTGTTTTGGCAGTTGAATAACTGTACCTTCTATTTAGATTCTGTAGAGGGTTGCACTCAAAAAGTTAATGAATACTTTCTTATACTCTGGCCACACTGTGATCCAGAGTGGGTGGTGGGCTGAGGGCCTGGGTGCACAGTAGAGCAAATGCTGCCAAAGGTGGGATCATGATGACAGTACAGGCTGCTAGGCTTTGGCATGCCAGAGTATTGACCCCTGACAGATGACTTGTCATCCAAGGGCAGGACAAGAGAGAGGCCAGCAACTTTTTTGAAGGGACTGCTTCTTACACCTAGGTAAGTGCAATCAAACAGAGGAGGGGGGTGGGCTCCTGGGGAACTAGGTTGGGGGATCTTAAGTAAGCCTACCTGGTTTGGCCCACCTCAGATTTCTGCACTGGGGGATAATTTGCCTCAACTTTCAGAACAACCCTTCATTTCTAAGGGGGAACCCTTAGAAATACACAGCATAAACAACCTACCTCAGCATACACAGCCTACCTCAGTGTTATGGTTTATACATTGTGTCAACTTGAGAAGTCTAGAAGCTTAATTAGGTAACTCAGCAGCTCAACATCCTGGGGTGTAGAGCACAAGCTGTTACCTGTTCATTGTGTCAATTTGAGGTCAGAAGTTTAACTGAGAGACTCAGCAGGGAACTGGGGTTCTTACTTTGTAAATATCTCATCCTGTGCAAAGGAAGGCAAGGAGATTTGTGAATGCTGCACCCATCCTGGAGAGGCGGGTGTGTCCTGTGTACAATATAAGGGAGAAAAAGAGGCTTGCTCTTGCCCCTTTTACTCTGGCCCCTTTTGGCTCTGGCTGCTTTTGCTTGCTGATGCCTCGAAGTGTTGCCCCGGTGCCATGCCACCCTGCCTTGGAGCCTGCTTATTATGGACTGAAACCTCTAAAAACTGTAAGCTAAATAAACCTTTCCTTCCCTAATTTTCGGTGTCAGGTGTTTAGTCTCAGCAACCAATGAAAAGTAACCAAGACACTCAGGTACTGCCACATACACCATCTTTCTGCCTGTTTTCCAGAAGAAGGAGGTAAGCCCTCTTTTTCTCATGAGCTGCTCCCACTGCTCTGGAGTTTCTAGAGGTCAGTACTGCTGACTTCCTTAGCTGGCAGGAGCCTGAGGGAGCCATTTCTTGGGCACTGAGAACAGACCTGGCTCATTAATAGCAGTTGTGGGGCTGCTGCTGTGTCCTAAGGTGGCTTAGTCAGCAGTCACATTCTGATTGGAAAATAATCGAGGGAATGCTGTGAGTAGAGGAGAACTGGCTTGGCCATTCAGAAGCCCTGTGTCCTCAGCAATGCCATGAACCCTCTCTAGGGTAGAGTTTCTTCCCTCTTTAAATGGGTAGATTGGACTTGACAAGATGACCCCAGTGTTCCTTTGGGCAGTAATGGTTAGGATTCTATGAAAAACCAGGAGTCTGCTCCTGATAAAGGTGACCAGATGCAGCAAATGTTGAAACAGTTCCCAGTTCTCTTTTGCCTCCAGTGCTTGTGCTAGTTTTTCTTGTAATGACTCCCCTGCTCCCCACTTTCTTACCTCTTTCTTCTCTGCCTGGCTTAAAGCCAAAGCCAGTTTAGGCTGCTGCACACTCCCATCCTGGTGTAAGTGTCCTTTCTCAGTGCCACCATGTTGCCCTATGTTCAGCACTTCCCCTCTATGTTACCATTTATTTCTTTGCTTATTCTGACCTTACCGAGGACTTCTTGAGGGCAGATTGTCTGCTGTCACCACTGTTTTTCTAGTTGCTGGTACAGTGTCATAAATGTTGAATGAGCGAGTGGTATTTTCTGGGCCAGCATGCCACAGTGCACTATGGGAGCTGTGTTGGGTCCTCCAACCCCAGCTTCCCACCCCACCCAGGCTTTCTGAATAATGCCAAGCATTGTTTTGAGGTGCACCTCACTGGGGCAAAGCAGTGGGTGAAGTTTCCATACCTACCCTCAGGACTCTTGTAGGTGGCCATGGGTCTCAACTTTGTCCTGCTCCTTTCCATCTCCAGCCCTGAAGGAGAGGCCTGCATGCAGATGCAGATTGTTGTCCCCTGCCAGCTGCCTGGGGCCGGGCCATCTGCTGCTTGTAATGAAAGACCTGAGCAGGGGAGGGAGTGTGGGTTAAGCAGCAACCTAATCTCCATTGGGCACTGACTGCACAGCAGAATACAGTCCCCTTCCCCCTCATCCTGTCCCCTGCCCCAGTGCTCTGTTAGATTTCATGTTTGCCAGATCTTGGTTTTGTTCTAGCTGCTGCCTCCCACCATTCTGCGAGGAGAACTCTTGCTGCGTTTTTGTTTACTCTCTGTGTGTGCTTTGCTCTTTTGCCCATGCCAGCAAGAATCTTTATTAATAAAAGACCGCAGCAGGATTAGGGGGAAAAAAAAAACCCTTCAGAAAAAAAAATTTGGACCTCTCTTGATCTCTGTTCAGATGCAAGTAGTGAGCCTCTTCCTGTCAGAGTCAAAGTTTGTACCTTCGGTTCACCCTATCTGTTTTCCATCCCTCTTCTGGGGAAATCTTTGAACAGCAGGGGTGGGCTGAACCACTTACTTGAAAAGAGCTGTAATTTAGTTTGTGCCTCTAGCCAGTCTCTCTAGCCTTGTGTGGATGTAGGAAAGATGCAAAGGGAGAGTAACCTGCCTCCAACACTTTTAGTAACTTTGAGTTTGGAGGGTCCAAGCTGATGTGTGTGCATTGTGCAAGGACGTAGGATTAGGGGAGAATATGGACTTAATATTTGATCCAAGAGATTGACATAAAGAGGGTAGATGACAAGTTAGTATGGGGGACTTTCTTATTTTAAAGTGGAGGGCCTGAGCTTGCTAGTGTCTGCAGAAACTGCTGTCTCCTTCACCATCTTTCTTTTGTTGTTGTTTGAGTCAGGGTCTTACTGTATAGCCCAGGCTGCCCTTGAACTCACAGTAATCTTCCTGCCTCAGCCTCTTGAGTGCTGGGATTACAGGCATGCACCATCATGCCTGGATTCTTGGGTCCCTTTTAACCAGCGTGCTCAACTTCTCTGTACTTCTATTGGTTCAGAATGGTTTCCACTGTGTAAGAATTTCTGTCCTTGGGCTGGGATGTAGCTCAGCGGTGTAAGCGCCTGTGTGGCAAGCATGAGGTTGTGAGTTTGATCCTCGGTACCAAAACAAAAACAATAAAAAAGAATTTCTGTCCTTCAGAGAGTGGGGTGTGCATACATATAAGACTGACTCCTTACCCCTTCTCTCTGGTTCATTGTAAATAGATGAGACACAACCTAACATTTGTAAAATAAGTTTAGAAGTGGAAGGACTCTTACATCATCTTTCCTTTTATTTGGAAGAAATGGACTCAGAAAAGTTCTGTAGAATGTCCGGAATCATAGCCAGTGGCAGAGCTCCTCTGCCTGAGAGAATGTAAACCCAAGTCAGGATGCTAAGGGATCAGAATGTTGTTTTGGGAACCTGGTTGTAGGACTGAATTGTTTTCAGTGGTGTGAAGGTATTTTGTACTATCTGGACCACAAAGTTGATCTGACATCTCTAATATCTCAGCCAGTCATAGGCTAGGGTTCTCAGCTGAAGCACTGTTGATATTTTAGGACAAGTAATTGATTTGGGTGGCTGTCCTGTGCCTGATACAATCTGTAGCACCATCCCTGGTCCTACTCAGCTACCAGTTCTACTATTCCCCGCACCCCCATTCTGACCACCCAAATTACTTTCAGGCTTTGTTATAAGGAGAAACCAGACTAATATGCGTGGGGTAGATGCATTGCCAACTTCATAGCATGGAATGTTGTAGAGGGCCAGGCTGGTTAGTTCTGAAGAGTATGATACTGGCCTAGGGTATTTGATGAGGAGGGAATTTTGCTGTCCTGGACTGGATTACATAGCTAAGAATTACTTAACTCTCACTTACATCTTAAGTTATTCTTACATGCTTCTGCTTGAATAACATTCTTCCATTCTGAAAAAAAAAATTATCTGGATTTTCAGAGGGCAGTCAGGCACATTAACCATCAAACATCTACACGGGAAGGGAGGGGCCTTTTCACACCACATGCTATAGTCTTCCCTCACTCCTTAGCTTTCATTTTTAACTAGATTTTATTCTGTGATGGAATGAATCTTCTCACAGGCTTTTCCTGTTTCTTTTCCAATGTGTTTAGCATTATTGGTACAAGATTGCACAAGGTTGCAGTCTGTTTGTTGTGTGGACATAGCTAAATACTTTATCCATTGTCACTCTCCCGAGGGTATTGTACTTGCCGGTGTTTTTAGGATCACTGAATCCCTATTTCATGCTTAGTGGTAAGGCTCCTTAAAAATATTTCAGAACACAAAAAGAATAAGTGACAGAACAGTTTCCATTGACTCCTGGTTTGTATTAGTTCTCATAATAAGTCTGCTGTAATTCTTTGTCCCTCTGTATACAGAATGTCCTTATAACCTGCAGCTGGTTTTAAGTTTTTCTTTTTCTTTTCCTTTTTTTTTTGGTCTTTTTGAGACAGGGTCTTGCTATGCAGTTTAGGCTGGCCTTGGGCTCACTTTGTAGCCCAGGCTGGTCTTGAACTTGCAACAATCCTCCTGCCTCAGCCTCCTGAGTGCTGGGATTACAGGAGTGTGCCGCCATGCCTGGTACTTTTTTTTTTTTTTTTTTTGTTTAAGAGAAAAAAAGACACAGAAAAGAAAAACAAAAAGCAAAAGAGACAGGCAAACAACAACAACAAACCCAAAACAGTAACAGTATAGGTTTATAAAACAAGATGATAGGAATTTGACAATAGTTGTAATATTGCATATTGTTGCCTTTAAAAGGGTTGCTTAGATTAACAGATATAGACATGTAAAATTGATCTGATCATATGAGTATTAATTGTTGTTTCCCAAGAACTAATACAATTAGTAGTATAGTCATTTTAGCCATCTTATGTATGTATGTATGTATGTGTGTATGTGTATATATATATATGTATATGTATACAGATTTATGTCTTTTTCCTTTTGAGATAGGGGAAAGGAGGAAAGAAGGTAGGGGAAAGGAGGAAAGAAGGTAGGGAAAAGGAATAAGGTTTTCTTTTTATCACTAGTTTTCAGTATTCTGATTATGATGTTCCTTGTGTGTTCTTGTTGTTTTGTTTTGCTTTTTTTTTTTTTTTTTTTTGCGGCACCAGGGATCGAACTCACAGCCTCACACCTCCCAGGGCAGGCGCTTAAGCCACTGAGCCAAACTCCCGGCCCTGGTTTTTTGAGGCAGGGTCGCACTATGTAGCTCAGGCCAGTCTTGCACTTGCTTTGTAGCCCAAGCGGGCCTCAAACTCACAATGCTTCGCCTACCTCAGCCTCCCGAGTGCTGGGATTAAAGGCGTGCGCCACCACGCCCGGCTTGTTTTGCTTTTGAAGCAGTCTCACAATGTAGTTCAGGCTGGTGTTGAGCTCACTATAGAGCCCAGGCTGGCCTGGGACTTATGATGATCTACTTCTCTCAGCCTCCCAAGTACTGGGATTACAGGTGTGTGCCACCACACCCTGCTTTGCTTCCTCATGTTTTCTTGTGTTTCTTTTTGGGGTTTGATGAACTTCTTGGATCTGTGGCTTTATAGTTGTCATCAAAATTTGAACACCCTTTTGTTATACTTTTCCTCAAAGTATTTCTGTGCTTTGCTGCTTCTCCCCATTCCAGTTGTTAGGCCACTGCATACTGCCCAACAGTTCATTCTGTTTATTTTTCAGTATTTTTCTCAGTGTATATAATTTCCTGTGCTATATTTTCATGTTACTAGTTTTTTCTTCTGCATTGGCTAATCTGCTATCAATTCTATTTTGTATACTTTGCATTTCATGTATTTTTATTTTTCTTTCTAGAAGTTTAGTTTGAATTTTTATGCCTCCTATTTCTACTCGTGCCTTCTTCCTCTTCTAATACAGATGGAGTATATTTGCACCATATTTTCATATCTTTGTCTACAGGTTCTATCACCTGTGAAATTTCTTGGTTCATGTCTATTGTTTGATTGTTTTAATTGTGGGTGTTGTTTCTCTGCATGATTGTTAATTTTTTACTAGAAACCAGACATTGAGTTTTACCTTTCTGTATGCTAAAACATTTTGTTTTCCTCTAAGCATGTACTTTGGGCTTTGTTCTCAGAAGCAGTTCATTTACTTGGAAGCAGTTTAATCTTTCCAAGGCTTGCTTTTATGCTTTCTTGGGGCCCATCCAGGACAGTCTTTGGTCTAGAGCTAAGATGCTTTCACTACAAAGGCAGAGTTTGCCACTTTGGGTGGTGGGAGCATGAACTAGTTTGGCTCTGAGTGAGTTCAGGGGCTGTCTACCCCAAACTTGCTAGTTTCTTCATGGGCCACACAGCAATACTCAGACCAAAACTGATTTCTGGAGCTCTCTCTCTCTCTCTCTCTCTCTCTCTCTCTCTCTCTCTGTTGTTACTGTTTTTTTGAGACAGGGTCTCACTCTGTAGTTCAGGCTGGGCCTTCAATTCACTGTGGAGTTCAGGCTGGCCTTAAACTCACAGCGATCCTCCTGCCTAGGCCTCCTGAGTGCTGAGATTGCAGGCATGCACCACCATACCCAACAGCGGAGTCTGTTCTCTTTGAAGCACCCACCTCTCAGTTACTCTGCCCTCCTAATATCTGTTACTTTGCCCTGTAAATTCTGGCCACCTTGGTCTCCCAGCTTCGCAGATCAACACAAGAAGTTTGCTGAATTCTCAGGTCTCTCCTCTCTGTGCTGTGGCCTGGGGAAGTTTGAATTCTTATGAAATACAGAGCTCACTGTGTTTTTCCCCTTTTCTCAAGGATCATTGCCTTCTGTTGCCTGTTGTCAAGTGTCCGAAAACCATTATTTGTATGTTTTGTCTGGTTTTCTGATCATTTAAGGAAGAAGAGTAAATCTAATCCCTGATATTCCATCATGACTGCAGGCCAGAGTGCCTCAGCCTGTTAACCTCAGACCAGTTTTTAACTTTGGTTGGTTGTTTGCTCCTGTTTTTACTTGTTAAACATGGATCCATTTAGACAGATTTTATTGAGAATTCAGCCAGGGTCAGATCATGTGTCTCTTCACCAGTCATTAAATACCTGTTATGTCCAAAAGAGTGACGTATTTCATGTTGTATGTGTGGTATAATTTGTAATTTTTACCTGTGTCTGATGCTGTACTTTTTAACCAAAAGACTGGTGTGTGTGCTGTAGGTATTATACTGACACAAATTTGACGTAAGAGCCTTCTTGGAGCCTTCTTCCTATACCTTCTGATCATGGTCCCATTAAACCCAGGCAATCAACTGAACTAACTAGTCACAATGGATGAGTGAACAGCAGATGCTTGACTGTCTGCCTGTCCTTGAGCCCGGTCTGGTCAGCCCCGTGGAGGGCAGGAGAGATCATTAAGTCTATGTGTGGTGGGCCCTATGGTCCTACCTGGCCTTATTTGGTGTCAGTTAATATATTGAACTTTTCAAAAATGTGAATCCCTGACTCTGCAGTTTTTGAGACAGAGTCTTGCTGTGTCATTTAGGATAGTCTTAAATTCACCATGCAGCCCAAGCTGGCCTTGGACTTGCAGCGATCTTTCTGCCTCAGCTTCCTGAGTGCTGGAATTACAGGCATGCACCACATGTCTGACTGACTCTGCAGTACTGTGAAGCAGATACAGTTGCTCCAGTTTTATATGAGAAAAAGTAGAGGTTCACAACAGTAAACCAGTAAAGCCTAGGCCCGATGAGAAATGAGAGGCAGTCAGTATTTGAACTCCCCTTTTGTTTCTGAAACCCACATACTCTTTATTAGACCACAGTGATTAACCCTATAAATCACCTGTTTCACTTCCCTCTGCTAGGTTCCAGCCTACCTTCCTGTTTTGTCTTTGACACAATGGCTGGCTGTCTGCTATGTCCTTTTTTTTTTTTTTTTTTTTTTTTTTTTTGCGGCACTGGGGATTGAACTCACAGCCTCACGCCTGCCAGGGCAGGCGCTTAAGCCACTGAGCCAAACTCCCGGCCCTGGTTTTTTGAGGCAGGGTCGCACTATGTAGCTCAGGCCAGTCTTGCACTTGCTTTGTAGCCCAAGCGGGCCTCGAACTCACAATGCTCCGCCTACCTCAGCCTCCCGAGTGCTGGGATTAAAGGTGTGCGCCACCACGCCCGGCTATCTGCTATGTCCTTTTATTATCTACTGCATATTGTGCTTACTTGTGTATGTTCCTTTTACACATACACGGTACACAGAAATCTGGTTACTCTTTAAGGGCTCGTGCTTTTTTCCTTTGGTACCACTGATGGAATTTGATACTTGCAGGTACTCAGTATATGTGTTGAATGAAGTCAGTGAGTTCTTAAGACAGTGCTTCATGAGTACGTCCAGAAACTTGATCTGGAAGGAAATACCAAATTTATAATTTTATGATTTTTTCCCTCCTTCATCACAGAAAGGCACAGGCATGGGACCAACAATAGGATGGAACAGCTGGCAAGTTCCTACTTCTTGCTTTTGCCTGGGCTTCACAGTCCATGCTTGAGAGCTCACAAGAAGTTGGGTAATTTGTGAGGAAGAATATAGGAAAATCGAGGTTTGGTTATAAATTAGGAGACTTACTGGAATTCAATTACAAAGGAGAACATTTGGAGCAAGAAGACTGCTAACGTGGTTTGAGCATTTGCTTCATTGATAGATGAGCTAAGCTTTGATAGGTAGGAGATGAGGAATGTGTTTGTAAACCTGAATCTCAGGTTAAGTACTCAGGTGACATTTGAATAGGAATGCAGGAAATGGTGGAAACTGGGGCCATATTTGTAGAGAACGGTAAGGTCTGAAAAATACTAGAGAGGAGGTCATTCCTTTGGCTTTGCTTCTAGATAGACTATTCTCCTCCAGTGGAGCTCACAGAAGAGGTAGCAATTTCAGGGAAGGCACTTTGGGTGGAGAGACTTTTTTTGCTATTCCTGAACACTGAGGAAGCAGACACCTCTCTGTTGGGAACCCTGCCCTCTCACTAGCTTTTGCCAACTATAGTCTGTGGTAATGTTAGTTCTGAAAGACACTCCGTAGGCCACTCTCTGAGCTGTCTGGACTATTCAGGAAACCTTAACTAAAATCATTGGGTTAACTGAAAGGGCATAGCATGTAAGTCACAAATTCCCTCTAGCCATGATCTGGTTCATTTTCTCCCTTTCCAGTCTCTCCTCCCAAATAATTCTGTCCTTACTGTGTCCACTTTCTCACTTTGAGTTCTGCTCATGCTTGTTCACCTGTCTTCCTCCTCTTGTAGGCTCTACCATCTACTCAGTCACTTATATCAGAAATGTAGGCATCTGCTGTGGTTAGGGTATGTCCTTCGGAATTCATATGTTGAAAACTTCATCCCTAGTCATACAGTATATTAATGGTATTTGGAGGTAGAGCTTTCAGGAGGTGATCAGGGTTAAATGAAGTCATGGGAGTTATTGTTCTCATGTTAATGCTCATGATTGCATTAGTGTTTTTTGTTTGATTGTTTTTTAAATTAAAGAGGAAGAGAGACCTGAGCTAGAATATTGTATCTGACTATGTGATACCTTGAACTGTCTTGGAGCCCTGCAGAGTCCCCAACAGCAAGAACTCACCAGATGTGGACACCTGATCTTGAACTCTCTAGCCTTCCTAGAGTGATTTTTATTTTTTTGGAGAAAGGGTCTCACTTTGTAGTGCAGGTTGGCCTTGAACTCACTCTGTAGCCCAGATTGAGCTCAGCCTTCCTGCCTCAGGCTGCTGAGTGCTGGGATTACAGGTGTGCCACCAAGCCTGGTTCTTAGAGTAAATTTCATTAAAATTTTTTTTTATCTGTTGAGTTAATCATATGTTTTCTCTTTGTTATTTCTATAGTATTTCTATAATGTTTGCCACATCACACACAGTGAAATGAATGAATGAAAGAAAATGTTTCTTTCATCTGAATGTAATTATAGTTCAGTACCTTGCCATTGGTAAAGCTGAAAACTCCTGATTACAGTCTGACTTTTGGGAAGAGCATTTGATATTTGGTCATATTAACGTTGTATTAGGTAGACTCCTTTTAAAACAAAAACACTTGGTGGAAGGATTGGTTATTACTGGAAATGTGTGGGTGGCCATTGTGCTGTCCTTTTAGGGCTACCCTAAGGAGATGCTGGGAAAATCCTTTTACACAGTTGAAGGCAAGGTAGGTGGGTGAAGTAAGGTTGTGCTGACCCAGGAAGATGTTTTTTATGTTTTAAATTTCTGTTGGTACATGTTTGCAGTGTATGAATACATTCATTGTGGGAAGTTGGTATATATATATAGCACATCTTATTTCTTTTTATACCCTCCCCCAGTCTCTTGGCTTGGAGAATATTGGCAGTTCAGTGTGTTGTGGGTGAACTTACTACAATGCTGTAGATTTAATGCAAGGAATAGGCAAAAGTTTTTCATTGGAGGGAGTGATTTGATCCATTTTGCTCACTGATGGGTTTCCTAATCATATCCTGTTTCCAACATAAAGGTTGAGGATATATGTTTAAGTATACTTTACCCAATTTGTTTTACTTTTCTTATTCAGTCCACTTAGAGAGAGTGAGAGACAGAGAGACCGACTGACTGACAAAGAATCATAGGATTTGGAGCCTGAAAACTCCTTTAAGTAGAGATCATTTGTTCCAACCCTTATGTTTTCAATGATGATGAAAATAATGATGAATGTGATGACTGTAATAATAAACTACCATTTTCATGACTCAGTGTGCCCAGCATTATGCTGTTTGTGTACTCTTTTTCATATAATACTTTAAATTAAGCCGGGCGTGGTGGCGCACGCCTGTAATCCCAGCACTCGGGAGGCTGAGGTAGGAGGAGCGTTGTGAGTTCGAGGCCGGCTTGGGCTACAACGCGAGCACAAGGCCGGCCTGAGCTATATAGTGCGACCCTGCCTCAAAAAACCAGGGCTGGGAGTTTGGCTCAGTGCCTTAAGCGTCTGCCCTGGCAGGCACGAGGTTGTGAGTTCAATCCCCGGTGCTGCAAAAAAAAAAAAAAAAAAAAAAAAAAAAAAAAAAAAAAAAAAAAAAAAACCAACTTTAAATTAATACTGTGAAATTGGTTCTATTGGTGTGTCATTTTAGAGATGAGGAAACTGAGTCCACAAAGGTTTTGGATAACTACATTGGGATTAAGATTATGCTGAAGCAGCTGTTGTGTAGAGATAAGCATTTTGCTTGCTAAAGGTTAGTTTTTCTAGTGAGATAAAATAATTAGAATTCAAGTCTCTTGACCTTAAACTCAGTTGCATACATTTTTGCTTTGACCTGAGGAATTTGTTCTTTGTGGTCATTTTTTTCTCATTTCTTACTTTCTACCCCTTTTAATTTTAGTGAAATTAAAATAGAAGGGTGGTTTAAGGTTGGGGTTTTGGGTGAGTTTTTAAAGTTTATTTTTAAATAGGCAGCCATCCCAGACTGACTGGGAATGTAGCAGAAGGCCTGAGAACCAGGAAGTGACACAGACCTGTTTATCCCATCCCACTTGGGGGCCTTTGGAAAGTGATCCACAGAGATGGTAAAAAGTAAACATAAGGGCAGCAACCAGTTCCCTTGGATTTGCTATTTTTGACCTGGAGGTGGTGTTTCCTGCACAGCTCTTGAGTATTCTAAATGCCAGAATTTGGCTCCTAAACATCTCATTGAGTGAAGCTATATAGATAGATACTTACTTCTTATTGCCAGGAAGCAGCATTTAGTGTTCTAGGCAAACAGATTGACCAGGTGACCCCTCCACAACCATCCTGTCAGGTGAATTATTCTTCTCTTTATCTTTCTTTGTAAGTAACTCTGCATGCATAACACTTTCCTGGGAGTTCAATAATGGATGCCTAAGTTTAGGGTCCAGCTCTATGCTTCTCTTTCTTTTCTCCCCTGCCTCTCATCAGTGTTTGTTCCCCGTCTCAGTTGTGTTCTTAAAGCACTTTTTAAAGTCCTTCTGGGCCCTAGTACCAGTTTTGTTATATGGATAACTGTGTAATTCCTCTCCAGTGCATGTGAATTTCTTGAAAGTGAGAACTGTGCCCCACTTCATCTTTCTGATTACCACAACCTTGCATGGAAGACAGCCAGTAAATATTTGCTGAATTGTAGTATAGCTGTCTTAGTTACTTTTCGCTCGTTGCCGAGACAAAATACCTGACGCCCAAAATTAGGGAAGGAAAGGTTTATTCTTACAGTTTCTCGGCCGAGACAAAATACCTGACGCCCAAAATTAGGGAAGGAAAGGTTTATTCTTACAGTTTCTCGGGTGTTTCAGTCCATACTTAGCTGGCTCTAAGTCAGCATGGCGTGGCGGGGCTGCCCTTCATGGCGGCTGCAAGCGTGTGTGTGCGTGCGAGAGAGTGGAAGCGAAGGAAGCGAGCAAGAGGAAGACCCGCCTCATTTACACTGTATGTCGGCTCCACCCCTGGGCGGGTACAGCACTCACGTTGCCAATCCCGGCGCTAGACAACAAGCCAATAACAAGCGCCAAACTCAGCCCCATCAAAAGTATATGAGGACTTGGGGTACATAGTATTGCCCAATACAATAGCCATGGGAAATACAGAGCCCCAAGAAGTCAGACTGAGCAAATCAGCTTCCCAAACTTCCTTTGCAAAGTGGGCATTGAACCCTGTTCCACCAGCTCTGCTAGGAATCAAGCAGAGGGTATGACAGCACATAAGATGCATCTCTGGGGCCTAGAAACCAATTATAGCTGCTTCTGCCAAGCATCTGTTTTGCTACCAGCTGAAAATTTGAAGATTTGTACCCTTTTACCTCATGTTCCGTATCTGCTGCTACTGTGTCATTTTGTATTTTTTATGCAAATTATGTTTTCTGAATTTATCTTTTTTTTTCCCCTCGTAATTATTTATCAGGCACTGTGGGGCAGAGAGAAACGGTTGGTGGTCTCTGCAGGCATTGGCTACCTGTGATTAATCACTAGTTGTGAGTGGGTGTGAGGAAGGTGTGCTTAGTTGTCCCATCTCTGACCCCAGTAGTGATTCTGTGGGTTCAGTTTCCCAGACTGGTGGACTGAAGTGAGAAGTTTTCCCAGAAGGGACGAAGCTGAACTTGATGTTTCATTTGGGAAACAAATTTGCTGGAAGCCCTTTTCAGTAGGGAAGCTGGGGGAGGAAAGACTTCTAGATCTTTTAATTCCATTTATCAATGCAGTGGGCTAATACCATCTATCTGTTGAGGTGTAATGAGTGTTTCTGGGTGGATCTATCCCATAGTTCCCCCAGACACTAACATTGCTTTATCATAGTCCCCCAAAAATGTTTAAATTTTAATGTGAGGAGGGTAGTGCTAACTACATGTCTTAAATATTTTTGACTGAGCCAGGTGTGGTGGTACACCCCTGAGCTGAGGCAAGAGGATTGCTGTGACTTCAAGGCCAGCCTGGGCAACATAGTGAATTCAAGGCCAGCCTGAACTACATAGTCATGTCTCAGAAAACAACAGCAGCAACAATGACAGAATGAAATTTGTTGGGAAAGAACCTGAGAAGTTCACTCTTTTCACATGTTGTCTGCTTTTTTGTCTAAACTGACTTTGTGTATTGAGCCTAGTCTCAGGATGTTTCCAGACCAGCTGCAAATGTGCCCTTTGGGGATCTTAGTGTGTGTGTGTGTGTGTGTGTGTGTGTGTGTGTTGGGGGGGTATGTCTGCCACAACCTGCTCAAATGGCAACGGACCTTTGCCAGCACTAATCCAACTGCCCAGTTTCATGAGATCATCGTGTGTCATGTTTTTTCTCTTTTCTACCTCACAATAACCTAGTGACATGAGTACCATGCATTCCATTTATAAATGAGAACTGAAAATAATTTGCCAAGATCCCCCAACTACTACCTAGACAGATCAGAGGCTCTGGCCCAGTCTGCCAGACCTTTCCATGGCCCTAGCCTCCCTTGAGTTCTTTAGAGGTACTATTTCCTTTTACTGATGAGGAAACAGAGGGATGGGAAGTGAAATGTTTGTCATAGATCAGTCCTGGGAAGTGGTTTCCTGCCTTCAGGTCTGAAATTTATGGTAGGCTGAGTTTCTGCTCATAGTCTGTACCTCCTCTCTCCTCTTGAGTCTGTCTTGTTTTGTTCTCTTCTGTCCTTTCTTTGCATCTTTTCTCTTTCTCTCTGGGCTGCTGCAGCTCTGCAGAGATCCTTGAATGTGTGTGGAGGCTGGGTTTTTGTCAGACATTTGTTATTTTTGGAAAGTACTTTAGGAACACTGTGTACGGATGGCCCATACAAATGTGCTGATGATTGATTAAGCTCCAGATGGCAAAGTGGACTCTCCTGGGTTTGCTGCAGTGCAGAAGGAGATAGATAGTAGGAATTGCTTTGGAAGATGAAGGCGAAAAGGGCTGCTCATGCAGAACAATGAGGACAGACTTAACATTTCTCCCTTCCAGTCAGAACTTTTGTTGACTAATCTTTTCTAAGGAAGTACTTTAGGGCCTGTCCTATTCCTGAGACTATTCCAGATTCCTTAGAACCAAAAGGGCCTTTGGGGATCATCCAGGTCTACTGCAGAGCACCTAGAAAACTGGTGACTTGCCTGAGGCCAAACCTGCTGTTTGGTGGGGGAGCCAGGCCACGTATGGCTCTTGTGTTGAGGTCCTTGTTCTGCTGTCAGTTTCCAGAAGACAGGTGTTGGGAACTGTGACAGAGAAGGCTTAGGGTGGGTATGGTAGCGTGTCTGTAGATGTTCTAGTAGTCTGAAGTTTGGGATATAATAGGGGAGGTAGTGATGACCAGACAGTGTGGTGAGCAGTTCTGTGGAAGCAGTACAGGGTATAAGAAACATCAATTCAGAAAACTTCTGGCCCTCTGCAGTGGCCTGCTCAGGTGGTTTAAGAGGAAAGCTGAGGTGTAATATTTGTGATTTGGAGGGAGTAAAATGTCAACAAAAGTTGTTACTGTGTGTGCCTTTTGGACTAGGAACTAGAGATGGAACAGAAATGAGTCAGGTAATGTTCCGCCACAAGGCTGTCAGTTCCATTAGAAGTTGTGACTTGAAGCTCTTTAGTGTTGGTGGCACAGTGAAAATAGAGGTTAATAAGATTGGAAGGTTCCATTCACCAACAGGGGGAGAAATAGAAGGCATCTACAAAATTTCGTTAATTTACTCTCAGCAGGGGAATGGAGATAGGTTTTTGATGTATAGCCTGATCATTTCAGGGTGAGTGGGAGTGAAGGATAGGGAGTATTGAAGGAAAGATAGGGAGAGGTAAGGGAGGGCCTGGGAAGCTTTGGCCTTGGTACCCATTTCTCTTATCACTCCCCTCTGGGGAACTTTGGACCTCTCATCCTACTCTGAAATGTAATTGGCTGATTAAATTCCATTCACATTTTGGGAACTGATCGTTTTCCTATCCCATTACTTGGGAGTTGGTGAAGGCAGTTGAGCAAAGGAGTAAATGCTCTTGTTCTCATCTCTCACCATCTGTGTTCTAGCTTCACACCATCTGCTTACTAGACTAGTCTGAGGTAAGGAAAGGATTTAAGTTGGCTTTCTTTTCCCCAATTCCTCCTAAATAATGGAAGATGAGCTGTGGTTTGGGAAATAACATATCCTAAAAGTTACATGTAAACTGAGACTCCCTTTACCCACCCAGCACCTAGAAACCAAGCTCAACTGAGTCAGTCCCCTCTTGCTTCATGGAGAACTCAGTGTCACACAGCCCACACCTCCCGCGACACGACTGGCATTCCCAACAGGAGCAGGCCCCCGGACTGCCTAGGAACAGGGTTTTGTGGCTGGCCCATCTGCTACTACCTTCCTAGGCCAGGAACCAGTTTAAAGATGACTCCAGGACACTTTTAATCTTAACAGGCTCCTGGGTTAACCTGGAAACATCTGTGGCAAGAACAAGTCAGTAAACTGTGTGAACTTGGTTTAACTTGAAGATTCTCCATTGTGGCTTCTGGCTGAGACTAAATATAAGGCTGGGTCTTTCTAGTTCACTGAACATTTCCTTGTCTTTTGTGTCCTTTGAGCCTCACCAGAACTTATGAAGGAATCAAAGCAAGCAACAGCGTCACTTTACAAATGAGGAAACAGGCAGAGATAAAGTGGCTTTCCCAGGGTTGGAGCCATGGCTCAAAAGCAGTGACCGTTACATTCACCTAGGTGTAATCATCAAGCTTTTGGTGTTCTAGGGTCACAGGTGATGCTGATGGTCTAGTTGTGGAGTCTCTTGCTGTTACCCACTGTTGGGCAGCAGCAGTCATTCCCAAGAAGGAAAACCAGAAGGATGAATGCAGGTTTTCATATCTCCTCACGCGGTATTTTGGAGGGGAAAGCCAGTTGTTTTAGGAAGGCATTGTTTACATAAAGAAAAGTCTGTAAGCCATAGAGAATTCCATGGATAAGATAGATGTTAGAGCTATTTTCAGAAATGAAAATAGAAACTAGAGAACCTTTATGACCAGCCAGCTGGCTGGTGACAGAAATGGGGCTAGGCCAGCCCCAGCCCTCCTGTCTGCTCACCTGTAAGTTTATATAGATTCCTGTGAGGGTAGATGAATGCTAGCTTTGAAAAATGAGACTTAAATCCAGTTTTTCAAAACTCAGAGTATGCGGTTACTAACATACCAAAAAAATTCTTAAATTAAAAGGCTCCTCCTTCCTTTTTGAACAAAGTTTGAACCTCATTTCTCTAGGGATAATGAGTACTTAGTCTTAATTTGTTCTGAAATATATTTCTTTTCCCTTGATGTGCTAAAGCCACAATTTGAGCATTTTGCTTTTAAAAAAATTTTTAGATTGAAAACAAATCATTTCTTAAAATGGTATAGTGTGACACTTATGCCACAGTAGCTGGTGTCTACTATTCTGGTTGGTACTCTGGGCCTTTGGGAGTTGATTTTCCTCTGTATTATTTCTGAGGCCAGCCTTGCACATACTCTGTTGTCTACCCTCTTTCTTTGCAAAGCCCCCACTTCATCACACTATCCATTCTGGTTTTTCTTTTTCTTTCTTTTTTTTTTAAATTGTTGGTACCAGGAATCAAACCCAGGACCTTGCACTTGCCAGGCAGGCACTTCTGCCGCTGAGCTATATCCCTGGCACCCTATGTATTCTGTACTTGGCCAGGTCTTAGGCTTCAGTGGAATTGGCTCAGGTGGCTGCTTAAGCAAAAAGAGAGGAGTGAGCTGTTTTTTTAAAAACAAAACAAATCAAATCAGGAACATATATACATGTACATCTTCTGCTCTCAAGTTCCATACTGGCTCTTCATGCTTGGCAGATGTTTGTGGCCTCCCTGTCGGGTACCTGGGCCTGTGCTAGCTGTTAAGAGATTCCAGTTGAGTAATTCACAGTTTCTGACTTCAAGAAACTCTCAGTCCTGTAAGAAGAGACTGTTGAAAAAATAGATGCAATAATTTTTTTTTAAATAACCTGTTAAAGGTGCAGTCATAGTGAGATAAGAAGGGGGTGAGCATACAGGAAATGTCAAGAAGACTCCTCCTCGTGATGATCCTTGTGCAGAGCCCTTTAAGGAACTGTATTTCCAGGAGAGAAGCAATCAGGGTGTTTACTGCGCGTCAGTCAGTTTGTTGAGGGAAGAGATAGGTTGTCTATAGGAAAGACTTTTTATATTACCTTGATTTTGTTATTTGTCTATATGAATAGCTAATGTGGGTACAGAGTACAGTGTCCAAGGGGATACGTCATGTGGAAACTGTTTTTCTCCTCTGTTAACCGTTCAGTTCCCCTCCCTAAAGGCAGTGGTTAGTTACCAGTTTCTTACGCATCTTAGCCTGTCCTGGGCCTCCTCCTATTTGATACCTCCTTTTTTTTCTTTCCTTTCCTTTTTCCCTCCCTTCCCTCTACTTTTAGACCTGGATACATCCTACACATTCTTCAGGACTCAATTTAGCTTCGCTTCCTCTGGTAGTCTTTCCTGACTACCTGCATTTGTGCACAGAAAACCTAAGCACCGTCTCATCCATTCATGTGTTAAATGTGTGCTAGGCACAAGCTGTGATGTGGCACATGCAGATGGCATTCTTCATGATCCAGTGTTGTTGCTTTGAGGGTTACCTGGTGGCAACCTGGTGGCTGCATATGAAACAACAGTACAGCAGGACCCATTGTCAATCTGTTGTTAGCCACGTGGGGCCCTGGGCACGTCCTTTAATTTATTTGGACTTCAGTTTTGGCATCTGTCAACGAGAGTGTGGAGCTTGATGAGTTTGGAGACCACTGCTGCTCAGGTCTTATTGGTAATTAAAACAGCAACAGTAGCCATGCATGGTGGCACACATCTGCAATCCCATCACTCTGGAAGACTGAGGCAGTAGGGTTGTAAGTTTGAGCCCAGCCTGGCCAGTTTAGCAACTCAGTGAGACTCTGTCTCATAATAATAAACAAACAAACTCACTGCAAAGCCCTGTGTTCAATCCCCAGTACCACCAAAACCAAACAAAAGCAACTGGGATTACTGAGGACCAAGCAGTAGGGGTTATAGAGGGCCAAGCACTTTGTTAATCTCTTTGAACCTAAACCTTCCATTAACCCTATAAAGACAGTATGATTACTGTCCTTATTCCATAGATGGGAAAACTGAGGCGGGAGGTTCTGTGACAAGGTCGCAGTAAGGGAAACTTTTTTTTTTTTGGTACCAGAGATCGAACTCACAACTTTGCACCTGCCAGGCAGGCGCTTAAGTCACTGAGCTAAATCCCCAGCCCTATTTTTTGAGACAGGGTCTCACTGTGCAGTTCAGGCTGGCCTTGAACTCATTTTGTAGCCCAGGCTAGTCTTGAACTCACAATGATCCTCCTGCCTCAGCCTCCCAAGTGCTGGGATTACAGGTGTGCACCACCACACCTGGCTAGTAGGGGAAACATTTAAATCCAGGCGTTGTGACTACAATTCTCAGGTACGTGAATATTACACATTTACACATACAAAACTTTATGTGCTGTGTCAGTCACTCACACACAACTGCAGACCTCTCTACAAATCACCCTTTGAGCTTCAGAGGCTCAAGTTGGAATCTCAGTTTGAGCTGGAGGAAGAATATACAACATCCACAATTATTTGAGGGAAGGGGATGAGGACCAGTGGCTAGGTCTGTCCTTGGTCCTGGCTAATGATTGTTGAAGATGCTCATAGCTGCTTCTTGAACTGAGAGAACTCTCTTGCTATTTGCAGTTGCCTGCCCTAGCAGTGACATGAGCCTGTGTCCGGAATTCAGATGCAGGTTAAAATCCTGTCTGGTTAATGTCTGGCAGAAGTCTCAGGGGCATCCTTTATTAGACTTGTGGAAGGCAGGCTTTCTTATCTATGCTCATAAAGCCTTATTAATAGAGAAGAGAGCATGTGGAATTTTTTAAAAGAAAGTAATTTTATTTGGACTACCTGTTATAAACTAGAATATATGAACAACTGGCAAATGAAATCAGATAAGGTAACTAAAATGTAGTAGATCCACATTGTAATGTATCATCTACCCAGCTTCTTACCTAAAGGCATATAGAAAATAATTCTTAAAAGTCTTGATCTCTGATTGTTTTTAGTTTTTAAAGACATTAGTTTCTACTCTTCCAAAATCTCTTTGAATGTAAGTGGGTGGCAGGGCTAATTAGCAGTATAGCCTGTTCTCTGCCCCCACCAGTGTCAGGAACAGCTGGTAGAATGTGGTCTGTCTGATCACAGGTGTGTCAGATGAGCCTTGATTAATCAGGCCATTTTTGAGATTCATCGCTGTGGAGTCAGATCCTTAGTGGCTCCTCCAGCCTCTGGCAAGTCAGCAGGCTGGATGGGGCCACGGCTCCTCCTGCTGCATTCCTTCTCTAGGCGGTGTATTTCTGCATTTAAGACACGTGCTTATGTTCATATTCCCCAGCCCCCGCCCTGGCTAGTTGTGTTCTGAGTCCAGGTGGTAGAGGCAGAGCTTGACTTGGGTATAGTAGCTCAACAGCTGCTGCTCTGGTGGAGCCTCTGAGGCCAGGGTGGGGTAGAGCCGAGCTGTCTTTGAAATCTCCATTGTGCCCAGTGATGTCCAGGTGAGCTTGAGCTGGCTCCTCGCCGAATCACAGGCATCTGGCTTCTGGACGGGATGCTGATGGCAGTTAGCTACAGACCTTGGCCTTTCCCCAGAAGGAGCTGAAAAATCATTTCTGTGCTTGGCTCCTCCTGGCAGCAAGGATTCTGTTTCTAGAATTCTTTCTACTTTGTATGGGATTGTGACTTCTTTACCAAAATGCTTGTTTTTAATTAATTTATGACTAAATTTTTTGCTTACTAAAGTCCTTGTTTTTTATTTATTTGTCATAGGTGAATCTACCCCTTGTTGGCTTTAGGATTGTTACTTCTGGATTTTAAATTTTGTCTTTCTAATAAAACGTGGACGGATAAAAGATGTGCCATGGCAGGATAGCACCAAAAAGCAGCTCAGTGTTGGTTGTGGCCTCCGTGGGACATGGAATGTTCCTTCCTCTGGTGATCCTTAGCACCCTGCTTGGAGACGGACTTGCTTCAGGTAAGTCCCAGCCTGCCTTCTGTGTGTGGGAGGGCAAGGGACTTCATACCATTGTTTCCTACCAGAACCTGCGATAAGGGGCTCTTTCTGGCAGATTGCTGCTGGGAGAGCAGGAGTGGGGGGTGGGGGTCTGTGCTGTGGTATGTAGCAGTCTGTAGTGTGTAACAGCCTCTCTCGCAGCAGAGGAAAGTGTTGGAACCTGCTGGTGATAACATTATCTTCCCTTCCCGTCTGCATCCTCACCAGGCAGGGCAGGGGAATAGACTTCAGGGAAGGAGGCAGCTGTGAACACAGACTGCCTGCTTCAGAGCCCATTGCTATTCTGGCTCTGTGACCTTGAGCTAGTTGCTGTATTGCTGTGAGCCTTAAGCCTCAGCTGCAGAGTGGGATAATAATAGTACCCACCTCATGGGGTGGTTGTCAGAATTGCCAAGATAGCACAGTAAGCACTTGGTGATTTACTCTTTTTGGTTTGTTTCTTGTCTTTATTCTTTTTCTCAGAGTGAGTACATAGTTGAGGTATTGTGATATACCTGGTAACTGACTATGGACATGGTTTTGAAGAAGTTACTTAACTATTTTGTGGCATAATCTCTTGTCTGTGAAATGAAGGTATTGACCTGGATAATCTTTAAGACTACTTACTTCTGGCTTCTTCAGTCTAACTTTCAGGAATCTAAGGGCCTTTTTTTTCCCCAGAGGTACTAGGGATGAACCTAGAGTCTTCTCACTAAGCTACACCCCCAGCCTGTTTTTATTTTTTATTTTAAGACAGGATCTCATTAAATTGACAAGTTGACCAAGCTGGGATCTTCCTGCCTCGGCTTCTCAGACTGTTGGGAATACCAGTGTGTGTCACCATACTGAGTGAATGATTCCTAGGACTTCCTGATTGAAGGTGATGAGCTGGAGCATCCCTAACAGGAAATGTAGCCATGAGCTATTTTGATTCTGTGTGGTCCTTGTTGCCTTCAACAATGCTCTCAAGCCAGGCGTGGTAGTGCACGCCTTTAATCCCAGCACTCAGGAGGCTGAGGCAGGTGGATCATTGTGAGTTTGAGACCAGCCTGGGCTACAAAGTGAGTTCAAGGCCAGCCTGAACTGCATAGTGAGGCCCTGTCTCAAAAAATAGGGCTGGGGATTTAGGATTTAGCTCAGTGGCTTATGTGCCTGCCTGTCAGGCGCAAGGTTGTGAGTTCCAAACCCCGGTACCTCCCCCCCTCCCAAAAAAAAAAAAAAAACAACCAATGCTCTGAAGACCCTCCTAGTTTCTCTTCCAGATCTGGCATCCTTTTAAAAAGGGCGTATTTGAGTGTGTGTAGTAGGCCTCTGCGTAATGTGTCAGAGCCTGCCTCTGTGTCTGTGAGTCCTACTATCATTGAGCCTGATAGTAAAGGCTCCCCTGCCAGACTTCATTGGAAAGATGTCTGTGGCCATTTTCTTGGCCAGTATGTCCATATTCCCTAGGGAGGGATCTCAGTGCTAGATTGTGAAAGGGGACTTTGGAGGTGCTAGTGGGGAATGGTGCATTGTGATTATAGAGTCCCTGCAGCTTATGTCTTTTTTATTGACTGCTATCAGCTTCTACCACCTACTTACCCACACATACAGGTAATAGTACACAAGCTCATCTAATTTTATGTTTTTCTTCTGAATTGTTGGGAGAAATAATTGATTTTTTTTTTATGTTGCTCTTCCATCATAGCCTTCCCCAATCATACAGATACCTCTTCTTTTCTGCTCCCTCTCCATCTACCCTATTCTGACTCTAAACCCCAACTTTTCCTCCTTAGCATGAGGAATCCTGGCACAGGGCAATGGTGGTTGAGACCCCATAGTAAAAGCATCTTGCTTATACTGAGGTTTCAAGGGACAAGAAGAATAGATTATACTAGTGTGCGACAAAGTGAAGTAGGACACACACTTATTGGTCCACTCTAAAGCCAGAGGAGATACCTAGAACTGGCAGTTACAAAGCCATGAGTGTCGAGACTGTCTTGCTCACCACTGTATCTGTCTCTGGGGTAGAAGTTGGCGAACTATGGCCCATGGACCAAATCCTGCCTGCTGTCTTCTTTGTATGACCTTTGTGCTAAACATTTATAATTTTAGAAAATATCAGAGGAATAATATTTCATGACATGTAGAAATTCAATGAAATTTAAAGATAAAGTTTGATTGGAACATAGCAACGCTCATTCTGTTTGTCTACTTTTGTGCTACAGTACAATGGCAAAGTTGAGTGGGTGTGCAAAGACTGTGTGGCCTGCAGACACTAAAATATTTAAGGTTTAAAATATTTAGTTTTTTAACATACTCCCCCACCCTCTTCGCCCCCAGTGCTTAATAGGTGTGCGCATGAATGGAACAACTGTCCATCCAGGAAGGAAGAGCTTGTCAGAGCCAGGTCAGACTTCAGAGGTTGTACACTTGCCCAGGATCTCGCAGCTATTAGTAGGGCCAGGACCAGAACCTGCCCTACTTCTGGCACACTGCTGTGACCTCCCTTTTGCAGACTGCTCTGGGGAAGCTGCCCTGGCATGTTCGGCAGCAGTATTAGTGGCAGAAATCGGAAGTCTTTAGTCTTGTTAGTTTCATTAAGCCATCATACCTACCCCCACCCTTTTTTTTGTTGGCTCCATGCTTCCCTCATTCCATTCCCCACCCCATTTTCCATCTCCCACATCTTCCCAACTTTCCACCCAAGGTCTGAAATCAATTAGGAGATTCCAGACTGGCTGGATAAAGGGATTATTATTCCCCAATATGGAAAAATGTGTCTGTTTGTAGTGTGGGCTCAGACTAGGATGGGAAAGTTGGCTCTGTTGTTTTCTTTCCCCTCCCCCATGGCAAAGAATCCTCCTTCCCTTGTCATCTCAACCCTTTCTGCTTCCCATAAAACATGTGTACTGGCAGGGAGCAGAGTGCAGGCAGGAAGAGGGGTTTCACCATTACTTAGATCCAGTGTACCAGATTACTGCCAATGTTTTTCCTCCTCTCTGGGGTGGCGTCTGGGGCAGGGAGGTGCCCACTCTTTGGTGTGAAACCTGCAGCACACCTACCTGTGTGGCCATGCCTTCCATGAGCAGCATGCTAAGCTAGCGAGCCAGGAAACCTAGACTCTCAGATGCTCCAAAGCTAAGTGAAGGTAGTTCTGTTGAGGAAAAGCCCCTACCTCCTCTTCCTGCCTTTCTTTCTAGTTCCAGTAGTTGCTTTTTAACATCCATTCCAGAGACCTTTGTGTTTTGTTTTGTTTTTTGAGACAAACTCTCAATGTGTAGTGCAGGCTGCCCTTGAACTCACAGTGATCTTCCTGCCTCAGCTTCCCAAGTACTGGGATTATAGGTTTGTGGCACCATGCCTGGCCACAGATATTTTTAGGTAGGGCACTTGTAAAATACTCAGCCTCGTTAGCCAGTGGGCTCTGGTAGAGCCTAAACATGCTTGTGTGTGATGTGCATTTATGACTGTGAGAATCCCACTGGGCCATAGATAAACAGGCTTCCTTGAGGGGCAGTTTGCATGCATAGCCTGTGGGAATAAAACCCACAGTCCTGTCGCAGTCTTGTTCACAGTCTCAGGTTAAGTAGAAAAAAAATTATGTATGAAGAAGCACTTGATAGTTCTGGGGTAGAATGACATAGTTGGGATACAGTTTCCATACTGGTTTCTCTTATCTACAGCTTAGTATTTGGAGTTATAGCAGAGAAGCTATTAGGAAGGCAGTAACCCAGGGTCCAGCTTTCCTATGGTCTTTCCTTTAAATGGGGAAAATTATTGAAAAGATTCTTTTAGGAGTAGCAAAAGGAAGCATATCTTATTTTTTACACCCTGTCACACCATACAGTGGGAAGAATAGAATTAAAAGTAAGTGTCTGCACATGCTACCCAATGTGCCTTTCTTAGAGATTAGGATCCTACTTGTGTAGCAGCCTCTCTCAGGTCTCAGCTCTTTCCTTCTTCCTCTGATCTTAAGAAACCTACTGTCGAAAGAAAGAAAGAAAGAGAGAGAGAGAGAGAGAGAGAGAAAGAAACCTGCTGTCTGACCTTAGGCAAATCTTTTGACCTCTTCATGTCACAGAACAATTATCCTTATGAATGTTAAGTTGGTGGTGTTGTGTAGACTAATAAAAATGATTGGAGGGCGCTTGACATGTAAAACGTGATGACTGTGTGATGTAATTCACAAAAAACAATGACAGAGTTGGTGTGTGATCTACTGTTGAGTCACGTTGCACAGGAGACTTCATGAGGATGACATTCTTCACTGTAATAAAAACAAAACTGAAGATGCAGAGTCCCTGGTTGGGTTTGGGAGCATTTAGAGACAGCCTTTCTTTGGCGTAGTACGAATGCAGGTTGCAATGGCTGCTGACCTCAGTTTGACCAGTGAGGATGGGTTGATCACTTTAGGAATCCCTTTTGCCTTCCAGAATGCTCATGTTTGCATAGTGTGATGATTTCAACCCAGCTGGCTTGCTGACTCATATAAAAAGCATTTGTTTTGCATTCTCTCTCTTTCTCAAACGTGTTTACTGAACAAAGTTAGTATTTTCTTTGTTTGTAATTTCTTCCCCCTTAAATGTTGCTGTAACACATTAGGCCATGTTAAACATCACTGCCACCTAAAGCAATTTTAAAATAGCAGGGAAGGCAGCCATCTGAATTTCTGCACAACAGAGCAAGAAAGCCAGACACTTAGTTTTCATTGAAGATGGAAAATTCAGGTTCCTTGGGTGATGTTGTAGCTTTAGCTTTAGCCTTTTAGCATTGCCATGGCAGAGAGATGTTGGCAGGCAGCCCTGGCTCACCTTACCACTTCTTTCTTTCTTTTTTTTTTTGTACCAGGGGTCAAACTCACAACCTCATGCTTGCCAGGCAGGTGCTTGTACTGATGAGCTAAATCCCCGGCTCACCTTGCTATTTCCAAAGGGACCTAGCGTCAGAGAATGTATAATGTACTGAGGGGAGAAGACAGGAAATTGACACATGTCACATGCCTTACTGTTGCCCTAAATAAAGCTGTCATAACACATGGGCTAGGTGGTTGTGAAACCATTTTATAAAAGAGAAACTGAGTCAAAGGGATGTTAATGTACTTGGAGCTGGCCAGCCTTTACATCCAGTGTGTCTTGGCTCTACAGCCCATGGTCTTTGCTGAAACCACATTATCTGTGCTGAGAGGCAGGCATCCTGTAGACTCATTTCTTGTGTTTCTTGGTTGAAGTGCTCAGACCTGCCTTCAGAGGATATTGTGACAGGAGTGAAAAGGCCCTATGTTCTTTCCCCACGAGTTAAAAGGATACAGAAGCCTTCTCTGGGTTACCATGTTTTCCCCTATGGTTATTTCTGTTACTGGCCACCATAGTACTTGGTTATTTGGTTCCAGTTTGGGCACAAGGTTTGCTAAGGCAGTTCTGTTCTTAGAAAGGAACAATAGAGAGCATAGCAAAGTATTTGCTAAATGAGGATGTAGTTCCCCAAACATTCACAGAGCATCTTCCTGTCAGCTGCAAACCATGCTTAGGAAAGTGATGTCATCTCTGTATGTGGTAATTACCTGTGACTATAAAAAGAGTTGGGAATTGTGGTAGGAGGCTGGACAGGTCATTATAGGTCTTGTTGAGCCTTGGTGTCATGAAAAGATACTGAGAAATTACCTCCCACAGACTAATTGTTATGCCATGTTCAGACTACTACAAGCACGTGGTATTATTCTTGCACTGTAACTTTTGAACAAAAGAAGCTTAAAATTTACCAAGTTGCATGTTTATTAAAGTCTGAGTTGGGTTAAAACCCTCATCAAACACAAATCCCACCTGCTGAACAGTACTGTCCTGGTATCCTGGCCTAACTTGCCCACTTGGAGGCTCCTCTTACCTACTGAACTCTTTCAGCCAAAGGGAGTCACAGAGTGTTAATAAAAATGTTAGAGTGTGTATTTAGGGTCTTTAATGAGTCTGATGAGCTTTCCAGATGAACTTTGTGCATTGTGTCTTACCCCTGGGAGACTCCACTCTTCTGTGTCGCTCTGAAGTGGGAGCCAGCAAGAGGGTATGAGCAGCCTTTCTGTTTCAGGTAGCCTGTGCTGGGTTAGTTGGCTGCCAGGACTGTACCCAAATCAGAAGTGGCTTTGGTCTTTAGTTTTTGGACAGCCTTTAGAGACAATCTTTCCATGGTCAATGGTAAATGAGGGATGCTGAGCTCATCAACCTCACCTTGAACCAGTTAATATATGGCAATCTGAATTCATCGAATGATCAAGATGAGGTTATAACCTTTCTTTTTTTAGCAAAAGGATTGTCCTTAGAATTTCTTCATTAGCTGTCTTTTGTCCAGTGGAGTGAGATTCAATTCATGTATTCCTTAAAATAACAAATACTATGTGGGACTCGCATGGAGTCGTGGAGATCATTCATGTATCTTAGTAGTGTGTCTAGCTGTTATGACATTTTATCTCCCTCTGTTGCTTTTGAGAGAAGTAACACATAATCTGTTTAAAAGCATAAACTTTAGAGCCAGTTGCTTGGGCTCCAGTATTGCATGTATTCCTTGCTCTCTGTTACATTGTACCATTGGATAATTTTCCTGACCTCACTACATATTTCCCTTGAATAGGCATGTAATAGTCCCCACTTTCTAAGATCTTTTAAAAAGTACTATAGCATACGTAAGGCACTTGCAACATTTTCTGACACACATAGACATTAATTCCATGTTGGAAGATCAGAGTTTAGTACCAGTTGAAACCATTCTGTTATTCTATTTTTTTGTGATGCCATAGCTAATTGATTCAGAAAGGTGAAGGTAGGCTAGAAGATACTCCTTTTTCCTTTCGTATGTCTTGGAGTCTGTGCAACTCAGTATAATACTGAATAGATTGCCCTTGAAAATTCACGTAGTTTCCCTAAGTCTCTAAATTTTCAAATACCATATTTAGGCATCGTATACCTGAACACAAGTAGAAAAGACTAGATACTATCCTTTTGAGATGTTGCTGCATAGAGGTCAACTAGGTGGTCTTACAGTAAGCCATTGTCTTCAGCAAGGCTGTCTCGTTGAGGTTTCAGAGCTGTTGTTAGGAACTTTAGGAGTCACTTTTGAAACCTATACTAAATTTGAGAAATGCCAAGGATTGATTTTTTTTTTTTTTTTTTTTGCACCGGGGATCAAACTCACAGCCTCGCACCTGCCAGACAGGCGCTTAAGCTGCTGAGCCAAACTCCCAGCCCTAGTTTTTTGAGGCAGGGTCGCACTATGTAGCTCAGGCCAGCCCTTCGATCACGTTGGATCCCAAACTGGCCTCGAACTCACAAGGCTCCGCCTACCTCAGCCTCCCGAGTGCTGGGATTAAAGGTGTGCGCCACCACGCCCAGCTCAAGGATCTTTTTAAAAGACACTTTATTTCGTCACCACAATGATATGATTGAAGGATTACGTTTTAAAAGTTTCTAAAACACGTCTGGGAGAATATAACACTAGAGTTAAATTTTTTAAAAAATCTCTTACATTCTCTCCATTTGATCGACTTTCACCCCTCTCTTTTGCTTAGCTGCATTCATTGACATCTCTAGAAAAGTGGATATTTCCGTCACACTTTGACCCATTAACTTTGCTAGTAGCCAGATCTTTTAAAGTTTAATTGTTTAATCATTTATAATTCTAGGCAGCAGCGCAGGCAAGATAAGTAGATTCTCTTCAAGATTTATTATTTGCAAATTTTTTTTTCCTTATTAAATTCATAGAAATATTTTTGGTATTGCATCCCCCATGTAGGTTCTCAGAATGGGTTTTAGGAAGTTACAGCTAAGTATTAGGTAAGCACGGCTGTAAAATAACTCTGCTGTAGTGTTTGTTATTCTAAGTAACAAGTGAGACTATGGAATACAGAGGGCTGAGTCAGTTCTTCCTATGTTGTAGACACATGTCTGTTTGGGAGAGGGCAGGACCCATGTGGTGGTGTTACTGGCCTGAACCTGACTGTTCAGCCTTGTTGGGTCTAGAATGGCGGGAGGCAAAAGAGAATGCCATTGAGATTGTTGCATATAGAGTGCTTGAGCGGGCATGAGAGCAGCCTGTCAGTGTTTCCTGAGCATGGGACTAGGCACAGAGAAGTCTGGGGGCAGATGGAGAAAAGTGGTGAATCTTCCTAATTAATCTCACTGCTTTGGAGGCTGGATTGCAGAGAACTCAGTGGCGTCTTGAACTAGTGCACCCCTCCTTGATGAGTCGCTCAGACTTGCTGATTCATGGCCTATGGAGTTAGTGGAGACTTCAGGAGGCTCGATGGCTCTCTGCTTTATACCTTCACACAGGAAACCCTTTAGGTCTCTGGGCCTTGATGTCTTCGGTTCATGTATCTCTCAACCTTAGTTCTTGGTTCTTGATTGTCACTCTTGGTTCTGTATGTGTTTTCCCATAAGTTCATTGAAGGTAGTGACAAAGTTGAGAATTTTGCTCCTTTGTTGTAATCAGGCCTGTAATTGTCCTAGGTGGACCCAACGTGCGTGTTCTTGGAAAAGTGCACCACAGGAGGTGTTGCTGTATGAAGGGATTATGCAGAATAATGGCTTGTCCTCTGTAGGAGGCTATATGGGACCAAGGCGGAGGCCCTGTGAGCAGTAGCTATGTGGGGGACTCCCTAGCTATGTGGTTGTTGAGGAGCATGCGAAAATGTCTTCAGGTGCAGGTATACAAGTGGTGGGGCTCTTCTGCAGGGAGATGCAGGGTCCAGGTAGGCTACCAGAGCTCTTCTCAGCGTCCAGGTAGGCTACTAGTCTCTCCTCTCAGAGCCTGTGTGAGAATCTTGGAACCCAGCATGAGTCCCTTTGCTGATAAGGAGAAAGAAAAGATAGGTCTTCCTTGCTCTTAAGAAGTAAAGATCGGGTGGAGGAGAGCATAGGTCAGAGCACAGGTCAAAACCATGCTCATGTTAAACTTACCCTGGCATTGGAGAGCAGCTAGGGACATACAGCTCGGGTGAGTTTGGCTTCACTTGCTTACCTGATGCCTTTGCAGCCAGTCTTCTTTTCCTCTGACCCTTTGGCCTCTATGTCTAAAAGTCAAGGTTACTAGGAGTCCTTGGTTCCCTTTAAGCCCATTTCCAGCCTGTTTATCCTAGTCCTCTGTCTCTAGAGCCTACCATGGCACACTCCCCACCCCAATACTTCTTTGTTTTTATTCTTCAGTTGCCACCTCCGTGAAACATCACCTGTTTCTTTACGGCTATGGGTTAATAGGGACCAAAGAAGGAGACTAGCCTTTGTATGTACTTGGTGAATGGAATTAACAGGAACTCTTTTCTTTTGAAAGGATGTCAGAGAAGTTTTCCTAGAAGCAGGATTCTAATGCCTAGGATCTCAATTCTCTTCATTTTCTTTTTCTTTTTCTTTTTTTTAAGACAGTCTCACTATGCAGTTCGGGCTGGCTTTGAACTCACTTTGTAGCCCAGGCTGGTCTCAAGCTTGCAACTATCTTCCTGCCTCAGCCTCCCGAGTGCTGGGATTACAGGCGTGCACCACCTTGCCTGGCTTCAACTGTCTTTGATTTGAAGGACTTATACAGCTTGCTAAGGCTTAGAATTCCAGCTTTGAAAAACCTGAACCCTTTGTTCTAAATGATGACATACATACCTGATAGACTTGCTCCAAATCTTAATGACCCAGATTTGCCATGGTTGCTGTTAGACATATTGGATTTGGCATTTTCACAATTAACATCATGTCCTTTTAGCAAGAAAATGTTGACATAAAGTGGGTAGAGAGGATCGCAGGAGATCCGTAATGATATGAAGGATTTCGAGGGAGATCTGTTACTGAACTGGCTCCTAATGGAAGTTTTCACAGGTATTTGGTCCTCCCACTCAGTCTGAGACAAGAGGGCAACAGCAGCTATGAACAGTGCTCTGCCCTTGGAAGAGGACAGAGCTTCTGGATTAACACTCTTTTTATTCCACAAGTACTTTGGGAGCTCCTGACGAGTGCCAGCCAGAGCCATGGTACTGCTGAAACTATAGCAGCTCCACATGCTGTGTGCAGTGATCAGAGAAGTCTTTGCCCTGTGCTGGAGTACACAAAGGAGGGGCTCCTGACTTTGGGTGGGATGGTCACGGAAGGCTGTTCTGCTTTCCATGAGGAAGGTGTCTACATGGAAAAAGCATGCAGAACTTAGTGGGCAGAAGAGGGAAAATGGTACAGCAAGGTTAGGAATGCAGTTTCTTGGGCTAGGCTGGCAATTTCTGCCAAGAACATGTTGAATAATTTTGAACAAGTTTCCCAAACTCTGTGTCCCTGATCTGTATACCTCTAAAGTTGGAACAGTAACATATGCAACACATAGGATTGTGGTAAAGTTTAAGTGTTGCTGAGATTGTAGCACTTAACTTTGTTGCATCCCACTGAGGCAGACACAGCTGGCATGGGAGATGAAGGCCAGTGCAGTTTCTCTTGTCACCTAGGCACCTTCTTCCCTTGGAATTTGCCATGCTACTTCTGTGAAAACTTTGGTAATCCGATACACCGTATCCCCTGGACTGATTTATTTGGTGCCTTGGTGAGGATGCATTTTCTCCTCCACTTTGGTGGAATCTGTTCAGAAACTGAGGTTTCCAGAAAGCAAAATGAAGTTTAGCTTTGCCTGAAAATTCAGGGATGCAGGCTGAGGATCACTAAAAGTGGAGTTTGGGGAAGCACCCAGGGAGGCAGGGTGTTGCCGGTGGAGACAGCTTCCCTTTCTCCAGAGTTGAGGGGGAGGAGGAGGAGGAGGAGAAGGAGAAGGAGCTCTGCTAGAGTCTCTGTAGAATCAAAGGGTACAAGAAAAAACAAACACCAGTTAATGGTTCAGGGAGTTGAATAAATCTAGAAAGAGAAGTCAAGAGGGTTGAAGGAGGATGTTAATTTAAGTACAAGCTGTGGGAGAAGATTGAGGATGAGAACAGTAGGCTCTGAGTTGCTCGTGGGACAGGAAGAGGAGGGGTCAGGCAGGCCTCCGGAGTCCAGGCTCACACTCGACCTGGTCACTTGTTGTCTCAGCCCTGCCAGCCTGTGGGAGGCCTGTCTGACAAGAACTGCTAACTTTCCTGATGTCCTGTGCCAGCCCTGAGGGTCTTAGCTGGGTTCACAAACTCCATGGGGAGACAGGAGAATGTGGAAGGTTCTTGAGTGGGTAAGGGAGAAGAGTGAAGCAGCAGGTGGCAGTGGGGCCATGTGGCTGTGTGCCAGGATTCCTGACCTTGGATTAGCCAGGGTAATTAGAGAAGTTGGGGTGAGGACTGTGTGATTTGGTGTGTTCTGGGCTGGAGAGAACTGTTGGGATTTCAGCAGAGATGGATCTCAGGTTTCTTTAGAGTGGCTTTTCAGCAAAGGAACCCAGTCTTTGCTGTATTGTTCTCTGTATCTTGTTGTTAGATAGTAAGTCTTTGAAGGTCAATTGGTTCCTCTCCCTGGCATTCAGAAAATCTCTTGCCGGTCATGGCACTCTGGCTTTGTGGGGGAATAGCCAAGATTGTGAATGACGGAATTAAAAGAGATAATATGTGGAAAGGTGCTGGTTAAACAATAATATATATTCCAAAGAAAGAGATTACTACAATGCTTTTTTTTTTTTTCATTTGGTGTCTTTTTTCTGAATTATTCAAAGCACTTAGCACTATTTGGCACTTAACACTAACTGGTTAGTCTGCCATCCATTCTTGTGTGGAAAACTGGCATTTAGTAGCTCCCTCTGTATACAAATTAAACTAAATTTCTCAATAGAGCCCAAGTCTTGGGTGACTTTGCAGCCCAAATCAATGAAGTCTATATCTATAGGTTGGACTTCCAATATGTGATGATTTCTAGTTTCTGGGAGTAAAAAAGATAAGAGGAAAAAGAGAAAGATGATTATAAGGAACTTGTTTCCGTGGACAAGGTTGTCACAGTCAGAATGACCTGGAGGTCTGACATCCATTTTGCTTTGAGAAACCACAGTTCCCTTTGCAGCGAGACCTGCCAGAGGCTGGAGAAGTGGAAGGTGAAGAGTAACAGGGGGCAAAGAACAGGGAAGTGGTGAGGGTGCTGACAGACTCTTTAACTCTAGTAGGCTGTGCTTGGCAGTCCTTGTGATGCCAGATTCTGGGCCTCAGTGCCAGCTACCTGGCATTCTCCAGTGGAAACCCTCTTTCCCTGCCGATGTGCACCAACATGTGTCAGGGAGCCCACAGCAGACTCCATGGGGGTTACTATAGAACCTCCCTGCATGTCTGGCCCAGTTTTGCTGCAGAACAAGCATTTAGTTCTGTTCGGAGGTTGGGATTTGGGCAGTTCACCCTCATGCCAACTTTCCAGTCAGAGAGCCTTAGGCCTATCAGTCTACCTGTGACCTTTCTGGAGACTGGTCTCACCCGCCTCAAGCTGGTGTGGAGAATCCTGTTTTGTTCTCATAACCAGGTGTGGCTGTGGGAGACAACTTGAGTGGGTCCCCTTGAATGCAGAACAATTGCTGCAACTTTGATTATATCGAGATTTATTTCCTTATGTTGATATATACAGAGCTGACTATGGTATTTCTTTCTCTCTTTAATTGGCTGTAAGCATTGCAAATAAGGCTAGCTGAGGTACTGATATGTAATCTCTAAAGTCATCCTATCAGGAGTTTGGTAGAAATGCAACAATAACTGATGCTGGTTTGGCACCCACACTTTGAGAACCACCAACTTAGAATTTATGCAGACTAGTCTGAAACCTTTCAGAGCACATTTTGGTAAGATGGGAACAGAAGGTTGTGTTTTTTTTTTCTTTTAATTTATTTATTTTATTTTTTTATTTTTTTATTTAAGAAAAAATGGACATGTAAGAGAAACAAAAAGCAAAAAAGACAGACAAACGACAACAACAAATCTGATACGATAACACTGTAGGTTTACACAGTGAGATGGTTGAAATTTGGCAGTAGTTACAATATTGCATATCGTTACCTTCATAGGGGTTGTTCAGGTTGACAGATATAGACATGCAAAATTTATCAAATCATGAGTATTAACTTTTCTTTTTCAATAGCTAATGCATTTAGTATAATATAGTCATTTTAGCTGTCCTATGTATACCTATTTATCAATTTATGTCTTTTTCCTTTTCCCTTCCTTCCTTCCTCCTTTCCCCTTAGAATACCTCTTATTATCTTTAAAATAACTGCCCATATTGTCAAGTCTAATATAATCAAGCAAGGTAGTTCAGAATGAAACCAATAAAGAATAAAAGAATGGTCTTAAAGAAGAAAAACAAAAAACTAAAGGGATCAACAAACAGCAATAACATATCCGATACTGTAACATTATAGGTTTACAAAATGAGATGATTGGAATTTTACAGTAGTTGTGACATTGCATATGTTTGTTTGTTTCGTTTTGGTTTTTTTTTTGGTACCAGGGATCAAACTCATGACCTTGCACATGCCAGGCAGACGCTTGTGTCACTGAGCTAGATCCCGGCCCCATCGGGGACAAGACAGGTAGAGAGATCCTGAATCACTGGAGAGAGAGAGTTGATTCAGAAGTAGGGTGCTAGCCGGTGCAGTGGTGCACACCTGTGATCCCAGCACTCTTGGAGTCGGGTCAGAGGATTGCAAGTTTGAGCAACTTGCATGGGCAACTTAGCAAAACTCTGACTAAAAATAAAAAGGTCTGGGGATAAGGCTTAATGCAAAGCCCCTGGGTTCAATCCCTAGAGCTGAGTGGGGTTGGGGTGGATGGGGAGCTATACATGGACTATCCTAATTTTAAAACTGGAAAAAGGCTAAATGATTAAGACGGAACCCGGCAAGTGTATCCCTTATCTTCTTGAGGTGGTCTGGTCTTTGCAGACTGTCTCACAGAGTGAGTAGTGAGCTCATGGGGTGGTCACCTTGGGCATCTCCTTTCACCGTTATGCTTTCCTAGGCAACAGGTTGCTGTGAAAGTCTATATTTTATGGAGTCTTTCCTCAGCTCAAGTTCTGCAGTATGAAGAGCAGGAACCTAAACTGGGGTCCTGGGCATTAGCCCAGCACCATCCCCAGTGAACACCTCATTTTTCTGGAAGGTAGTGATACCATGGGTTCTTTAAAGCTAAGAGCACTTTCTTCCCCAAGGTCAGGAGCTTCTACTTGCTTGTTACTTGGTTTAAACATTTTGTGTGAAAACGTCTCTTGATCAGCAGTACTGAATTAGAATCCCGTCCAGAGACTTACCAAAAATGAAAACCAGTGCTGCTTCTCTAACGTTTGCCTCCAGAGAGAAGTGACTTCACATTCTTATCACACCCCTGTCCCCTTTACTCAAGATCATTACACTCCACTTGCAAGGCTTCCCAGGCTGTCTGATTGGTCCTAATTTCCAGGGTGCCCAGGCTTGTTATTTGTCATTCTCTACTGCTTGGTGTAATACTTGGTTCATAGCAGACCTGGGTAATGTATTGACACAATGGAGAATTGTATCCAAGTACCTCCTTTTCTTTCCTGCAGTTTCTCCCTAACTTGGTATAGTTGCCTTCCTCTGCCTGACTGTCTTTCCCTGTCTCCTTTCTCTGTATTTAACTCCACAAAACTGGCAAAATTGACCATGTGTAGAGTGTGTTAGGGGTTGGGGCACACACAGAGTGGTCACCATGGACATTGCAGAAGCACCTGTGTGAGGGTTACAGAATGTTTTGCCCTAGAGGAGTTTGCTATTCTGCAGGTCTAGTTACAGAATGTTTTGCCCTAGAGGAGTTTGCTATTCTGCAGGTCTAGTCTGACCCCATATTCTGCCTTTTATTTCTCACTGGAGCCTGACAGTGTTTGTATTGGCAAGCTGAAGGATTCTTGGCTTGGAGAGAATTAGCACAATCTGCTCAGAATCATTGTCTTTCCAATCTGTGTCTGAAGGGACAAAAGGAAGACTTTCTCAGCTTTGGTTAATTGTCACTTACTAGCCTCACTGATTCACATGGGGCACCGACTGGCCCAAGGTCTCTGTTGAAACAGGGAAAGGCTGAAGTTGATTTAATTCATTTTCCCTAAAATCACCAGCCTTTTGATGATTTCATTAATTTCCTCCCTTCTGAACACTCTCTTGTTAGCAGTAATTGGAAATTCCTACTGTTTTTAATTTCCTCTACCACACTGCTTTAATCTGAGACAGCTGGATACTATTCTCTGGCCTTCCATTTACTGGAAGAATGGTTTGAAACTTGATTTTAATGACTGACTTTGGTAATATTTCCAGAAGCTGAGACTGCTGCTGTGCTCATGTTCACACCTACCTGAAGCCTCTTGCTCACCTTGCTCCTAAAAGACTACTTCATTCTTGGTGTGCAGGGGATGAGGGATCCCCATGAGAATACTGTCTTGTTCCAGGCATTATTATCTGCAAGCTTTTCACTACTCATTTTTACCACTCAACACTTGCTGGTCTCCTGGAGTGTACCTGGGACCTCTTCCTGGCCTGGACATAGTACAGAGGCTTGAACAGGTGAGACTGCAGCAGAGTGGTGGCGACAAAGAAACCTGGAGACTTATCCGCAGTTCTGTTTGTCTTCATGGTTACAACTCCCGTTTCTTGTGATTTTTCCTTTCTTGGTTCTGAAGAGGAATAAAAAATAAGAACCATGTTTGAAGGCCAGAGAAATAACATGAGACATAGCTATCCACTATTGACAGTTGAAAAGATATAAAATATTTTGTGTATTTCATCATATTGTTGTCCTCACAATATACCTATCACAGTTCATAAAGGGCAAAGCCGAGATTTGAATCCAGGTCTCCTCATTGTAAATCAAATGCTACGTTATGCTGTTGTCTTTGATATTCATCCACTTAAATGTTAGGTCCCCTTACATATGCGTTGGGTCCTCTGCCAGGAAGGATTGGCTTTACAGTCTAACTGGAGGAAAGAAAAGACAGAGTACATCTTAGTTCCCCTGGAATGGTTCAGATACTATGTAACTTCCATCTAGGAAGGCTTCCAAAAGAAACAGACTTAACTAGGCCTGATGGAAAGGCATGATCCAAACTAAGAAAGAGCTGGGAATAAGAGTTTTGTGTAGTATTTGACATGCAGAGACTCTGGAATACAGAAAAGGTGCTGAGGTTTTGTTCTTCTATCAGAATTACAAAATCAACATCCTCTGGGATACTATCCTACTCCAGTCCCATGAATAATCATTCAGTAGATTTGGTGTAGCAGGCAATCTGCATTATTTAAAAGTGTTTTTAACATTGTGAAGTAATCTCCCAGCCCCTTATTTCTTTCACAGAAGAGAAGAAACTAGGGGTACAAATTACATGTATTCCTTTCAGAGGCAGAAGCTATTCAGGCAAGTGGTGAGGGTGGCCCCCACTGAAAAACAGTGTACCTCAAAGGCATTCTGGTGCCTTCAGTGTTGCAGGAAGCACCAGAAATCTAAGATCTGGGTTTTGACAGAGATCGCACTCCTGAGGCCTAATTGGGTTTAGGATGGAACTGAGGAGGACTAGCAGGAGGGGATAATAAAGGGTGTGTTTTAACTTCAATGACAGTAGCAGGTTCAGTCTGGCTGCCAGTTTGACTTCAAGGCAGGTGGTGGCCCATTGAGACCAGGTGCTTTTAAACAAAGCTCTGGCCTACTCAGAGTACTCAGGTTACTCTGTTAACAAAAGTGTTTTTACAGATCCTGTTTGATGGTGTCAGTTTCAGATGAGTGTCATTTGGAGAGGGTACAGGAACTGTCAGTTGATGTTCCTTCATAGAATTTGTCAGTGTCAATGAATTTTACTATTATTGTCTGTATCCCACTGTCCCAAACAGAACCTAGAATAGCTGAGAAGATTAGGCAACAGTACCAGGTTATCAAATACCCAGTCAAGAAAGGATAGGCCTTAGTTTTGGGGTATTATAAAATACTGTAGATGAAAAGAACATTTAAATATGTTTTATGTTCCAGGTAATAGCCACTTGAAATCTGTTACTTCATTTTCAGCTTTTCATTGAAAATTTATAAACCTTTAAAAAATAAGAAGACTGTAGCCAGGTGCAGTGGTGTGTGGCTGTAGTTGAGGCTGAGGTGCAAGGACGGCTTGAACCCAGGAATTAAAATCCAGCATAGCAAGACCCTGGCTCAAAACAACAAAACAAAGAGACTAACATGTGATATCTGAGCACTTGCCCACCCAGATTTAGTATTTTGCCATTTTTGCTTCAGATCTTTTACTCCATAGATAACTAGGATCCTACGTTGGTGTGTGACTTCCAATGTTTTTATGTTTTTATATACTTACATATATATTTCTAAGCAATACAGTATAATGCCTCAGTTCATGAATGCTTCTGTTTGGAACAGTTTGTTTCGTGAACAGAAGTGTTTGACAAAATACTGCTTCTGTTCAAGAACTCCGCATTAGTAGATGAACACAGCTGCGGCTGTCTCCCCCAGCCTGACACATGGTCGTGGCTTCCTCTAATTGAGATCTTGGTTGCAGACAGACCTGTACACACTTGCTGTGAAGCTTTTTTGTGTGTTTTAACACATACAGTACCCTACAGAATTATTCAGTCCACGGTGGCTCCAAAGAAAGTGCAGAGCAAGCATGGTGGTAAAAAGAAAGTGCAAAGCGGTAACGAAGGAGACAGGAGTGTGCAGAGCAGGACTAAAGGTAACAAGAAAGTGCAGAGCAAGAATGCTAAGAAGGTTTTGAAGAAAATAACCATTGAATTGAAGAAGGAAATCATAGAAAAGCATGAGTGTGGGGATTTGTGTGACTGATCTGGCCTTGGAGTACCAGATGGTGAAGTTGACAATCTCTACTATTTTGAAGACTAAAGATGGCATCAGAGGAGCTGATGTGCCAAAAGGAGTAACGATGTTAACCAAGCAGAGGACATAAGTGCTGAAAGATGTGGAAAAACTTTTGTTAGTGTAGTTGAATTAAAAACAGCTGACAGGTGATAGTGTTAGTGAAGCTATGATCTGTAAAAAGCCAGGAAATTGCACAGTGATTTACTGCAAGAAAACTCTTGTGCAAGTGCAACAAATGGTGAATTTAAAGCCAGTAGAGGGTGGTTTGATAAATTCTGCAAGAGAAATGGCATCCACAGTGTGGTAAGACGTGGTGAGGCTTCCAGTTCTGACAAGGCCACTGCAGAATTCTATAAGAAAGAGTTCACAGAATGCACGAAGGCAGAAAGATATGTTGCTTAGTAAGTATTCAATTGTAATGAAACAGGGCTCTTCTGGAAGAAGATGGTGCACAGAACCTATATCATGCAGGAGGAAAAGGCCCTGCCAGGGCACAAGCCCATGAAGGACAGATTGACCCTTTTGTCATGTGCGAACACAACCACCAATCTGAAGATTAAGCCACTACTGGTAAACCATTCCCAGACCTCTCATGCATTCAAGGAACGGAATGTGAACAAGATCAGACTGCCTGTCACATGGAGAGCCAATGTGAAAACTTGGGTGGCAAGGCAGTTCATGGAATGGCTGCATAAGGTGTTTGCACCCACTGTTAAGAATTACCTTTCTGACAGCCAACTGCCTGAAAGGTGCCTTGTGATGGACAGTGCCCCAGCACACCCTCCAGCCTTGTTGAGCACTGTATATGGCTTTATAGAAGTCAAGTTCCTCCTCCATCAACATGATGCCTCTTCTGCAGCCCATGGGCCAGCAAGTGTTTGCAATTTCAAGAAGCTATACACAAAGGCAGTCTTCACTAGGTGTTTCAATGTCATTGAAGAGACATGCTTGACTCTGAAAGCATCCTGGAAGAAACATTTCAATGACTGCCTCTGCATTGGTCTCATTGACAAAACCTGGAAAGATGTCACATACCTTAAACTCAGCCTGGAGGAAACTGTGGCCAGAATGTGTCACTGAATGTGTCTTTCAAGGGTCTGTTGCACAGGTAGTGGAAGGAATTGTGTCTGTGGGCAGGAGTGTGGGTCTGGATGTCAACAGTGCAGACAGAGGAGCTTCTTGAGGACCATAAGGAGGAGCTGCTGATGGAAAAACTTCCTGAACTCCAGAGTGAGCAGTAGAAGGTGCTTGTTGAGGACCGTTCCACTGAGGAAGAGGAAGACAGGGAGGGGGTTAGCAGTTACGTGATAAAATCCATTATGGAAAAATCAAACGAGTGCCAGATTTCATCGAGAAGCACCACCCCAACATAACTGTAAGGAACAGTGTTGAATGTGATGAGTGATTACAGTGTCTCTCATTTCCAGAGGATTCTGCAGCATCAGAAAAAACAAGAGACCTTAGACAGATTTTTGGTTAAAATTGACCCTACAGCTAAGAGACAAGAAAGAGAGGAAACCCTGAAGATTTCTCCATGTCCTAATGGAGGGAGACTCTCCCTCCAAACAAAGACCTCCTGCCTACCCACCTTCCTGTCCTCCATACCAGAAGTCCCCTAAAGCAAGGTTAGTGTGCTTTCTGTCAGATGGTACTATACTTTGTTTCATATTGTTTTTTAAAATTCAAAAAAAATTTTTTATTTTAACATCAAGTACATTTATTAGAAAAGAAGAAATTTATGAAATACCCTATCTTTCCTTAAGAAATTAGAAATAAAAGACAGAATAAAACCAAGAACAAATAGGAGAAAATTATAAAGATCAGAAAACACAATCCCTTATCAAAATGCCAACATCATTTTTCATAAAACTTAACATTTTGATTCTTACATTTCTGTAGAAATACAAAAGACTCAGAATAGTCTAAGTAACTTTGATAAAGAAACAAAATTAGGGCTCCAACCCTCCCCAATTCCATGACTTACCACAAAGTTATACCATTCTTGACAAAGCAGCATTGATAGCAAGGTAAACCACCAAAGTGCCAATATGAAGTCCCAAAATAGATACCCACATAACAGACAATTGATTTCTGGCAAAGATGCAAAAGCCATTAAGTGGAGAATTGTACCTTCAATAAGCATACTAGAACAACTGGATATCCACATGCAAAAAAAACCCCCAAACCTTGTAGCACATCAAAAATTTCTGAAGACATCCAAAAGTCAACTCAAAATGGCTCACAGTGGGTTAAAGTAAAGGCAGGTGTGACCTATGTCATTGCTTTGGCTGACATCATTCTTTCTGGAACAAAAAGACTGGGACAAGGTGTAGAAGAGAAGGCAGAACCTGCAGAGGTGTTCAGTGAAGGGAGGCGTTGAATTTACTTCTGGACAGGCCATGTGGATGACAAAGGAGGCCATTGTGCTTTTTTTAACTATCATAATTTTTGTTATATACATATACATAAACATAATTTTTCTTTCAGCTTGTCACACTAATAAAACAATATGATGTTTACACATGTGTGACTTATTTATTTCACTAATAAGTATGTTCTCAAGGTGCATCCATTTACTTATAAAAATGTCCAGCTTATCGTTCTTTATAACTGAGTAGTATTCCATTATATAGAAATACCACATCTTTTTTATCCTCAGTGGGCATTTAGGTTGTTTCCAAGATCTGGCTATTATAAACTGTGCTGCTATAAACTGTTTCATATTCTTATGGTTTAATACATACGGTTCAAAATGGATTAATCTTATTTACATTGAACCTGATAGGGAAATTCTATTCAGTTCACGACCAGTTCTGTTCACAACCAGAATCATGGAATGAATTAAGTTTATGAACTGAGGTACTACCATATAGAATATTGTGTGTGCGTGCGTGCGTGTGTGTGTGTGTGTGTGTGTGTGTGTGTGTGTTTGAGACAGGGCCCTGCCATGCAGTCCAGGCTTGCCTTAAACTCACAATGTAGCCCAGGCTGTCTTTGAACTTGCACCGATCCTCTTGCTACAGCCTCCTGAGTGCTGGGATTACAGGCATGCGCCACCACACCTGGCCATTTTTTATGTTTTAAAATATAGTTAACACTCGTAGTATCTTTTATTTACTTAATAATTGTTTTTGGAATTTAGCCATGTTAATATATTTAGTTTACAGTATAGCATTCTGCAGCAATAATACATAACTAGTATTATACTGTAATTAATAACTAAATTATCATGTAGAGTTATAATTAGTTACAACTATAATTGTATTAATAATAAAATAAATTTATAACCTTTCTCTCTTTGGTGGGTCTCTAGGTGACTCCAGGTTTTCGCCATTACAAACCCTACAAGAACATCCTGTATGTGTTTCATAAGGATGTGTACAGGACTTCCCTGACATATAGTAGATAGTTGGAAACATACAACTCCAACTTTCCATATATTGCCAAATAATTCTCCGAAGAAGGTATGCCATTTTAGGCTACTGCTAATATATAAACAAAATCTTAATGTTTCATGTACTTTGTAACAGCTAGTGTTGTTAGATACTGATTTTTACCAATCTGATGGACATGAAATGTAATCTCCATGTGACTTTTTTTTTTTTGAGACAGGGTCTCACTATGCAGTTCCAGCTGGCCTTGAACTCACTTTGTAGCCCAGGCTGGTCTTGAACTCACAACGATCCTCCTGCCTCAGCCTCCTGGAGTGCTGGAATTATAGGCATGCACCACCATGCCTGGCTTTACGACTTTAATTTTGAATTTCGTTGGTTATCTTCTCCCATTTTGTAGATTATTTTAACTGTTTCTGTGGCGCTTGTTCACAGTAGTTCCTGAGATCTTGTCAAGGTTTTTTTTTTTTTTTTTTTGTGGCACTGTGGATCGAACTCATAACTTCACGCTTGCCAGATGGGCGCTTAAACCACTGAGCCACACTCCCAGCCCTATCGGGATTGATGGTGTTGAAACTGTTTTCATATTAACAGTGCTTACTTTTTTGGTACTCATTCTTTCATGGTATGTAGTTTAGTATGTTATGATCTCTCCAACATTAATAGTAATGGGTTTGTTTTTCAAATGATTTCATAAATATTTAAAACTTTTAGCTTTAGCGGGGTGTGGTGGCGCACGCCTTTAATTCCAGCACTCAGGAGGCTGAGGCAGGAGGATTGTTGTGAGTTTGAGGCCAGCCTCAACTGCACAGTGAGACCCTGTCTTGGTTATTTTTTACTCGTTGTTGAGACAAAACACCTGACACCCAAAATTAGGGAAGGAAAGGTTTATTTAGCTTACAGTTTTTGGAGGTTTTAGTTTATAATCAGCTGGCTCTAAGGCAGGGTGGCATGGCACGGGGACAGCACTTTAAGGCAGCAACTGAACAAAAGCAGCCAAAGTAAAAGGAGCAAGAGCAAGCTTTTTTTCCTTTCTTACATAGTATACAGGACACCCCCCCACCCAGGGTGGGTGTAGCATCCACAAACATCCTTGCCTTCCTTTGCACAGGATGAGGATGTTTACCAAGTAAGACCCCTGGCTCCCTGCTGAATCTCTCAGCTAAACTTCTGACCTTCTCAAATTGTAACAATGACCAGGTAACTGTGCTCTACACCCCAGGATGTAGAGCTGCTGCCTTACTTAAGCTTCTAGACTTCTCAAGTTGACATAATGTATAAACCGTAGCAGACCCTGTCTCAAAAAATAGGGCAGGGGATTTAGCTCAGTGGCGCAAGCGCCTGCCTGGCAGGCGTGAGGGTGTAAGTTAGATCCTTGGTACCAAAAAAAAAAAAAAAAAAAATTTACCTTCGTTTTCATATATAATTCTATTGATAGGTGTAACCCAGAGACAGATTTCTTTGGGGGTCTTTAATAATTTATTTTTTAAGAGACGTGAACTGTGTTGTCCAGGCTGATCTTAAACTTCTGGGCTGAAATGATTTTCTTGTTGTGGTCTCCAGAGTAACTAGGAGTATAGGCACACTTCACTGCAGCTGGCTTTTATATATGTATATGTATATGTATGTACACACACTCACACACATACTTTGACTCTATTGGGAATTTTAATAATTCTTAACAGTGCAAAAGGACCTGTGAACAAAGAGTTTGAAAACCACTGCTGCTTTACAGTGTTAACTTTATATTTTTTCCCTTCTGGAATGTGGTGTGTGTGTGTGTGTGTGTGTGTGGTTTAAAATGTTTTTTCCTCTCCAAATTTCATAGATAGGCTCTTACATTTTCTTTTAGAAGTTTTGGATATACTTTTATGGTTGTCACCTGCCATCTCCCAGGCCCTTCAGCCCGCAGGAATGGTGTTTGTTCTGTTGCATTTTGTTTTGTTTTTATTGTGCTGGTGATTGAGCTCAGGGTTTTGTACCAGCTAGGCAAATGCTATACCTCTGAGCTACATCCAGCAATTTCATATATATATATATAAAATTTTATACATATATATATATACACACACATTTTTTTAAAAAAACACTTATATGGCCTAAATGGAACATTTTCTATATCCTTATAATGCAATAATTTTTGGTGGGGGTTGAAGGAAAGGTCAGCAAGACCTGCTTTGTTCCAGACAGTCTCCTAGTGTTTTAGATTCGTTGCTCTTGCATCTTGTCCAGAGACCTAGAACTCACCAGCAACAGGGATCGTGTATGTGAATCCCCTCTCCAAAGCCTCATTCTGTCCTGCATGCTCGAGTGTCTGTAGAGGTTCTTATTCTGGTGTTATATGCGCTGGGCAGGGTGGGTGGAGAGAACCAGCTGGTTAGCTGTAGCCAAGGGGATCAATGATGGTCCCCTCGAAGCAAAACTACCACTGGATAACTGCAGTCATCATTTCTCTTACTGATGTTCCTGTCTCCAGTATCATCTCCATCTTTCTTTCTTTCCTTTTTTTTTTTTTTTTTTTTTTGGTGGCTCCGGGGATGGAACTCGCAGCCTCACACCTGCCAGGCAAGCGCTTAAGCCACTGAGCCAAACTCCCGGCCCTAGTTTTTTGAGGCAGGGTCGTATTATGTAGCTCAGGCCGGCCTTGCACTCCTGTTGTAGCCTAAGCCGGCCTTGAACTCACAACGCTCTTCCTACCTCAGCCTCCCGAGTGCTGGGATTAAAGGTGTGTGCCACCACGCCTGGCTTTTCTTTCTTTCTTTTTTTTTTTTTTTTTTGGCAAATATTTGTTTATTTATTTATTTGTGGCACTGGGGATCGAACTCACAACCTCATGCCTACCAGGCAGGTGCTTAAGCCGCTGAGCCAAACTCCTGGCCCTCTGGCCCTGGTTTTTTGAGACAGGGTTGCACTATGTAGCCCAAGCTGGCCTGGAACTCACAAGGCTCTGCCTACCTCAGCCTCCCGAGCGCTGGGATTAAAAGCGTGCGCCACCACGCCCGGCTTCATCTCCATCTTTCTTTATGCTCTCCACAAGTCTGTTTTCTACCATGTTGCCAGTGTAACTCAAATGGCTTAACACCTGTAATCCCAGCACTCTGGGAAGCTGAGGCAGGCGAAGCACCAGTTTGAAGCCATCGTAGGCAAGGGATGTAGCTCAGTGTGAAGGTTTTGGATTACATCTCCAGAGCTGCAGGAAAGGAGGGAGAAAGAGCAAAGGGAGAGACAGGCAGGCAGGCAAGCAGGCACGCATGCACACAAATACACCTCACTGTAAGACTTAGGTAGTATCCTTGCTCTGTAGCAACATAAATAACCTCACCTGTACCAGCTCCCTGTCCTGTCCTTTGTCGTGGAATCTGTCCAGGCATCCTGTTGTTCTCCTTGTCCACTGTGGTGTGTGCTCCCATATCTTTACTCATGCGGTTCCCTTCAATTTAAATCTTGCTCCCCACTTGTCTGCTGTGGAGGAGCCCCTTTTGTCTGTCAGACCCCATAACACTCAACACGTCTGAATTTTGAGAGGGTGATTTCCTTAGTCTCCCCACTGACTTAGCCCTTTCAATTAAAATGAAACCTCCAAGTTAATTTCTATGAGTGTTAGTTTCACTTCTGGTTTTGTTAGAGGAAGAAAACTGATACATCTCCACCCCTTCCCTACAAATTCCTTCCTCATAAATTCTATTTACAGGGTTGTCCTTTGGCCTTTTGTAGCATATTTCTTTAGTTAGCTGCAAGAGAAGGGGATTTCTTTTTTGTGGTTAAAAAACTGATGTAGACATCTGAATAGTCTCCCAGCCTATTTTACCTCCAAGGAGAGAATGCACTGAACAGACACGGGGAAACACCTAGACCCTCCCCTGCCCCACCATCAGTTTACTTTTGGTCATTTTGAAACATAATAAATTGGCACCTGACATTTTAAAAAAGTGCTTCATTAGTTGCATATATGTGTTAATGTAGCCTACAGAGAAACCTTGCTCAGGGAAAGAATTCTGGACAATGCTGTTTGTGCCCTATACCTTTACCCTGCCTCCTGTCTTCTCTGCAGCTGCCTAAAAAGTAAAATTTATAAACCCTGGAAATCTGTTAGAAATGCAAAGTAGGCAGATTAAATTTATTTTCTGAAAGAGCTTTGTAACAGGAATCCACATGGCTAGGGAGAAAGGCTGCTCCTGCTTGAATGATCACAGGCTAAGTGGCTTAGTGAGGGGGGGCGCTGGTCGGTGGGCTGGGAAGCGGGGGGAACCTGCAGGGGGAACTTAGTGGGAGACTCCAACCTCCTTCACATTGTTGTTGCATCTGAAGAGTTGGCTTTCTTTGGTAGCTTGTTTATGGCCATTTCAGAAGTTTTTAAGAATGTCCCTTTAGGTGGGGAAAATAAGACAGTAAAAGGTGTGTGTGCAGGGGGGTATAGCTCATGGAAACGCTAGGGTGTGATTTGTTGCATGCTACCTTCTATCCCGTGCAGACAGGCTAGGTGAATTCCCAAGTTTAGGAGAAGGGTTTAATGTCAAAGAAAACAAATGCTGTGTTGCTGTGTTAAAGTCCGTTAAATGTTAATCATTTTTTGCCATGCTGGGAACTGAACCTAGGGCCTTGTGGTGTTAAGTGTCACTGAAACATTAGGCCTCCATGTGGACATAGAGCTTAGAGAAATTTCTTTCTTTTCTTCTTTGATGCTTTTCTTCTTGCTTGAAGAGTACTGCCAGTGTTGCTGTAATATTTGGTTAGCAGGAATGACTAGATGATCGTTGCACATCAAGCAAAATGGTAGGGATTTTCTCCTTCTACACTATTTTGCAGGTGTCCGCACGTGAAACCCAGACACTGTAGAGAAAACAAACCTTATAATCAAACCAAGTGTGAAATACAAAATTACCCCCCACCACCACTTTTTTTTCCTTTTAATGAGAATGTGGCCATTGTAAAAAGATTTTATGACTCTCCAAAGGAGTCTCTGTGCAATTCTTTTTAAATAGCAAGTGCCCTAGAGTATCTAAAATATGATTGTATTTGTAGTCAACCTTTGGGACCACAGCTGTTGTATAAAGCATATAAAAGAAAAAGAGGAAGTAGGGGGCTACACTCTAGGAGCATCTTGGATAATACAGGATGCAGCCTTTAGTGGGACCTGGGGGTCTAGAAACTGTGCTGAGCTCCATATCTGGCCATAAGAAGCTGCTGCCTCCATTTCTGCTGCAATCTCCCTTTTTCCTACACAGCAGGCTCTGCCAGGGATGACGGATGAAGGACCTGAATGTCAATTCCTTTATCCCTGCCCTGGCAGGAAAGCTGTCTGTTTCCCAAGAAGCTTTTTTGTTTGTTTGTTTGTTTGTTTGTTTTGAGTTGGGGAATTTTTTCTTTCCCCTTATTGGAAGTTGCTTCATCATTTCCCCAAAATATATTGCACCTCTTGTTTAAATAGGGTGCCCTTTAAGAGCTTGGCAGCCTGCAGCAGGGGTGGAGGTATTGTGATATCCTTTGTTTGGTACTTTGATGCAAACTGAAATGGGAACTGTCTGTAGGCAGAAATTTTGAAGTTTGCCAGGACTTGGTCAGGAACTGTGTGTGGGGAGGGGAGACTACCTGGGAAACAAGAGCTGGAGTCTTCTAAAGCATTTTGCTTGTCAATGTTATGAGAGATACCAGTCCTTCTGGATATAGTCTCCATAAGGTACTTGTCCAGCTTTGTAAATGTGCCCAGGATGATGAAGGTTGGCACTCTGCCCTTTTGAAGAGTTTGTGCTACCATGGAGAAGCAGGACCCACTCATCTTTAGCAAGGGTGGAAATAGTGCCATGTTAACTGTATGCTAGCTTACGTAGACCTGTACGCCTTAGTTCAGAGAGGAAAGAAATTCCTATATAAGAGGGCACTTAAGATTAGCTTTGTATTCGGGCTGGATTTGAGTTGATGAAGAATATTGAAGGAGAGAGTTGAGAAGATCCAGAATACTGTGCTAAGACCATGATCACAGAGAAATAAGGAGAGCAGGGACAGCTTAGTGGGACTTCATGTTGGAGAAACAGCAAGCCAAAGTGTGGAGAGACTTGACATTCAGCAGAAACACTGGGACCTATAAAAAGAAGTTGACAGCTAGCTATTTGTAGATTCCAAGAAGAAAGCATCCTGTGAAAAAAATGTGTTGTGGGGAAAGGTTAGCCTATGAGACTGAACTGGAGTATGCCCCAAGGTGGGCAACAAGGAGGAAGCCATGACTCTGTCTGTAGTTTGGAAGAAAGTCATGCAGTTAGGCTCTGGGAAGAAGAAATGGCCTGGTGGGAGGCCACTGCTTTTGTGTTTGTCTTGGGTAAGTGTAGTCCCACAGTGATAAAGCCAACTTTTATGACTGGACCTGGCAACTGAGGCCATAGGTTGTTGCTGACTGAGTAGGACCAGCTAGTGGGTACCACTATGAGTAAAGCTTTGATGATGTTCAGCCCTAAGTAGAGATAATGTCCTTTGGTGAACCTGATAGAGTCCACTATACTTTTAGAATGAGATTGGGCAGGGCTTACTACTCAGGTCAGGGTGACACTAGTTACCTCCTGCCTGATAAGCAGTGGAGGAGTACTGTTTGCTCAAATCCTTGCCAGTATTGGATGGTATTCCACTAGGCCCTTTACTTTCTTAAAATTCTTTAAATAAGAAATTTGAGTATCTTTGAGTTGTAAGTTAAAATAGAAAAAGGCCAGTTTAAAAGTAGTCTCCTTCATAGACTATCTTGTAGTGAATGGAGATGGGGGGATGGACAATATATCTCAGGGCCTTTGCGTTGAGCTACATCCCCAGCCCTTTTATTAAAAAATTTGAGGCAGGATTTTGCTAAATTTCCCAGGCTGAGCTTGAACTTGCATCCTTCTGCCTCAGCCTTCTGGAGAACTGGGATTTCAGGGTTACACCACCATTCCTAGCTGGGAAAATAAATTTTTATTCAAACAAGCACATGTTATACTTATCCTAAGATCTATACATTTCCTACAGAAATAGGGAGAGTAAATGACTGCCAGCGAGATACTGTCCACAGTTAGAAAAATGATAGTTTCATTTACAGCTTCTGGAACTGGGTCTGGCTGCCACTTCCACAGGACTCAACGCAAGTGCCTGACACATACCCATTGGGTTGCCCTGGGAAATGAGTGGGTCTTCTTTGGGGATCAGGCCTGTTGTGTGGTGTGGGCCAGGCCAAAGCTCTGCTCCCTGGCTTCGCACTCCACTAGGGGGTCTGGGGATATTATGGCAGAAGAGGTGGTAAGGAGTCTGCAGCTTTTACTTCTTTACTGCCTTTAAGACCAAGGCCTTCTTCCCCCTCTTAAAAGCCACTGTTTTGTATTGCTGCTAAATAGCCCATTCCGAGGTCTTGACTTGAGTGGTTCTGCTCACATTGCAGAAATCCCAGTATAACTTTTCAAGTTTTTCTCTGTCCTGAGATGGGAAAATTAGTGATAGTTGGGGAGGGATTGAGAGAGAAAGTAGCAGGCCCAGCGTCTAGTAGCTGTGCAGCATCTGTGCCTTTTGGAAGTGGGTGAGTTTGTTAGGTTTTACAGGGGAAGTATAGCAAGTATAAATAGGCCAGTGCTAGTGGACAGTATACTTGCATGCAGTATGTGAGGCATAGTGAGTCTGTTTACCATGGGCCAAATTACTCACCATTGGAAGGAATTATTGTGCTAATGTTATTCCCCTGCAAGATCTGGCTTGAGGCACCTGCAGTCTTCAGAGCCCTCATTGCATGTTTGACTGCTCTGTTCCATCAACAAGACAAAGAAACTGGGGAAACCCAGGATGAGCTGTCATCCCAAATCACTGGCTCGTGCAGGTACAGACTAGCTTGTCTTCCCTCAGTGCAGTGCCACAAACCTCAGGGCTCTCCAAAATGCAGGTGTGTGTAGTGAGTGCCAGCGATCCTTATTCTTGGACATGTTCCTCATTTGCATGTAGGCCTACCTAAGAATGTTTTCTGTAGGCTCACCAAATGATTCTGGGCCTTTGGGACCAAGGAAATGAGCCAAGGAAATTAAATTTGAGTGTGTGTGTGTGTGTGTGTCGGGGGGCCAGTTTATCTAGCAGTCTACTTCTAAACATTTGTTTTAGGAAGAACTTGTTATCTGCTACATTGTAAATTGATACCTAGCTGCCTTTGTGTAATGAACTTTAACTTGTGCAGCACCTGAGAAAGAACCACTTGAGTGGCCTGCCAACCAGCCACACACCAATTAGCGTCGCCTACTGTATCTGTGCAGCCATGGATGCTGCAACAGGAACTTGAAATATTTCTCCTTTAGCTTTTGTAAGGTTGAGTTGCAAATGGAAAAATGAAATTGCCGATAATAGTTATAAGAAAGACAGAAGAGGGTTTGGAATTCAATGATGGTGCGAGAGGTGGAGAGTAAGTGTATATGGAATACTGGTTGACTAAGTCAACAGCTTTGCTTAGCTACAACGCACACACACACAGCTAAAGAATAATGTTTAAAATGTTCAGATACATTGTCCGAGGTTGTGTCTTACAGACAATGTTAATTAGGCACTTCATCATCTTTTGGGGCTTTTTGAAAACACAACCTTCTTTTAATGGTATGTAAACCTATTGTTTGGATTTTGAAAGTACCTTTTCAGAGAAGTAGGGGGACTACCTTGAACAGGTTCTGCTGTGACTAAGAGTCATATAAAAACAAAATCCTTCTTGTGAGTGTAAAAGGCCTTTCTAGAACTGTGAATCTGTTCCCTTGAATACATTACATATTGACCTAGTCTCTCCATGTATTAATGTCCCTCATTGTACTCATTTATATGCTAATTTGTCATCTTCTTTGTGCTTAGCTATATTTAACCTTTGATTTTTTTTTTTAAGCTGCAAGATGAGTTTTTATTTAAAAGACCTGCCTGCTCAAACATTGCTAGCTTTCTTTAACTGGTAAAGCACTACATTTGGAGTTAAGAATAAAACAACCACCATAAAATAAAGCTGCTGGACTGTGAACTTTTTCCTATTTTCTAGTCTCATCCCTAACTTTATGGATATAGAGTTGTTATGTACATTCTCTGAACAATGAATATTTTAGGAAAAATTAACCAACATCCCCACTGGAATACCATTATAAGAGAAAAAAAAATCTTTCTAATTGTATGAGTATTTCAGGCCTCTCGTGTGCCTGACTGGCCACCCCATGAAGTTGATAAGCATACAGTGTCTTTCATTCTTGCCGTTACAACATGTTAATTAGGAGAATTCAGCTGTGGCACCAGCTGGGGATGTCTGACTTTGTAGAAGATCGCAATTAGATGCTTTATTTTCTGTTTTCTTTTTCCCCTTTCAACTTTGGTGGAATGCCTTTGAGTAGGGGCTTTTAGTCTCAGCAGTATAAATACTTTAATGTGCCTAATTATGTAATCATACAGTTACACTCTGTGTGCACTCACATCATTTTATGGATTTTATCTCTTCTTCTAATGCATGAAACATCTAGGCAGCTTTTTGGTTGGAGCCACTGTATGCATTAGGCAGGAAGAAGAGAACCAGAGGCATTCAGTGACTTTCATCTAATAAATATCTACCCTTCTGTCTCTTTCCCCACCCCCTTTATGGGCTTGTCCTTTATCTCTCAAATAATTAGCATCTCAGTTTTCTAGCAGAGTCAAGGTAATTTATAAGATTGGATTTTATAATACTCTATTAATTCGCAAGTGCAGTCTTTCAGCTTGTATGGTGTTATCTTCCCAGTCTTCCAGGCAGGCACAGGGCATGAGCCTGCATGTGAGAGCATTGCATACAGTCACAATGGGACCTATTGATTTCTGGCATTCAACTTGTGCATAGAGGACCTGTGACCCCAGCTGTTAGTTAAACCAGGACCTGGGAGCAGCTGCTTTCTGGGATCCAGTTCTCCAGGGACAGACCATCTGTTGCCGTGTGAGAGAACCCTGAGAATGAAGCTGACCATAAGACAGTTTTGTATTCCATTTTTGTGCGCCAGCACCTTCAGTTCTTTTCTGTCTCCTCTCACCTAGGCAAACCTAAAAAGGAAGATGAATCTGTATTGGAAAAGTCACAGGATTTTTTCTTTTCTTGCCTTTCCTTCTTTCATCTATCCCGCACTTCTAGCTCCAGTGGAAAATACTAGTTTCTAGGGTGGGCAGGCAAATTTATAAATACAGCATATTTCTTCAGCAGAATTAATACTATTGGGCAAGCTTTAATTTTATTAGAAATACTATGACTTTGCATTTTAGGGCCAGATATGCCCGTAAAAATATCATCATGTGGAAGAGGAACGCAAGAGTTTACATTCTTTACCTTTGCTTGTACAGCCTTCTCTGGTGCCAGCTTGAGCTTTCAAAATGCCTGTCTGCTACTACTCATGCACATACCACTTGTTCTTTCTCTGCCTTTGTGCGCTTATCCTTCCCTGGTGCGTTCTTCCCACTCTCCTTTGTCTTGGTCACAACCCCTTATCCTGTGGTTACAATCCTACTTCCTGTCAAGTTGGAGCTCTAATACCATTTCTTCTGTCCTGCAGTCTCTTCCTTATTGAATTAATCCTCCTTTAGTACCTGCTGTGGCCTGTATTGACTTCTGTTGTGGTCACTTATTAGGAGGCTCGCAGAAAGCAGGACCAGCGTCTTTTTCATCATTCTACCTGCCTATCTCCATTGCCTGACACAGTGCTTTGGTAGTTGGTAAAATCTTGTCAAGAGAATAAATGGAGAAATGTAATCCTTATGTGAACTCTGAGAGATAAACAAGGTAGGTATTATTATAACGTCGTTGGAGCTCCTTATCTTTACCCTGGATAGAGTAGTGTTTCCTGAAGGATGGACCCTCTGTTATTTCCTCTTGTATTTCTAGTACCACCCTGGCACATAGTAATTACTAATAGATGCATGCTAAATTAATGAAGGAATTTCTGTTAGGAAAGTGAAACCCTGCAGCAGTGAGATTAGTACTTGAAATGTTTTTTACTGTCTTTTGGGTGAAAATTTTGGAGGGTAAAAGATTGAAAGGTATTTCTGTTCACTGATGTGACATGTGAGCATAGTTATCTATATAGAATGCTGAATCTGTAGAGGCTATATCAGGTACTGTCCTCTGACCAACACCATGGCTTGTCAGAAGCCAGGCAAAGTGGCATACATCCATCATCCGAGCTACTCAGTCGACTGAGTCAGGAGAATCTTGAGTTTGAGTTCACCTGGGCAACATTGTGAGATTCTATCTAAAGGAAGAGGCTTGCCACGATCAAGGGTCAGAGGACCAAGAGAGGCCACAAAAGGTAACAGAGCATAGTCCTCAGCCTGATAAATAAAAACATATTTGAGACTCCATGTGGGCCCAAGGTTCACAAGTCTTTATTTTGGGAGTTGTTTTCTGTAATAATCACAGAGTCAAGACAATATGCCAGAGACAAATTGATAAATACAAGCTAATGTTTCAGGCCAGTCCTAAACCTCAAAGACCAGCTACCTTGCTTTGGACTTTGTAGCAAGTTAGGATTCCTGTCTCTTTAACAGATCCTTAAAGAGGCCATGTGTGACTTTCTCAGAAAAAGCAAGGGAAGGTTCTTAGGAAAGAGTGTGGGAGGAACAAAGGCATCTGCTGGGCACGTTGTGTGCTTAGCAGCCTTGATCTACCTCTATGGCTTCAGCTTGGCTGATGGAAGAAGGAGGAAAAAAACAAAAACAAACAAACAAAAAAACCACCTGGGAAACCCTACTCCTTCCTGCCCACAATCAGCTGGTAAAAAGGTTCCCTTCCCCTTTGGGAGAGTACAAAACAAATCATGACAAACGGCTTTAGAATATTTAGAGAACCCCATCCCTCATAAGATGGAGAAGGGAGAATATCCAGCTCATTGCTCCCGTATCTTTTTCTAGTTGTACCTTTGGTGCTTGTGATCGGTAAGTAGCTCCATTCTTTGTAGTACACAGAGATTAGTGAAGAAACTGGCCTTTTCTCTCTACTTCTCTGAGAAAATGTAGCCCACTGAGATACAAACCTGTGCATATAAGTAAATTCCCCAGTTTGTATTCTTCCCTGTCATACAGTAGTTAACAGCAGTTTTTCCCCATGTCCTCTGCCCTCATTTCACTTTGCAGGTCTTGGGTAAAATTTTCTGGTGGTGTTACAGGAAGCAGCTTCCCTGTAATGTAGTCGGAAGGAGGGAAAACCAGAGTTGGAATCCATGTAGTACTGAGTAGCTTTGTGACCTCAGGCCATTAGTAAATTTATCAGAATCTTGGTCTCTTTATCTGAACGATCTATTATACTGCCTTCCTTCTAGGGTGGGAGAATTTTGAGATCTCAGTGTAATACCAGATAAATGTTAATTTTCTTACTCATGCCCAACCTGGTGGAGAACGAAGTCATATATTTGTTTTAAATTGGAACGTGTGCTTCTTGAGTGCATGCTATGTTTGTTTGTTTAGAGCTGCATTTGGCATTAAGAATTACTGGTAGAACTGGAAATGAAACTAAAACTTTGACCTTTGTATTCAGGAATCAACTATTTTGAACTCTAAACCCTCAATTATCACAAGTTTATAATTGCCCCAGAGGTTGGACTGTGCCTCCACAGCTGATTTTAGCCCTCTTCTGCCTTTTGCTGCAGCGGGGGAGCTCGGCCAGAGCAAGGCAGCTTAGGTAGATGATAGAGTGAAGCAGATGAGACCAGGTATCCATTGCTGGTGAGGGAAATATAAAATTCTTCTGCTTTCTCTTAACCCTTCTCTTCCACTCTCAGGTCAAACACCATAACATTTATTAACACATGGAATAGTCTATCTCCATAGCTCTGCAGTAGTCCTACCATCCTGCAGGTGGAAGTAGGTAAGGACCAGCTTTGCTCTGTAGGTACGTACTACTGGGTGGGTGGTGGCATTAGCACTGACTGTTGCAGGTATGGACCTAGAAGATGAAGGAAAATGTCCTCCTGTCTGCCTCTTCTTTCAGTAGTCATAATAGTTCTTGGGCAGGGGACCCAGCCCCAGCAGGCAGGTCCCGAGTGCTTGAGCTGTGAGCACGGGAAAAGGTGAAAGGGTAACAGGCCATATCGAGAACATTTGTCAGCCAAGAGCTGCCTGGCTGTACAATTGAAAAGGGAAGTGGGAAATGGAACTGACTTATTGCTGAGCTGAGGCAAAGAAAAAGAAAGAAAGAAAAAAAAACCTCTCAGAAGTCCTCCTTTTGCCCTCTTTCCAGATATCCAGAAATTTCTGAAACAGTCCTTTTTATTTTGTTGCTACAGTCCTTGTCCTGCCCCATTCCAAAAAAGTCTGAGATAAGGGTTTGGTTTGCTGTATACATTTTTTTAGTGCCCATTGTGTGCCAGACATGATACAAGACACTTTCATATACACAGTTTTATTAGTTTTTCCAAAAACCCTAAGGGCTGGATATTGCTGTTGAGGAGTAAGGCTCAGAAAGACAGGAGGATTGTTCACAAGCTGTAGAGTGGATCTCTGTGTCAAAGCCAGATTCATCTCTCTGATCCCATGTGACCTGAGCTTGTTAGGTAGGAAGTATATTTTCCTGGTAAGATACCAGTATAGAGAATATGAGATGAACCCTGAAGAGGGATCCTCTTTGCTCTGTTACTGACTTATCACAGATCAGAAGCTTTTGGGGCCCATTGTAGTTAAAAATGAGACCGAATTTATAAGTGGGCAAAATTTTCTAGGTCATGGGCAGTTTTCTGCTAATAGATTCTAGGTCAAATGTGGAGGATACAAAAATGAGAAAAATGCCCTGCCCTATAGTGTGGGTGGGTATGTAAATGGGGGAAGGGCATGAGAGAGTGATCACAGAGACGGCAGTGTGGTGGCAGTTTAAGGAGTAAAGATGTTATGAGAACACACAGAGAATAATAAAGCTGCTGTTTATCGTACTCTTTGTGCAATAAAAGTGCCAGATACTTGTCCTGTGTAATCCTGAATAATCTTCACAGCAACCATGTGAAGTAGATAGCTTTAGTGACCACCTACAAATGAAGAAACTGAGGAACAGGTCTGCTCAAGATTGCAGTGTGGGTAACTGTGAGAGCAGCACACAACCCAGGCATCTAATTTTAGGCCCTGTACTGATCATTAGTGCTCTCTGAACAAGCTTGGGGAAGTTTCTGGGAGCAGTGGCCTTGGAACTTTGGGGTGGAGAAGGGTGGTGTTCCATCTGACTTTGTGTGCTTTCAGATCAGGAGTTCCCAGCCCTTGGAAAGGAATGGCATTTTTTTCTGAATGACTAGGGGCTTCTGTGACTCTTTTCAAGTGACAACAGCATTCAAGTTTGGGGCAGTAAAGAACATATTCTTCTGTATGTGGCGATCCATGCCTAGAATCTCAGGATAGAGTAGGAGGATTATAGGTTCAAATTTCATGTTGACACCTTAGCTAGACCCTGTTTTAAAATTAAAAACAAAACAATACTGAAAAGGACTGGGGCTAAAGATGTGTAGTAGAGTTACCCTCTGTGATCTCCTATACAGGGTGGGAGTGGGGTGAGGCCTTCTCTTTTTGACTCTGACAGGCTGGCTATGAGATGGAGAGCAAGGGCCCTAAAACAAGCTGGCTGGGCCTTTTAGGATAACAGCCGGGGGAGGGGGGCAGGGTTTAACCCTGAGGGAGGGAAGGTTAGTGGAGGGTGTGTTTCTTCCTGTGTTCCCCCAGCCCAGCACCAGTACCTCACCCTGGAAAGGCTTGAGGGAAGGCAGGCTCAACCCTCCCCCAGTGTGTGGGAATTCTCAAAGGGATCCTGGCTGGACAATGGGCTTCCTTCCTGTCTAGCAGCTGAGGTTTGTCACACATAAGAAGAAGGTTGCAAAAGACATGAGGAATCATCTCTCTTTCCTTACTGCAGCTTGTCTTAGATTTTTGACTATTGACTTAGGGGTCAGGAAGGCAGAAGGCCAGGAGAGCCATGGGCAGAAGGAGCCCTGGGTATCTCTTTAGTTGTTGGACTTCTGCCCATTTTCCTGCTCCCACCAGTCCTATAGCAAGAATCTGCTCCAATTAGGGAACCTGCGCATGGACCCAAGGCTTCTCCAACCCTCCTGCCCTGTGCTCGGCCTGAAACCACATGGCTTCTGGACATTTACAGATGAACCCAACAGGTGATGAGGCCAGCCACCAACCAGCTGTGAAAACGATCTGGTTCATTGCCTTCATGTATTGAAGCTGAGACCCAGGAAAACCACTGTCCACAGACAGTACTCAGATTGTCCTGTCAGTAGATTCTTCCCACTGAGGCTCCCTTGGCAGGTTATGGTTGTGGGAGGCGAAACTGGATTTCAAGACATAGATAGTGTCTGGAGTCATCAAGTCAGCCTTCCTGGGTTCAAGTCCTAAGTGTGCCAGCTTACTTGTGGGGTCACCTAGAGTACATGTCTTAACCTCTCCTACTCTGTTTGCTCTATTGTATAATGTGAGTACTTATTTCTTTCAGTTTTTTTCCCTTTTCAGTTTTTTGAGGAAAGATCTTGCTATGTAGTCTAGGCTGGCCTGAGAACTCTGTAGCCAATGCTGGTCTTGAACTCCAGATGCTCCTGTCTCAGCCTGGGATACAGTACATACAGTACTGGGATTACAGGCATGCCTGGGGTGTATGTGTGTATGAGAGAGAGAGAGAGAGAGAGAGAGAGAGAGAGAGAGAGAGAGAGCGAAGTTTAAAGGAATCATATACGTAAAGTGCTTAGACTAGAACTTGAAATATGGCCAGTATGCATCAACTGAGCTTCCAAAAGGAGGCCTCAGAAGAAACCTTTTCACCATAATCAAATGGTCAGTTTTTCTCACTCTTTGTATTTGTCTCGAATGCTCTAATTCCAATTTGCCTAGATTTTTTTTCCAATTTATTTTAGGCAAATCATTTCTCTTTGAGTTAGATAGTACTGGGTTATGACTTTACTTCCATATAAAAATAGCTAAATGTTTCCAACCCCCAGGCCATGCATCAGGGATGGGCCGCAGAGAAGCCTGGTAGGTTTTTCCTAGAGTCTTGCTCACCTCAGTAGCTCCAGCCTAACTTATTGGCCAGACCTGCAGCCTAGGAGCCAGTGTGCCCTTTGAATCCACCTCTGCTATTTGCACTGGTGTCCTGGGTGAGATCGCTCAACCCATCTGTACCTCATTGTTCTCATCTGTAAAAAGAAGATAGAATGCCTGCTTCTTGCAGAGAGAACTCAGAAGAGTACTTGGCACAGGTCATATGCTTTCGGTAAAAGTAATTACTATTTTCCTTGCCTTATGTCCAGAACAACACATAATGTTCCAACACACATGTATATACATTGTATAGTGTCCAAATCAGGATCAGCAAATCCATTTCTCCAAGCATTTATCATTTCTTTGTAATAAAGACATTCAAAATCCTTTTTAAAAAGCTTTTTTGAAATATACAGTACATCATTATTATTTGTAGTCATGCTACTATACAATTGAACATCAGAACTAATTTCTCCTGTCTAACTGTAAATTAGTATCCATTTATCGTGGGGCTCAAGTCCACATGCTCACCATTTAAAAGCCAATACTTGAGACCCAAAAATTGGTAGGAAGCAGGTGAGTTTTATTCAAGGGTTGGCATTCTGGCCGGGGTTGAAGGGACTTTTGTTCCCCTAAAAGGCCATCTTGGGAGATTCAGATACATTCAGGGGATCTTGCAGGGAGGGCAAAGAGGCTTAGGGAGCAGTGGGCAAGAAGATGACCCACTGGGCAACATATTGGGCAGGTGTCACCCAAGGGGTGGTGGATCTCTCTCTCTCTCTCTTTCTTCCCCTCTCCCCTGTTTCTGTCTCTGTCTCTGTCTCTGTCTCTGTCTCTGTCTCTGTCTCTGTCTCTGTCCTGCATGGAATATTGCAGTGGACCTAGACCTCCTGGGGCAAATTCCTATAGTTCTTTAGATGGACAGGTCACTTTCCTGTAAGTTAAGCCTCAAAGTAATATACATGCTTTCTCTTAGTTAATACACAGAAATAAAGAATAAGGAAGGGCATTACATATTCTGATATAATTGGAAGATCACCAGATGTTCTGGGTTTATAAGCCTAAAGAAAGATTATTTATCAGTTAATGACCTAATTCATTTAGGTGCTGCCTCCTTCTGTTTAGAATTTAGAATGATGGGCAAAAGGAGGTAAAGTGATGTTACAAAGAACAGCTCTCAAAAGAGTGGCCACTGTTACATGTTGACCAAGCTTTCCTGCCCCCGGCCCCACTCTCCCCAGCCTCTAGTAACCATTATTCTGTTCTCAGCTTCTGTGAGATCAGCTTTTGTAGATTCTATATATGAGTGGTATCACGTGGTATTTGTCTTTTAGTGCTTTGCTTATTTCACTTAACATAGTACCTTCCTTCCCTATCCATGTCATTGCAGATTACAGGGTTTCATCATTTTTATGACTAAATAATATTCCATTATGCTTATGTACCACATTATCTTTAATCATTTATCAAGTTGGTGGACACTTAGACTGTTTCCGTTTCTTGGCTACTGTAAATGGTACTGCAGTAAACATGAGAGTTCCAATGTCTCTGGCACAATTTTACTTCTTTTGTATATGTATCTAGTAGTGAGATCACTGGTTCATATGGTCATTCCATTTTTAATTTTTAGAGAAACCACCATACTTTTCCCTCAATATTTTCAATTTACAGTGGGTTTATTGGGCTGTAACCCTATGTTGACTTAAATAAAATCTATTATTGAAATCAACTTTACCCATTTCCCTTTACAGTTTTAAAGGATAATTTAAAATTATCTCTGTGGCCACATTACATTTCTGTGGACAGTGCTGTATTAGTCTGTGATTTCCCTCCATCCCTTCTACCCCATCCCCCTTAGTTTTTCTTCTTTGCTGTAGGCTCTCACCATGCTGGTTGCCAGATGAATGAGATTATCTCTGTTCAGGGCCTTCCAGGCTTAGAAAACCTTGCCTTTGAGCATCTAGTATCATCTCCTTGATTGACTTTATAGAGTTGGCAGTTGTGCATCAGTGCCTCCTCTTGGTCAAAAGCTCTTCGATAGTGTGGTCCTGCCACACTGAACCGTAGCCCTCCTGGGGCTGGTGAGTGGAGAGGGTCTGCTCTGTTTTCTGGAATTGGCCCCGTGGGACATTCATAGCAGCCCCTCAGCTACCATGCTATAGCTGCATAGCTAATGCGGTGAGTGGATTTCCAGGAAAGCTTCTCTTGGCCGTCTTTTCTTTAAACACCTTCATTAAGCACCTATTTCTCTGTGTTCCCTTGGGTCCCAGATCTTAACACAGCTTAGTGTAAAACTATGTTATTTCAAACCTGTGAGTTTCTCAAGTCCTCAGTTTCTGCGATTGGAAATAAAGTGTTTAGAGAGCTCTTCCGTTGTCTTCCAAAAGTGCACTAGGTGTTTAAATGTCTTCTGCCTTCTCTGCTCAACTCTGACCCCTCAGAGGCTCTGGGCATGCAGCCTCTGACTCCCCACACCTTATTTTGAAGGGGCTTGAATATTTTTTTCTTTGTTAAACTGAGCACTTCGACCCTGGGGCCTTTCCTGAGGCTTGTTTTACTCTGCTCCTTATGGAATGTTATCAAAGTTGGTTTTGTTTTTAATTTGCCTTTTCCTCCTGAAAGGCTACACCCTAAAACAACAAAGCATAAACAGAAGAGAGCCCATAAGGATTCTGGGTTGGTTTCTTAGGGATGTGTCAGGCTGCAGTGCTGGTGGTGGTAGCCTGCTAAGGCCATTTGCACCCTCACAGCTGACTGGCTAGTAGTCTCCTCAGTGCCTCGGAGCTGTGGCCTATTGCCTCCCACCCCAAGGAGTCCCTCCCACTCTTGTGCTCACTTGCCGGTCCAAGTGCCTGTGGGAATGGGAGACAGTACAATGCAAAGAGGAACTGGAATTTTTTTTTCCTGTCAAGTTAACTGCCTAGTTTTTCTCTCTTTTAAAAATTATGTACCATTGTCAAGTTGCATGCTTCTTTACCTTCCTGGGATTAAGATCAGAGCTTGAGATTCTCTCTGAGGACTTGGAGTTGTCAGAGAAAGAGCTTGCTGTGCAGATTGTCAGCCTCCTGCCCAGGACAGTGGCTTCTGGAAGCTCCTGGGTGATTTATTTGCTGTGTGGGTTTTGCTCATCCTTTCTATTCCCAGGCATCATTGAGAGGGCCCACCTCCCATCAGCCTTCAGCTGAGCTTTCTCATGCTGCTCTTTAGGGAAGAAGGTCTGAAAATGATCTTACTTCTTTTTCTTACTTTTTGACCCTTTCTTCTAAGGCTCTTTATTTTCCTCCTTGAATTTGAGAAGGCAGATTGTGATGCTGAACCTGACATACTTTAGTTTATTTCCTTTGTGTGACCTTCTTGAATAAACATAAAAGAATTTTTGCCTTGAGTTTATTTTATCATAGTAGGGTTGCTGCACTGCTGACGTAATCTAAAGGAACTCTCCACCTCTGGTCCACCTTACGTCAAATTCAGCTCCGCTTGTAATGCTGATTTTCTTAGGAACCTTCAGCAGCTCTTTTTTCCCTTTGAATGTAGTGTGAACATCTCTCGTTGCAGTCAAGGCACTCTATAAAATGTTTCATTACTGTTCATGGTTTTCATTTTGGGGGGACAAATTTTCCTTACGAATGATCTCACCTAAACTGGGCTCCTTGGTATTCTCTGTGCTTCATCTACATTTTCCTACTTTAGTGCATTTGCTTCAAACTGCCATTTCCCTTCCTGATGAAATGAAGTTGCATCTGAGGTGCCATTTCCTCCCAAGCTGCCTGAATCTCCCCCACATAAGATGTGATGTCTCTCCTGCTGTCGACCTCTTCTCTTGCAGCATGAATCACATTCTTTGACATGTATTGGAATAATCTGCATGCACAGTTTTTTGAAAGAATATGGGAGAAAGCAGGATAGCTGAGTGGCTAAAACATAAGAGAGAGACTTGCTTTTCATTCTGCATCCTTCTTGAATTTTTTTTTGTACCCACCTATATTCATTTCCCATGAAGTTTTTCTAGTAAAAGTATTTAAATAAGAAAAATCCAGTCTATAAAGCATTACAAGAGAATATTATAGAGTATGCTTGCAACCTCCAAGGAAGGAAAGTGTCCTTAAACAAAACTGAAAACCCAGACACCATAAAAAAAAAAAAACGATTTTTAGATATATGTATGTGCTTGTCATATCTCTTATTTGTCTACAAGTACCTGAAGTGCTTATTTTTTTATCCTCCAGAGTTATAATACCATGACCCCATACATAGTAATAAATAACCAGTTAAAGCAAAACTAAATTGGAATTGCAAGTCATTTCTTTGTAGACCTCACTTTGTCCGCTTACAAAATGAATGTTTGGTGACCTTCAGGGTCTTATTCTAAGGTTCTGTGGATTTGTGGGTTTTACAAGCAGAAATAGGCAGCAGAGCAGGAGTGGCCTTAGAATCAACAGCTCTTCCTTCCCCTGAGAGACTTTTTCCCAGCACGCTGGGCCCACGTGCCGCTTCTGCCTGCCTTCAGGAGCTGCTCTGGAGGGCCTGGCATCTGTCATGCCTAGAAAGTGAACCCATTAGACACAGTTTGAAGAGAGTTGAGAAGGTATGTGGCAGGCCTGCTGCCCTGAACAAAAGAGGGAACATGAAGATGTAAAGCAGTTTACTGATGAGCTCTCGGAACAACTTGGCCACAACTTTGAGCGTACCAGGAGTGTTTGCTCCTGCTTGTCTCGGGTGTGGGACTCTGAGCCAGATGGCGAAGTCAGAGCTCTGTCCTTCGGGAGGACCGGAGAGGGGCCTTATTTGGGTTCATCTTCTAGTTTTAGAGAAGCTGCTAAACTTCTCTTTCAGATCCCTTGGCACCCAGCTTGGTCACTAGCAGCTTTTTGTGTTCTGAGATAGGGTCTGGCTATACAGCTTAGGCTGGCCTTGAACTTGGTATCTCAGTATCCTGAGTGCTGGGATTATAGGGATGCACCACACACCTGTCTTTGTTAACAGTTTTTTAAAAATGGTAGGGCTGGTAGTTCAGTGGCAGAACATATGCCTAACATGCGTAATACCCTGGTTTTCATCCCCACCACCATCAAATTTAAAAAATGAAGTGAAAATGGTATCTCGTCTCTCCATCTCCAGTGATATGCAGCTCAAGCGCAGGGATTCTTCACCTTTCTATTCACCTAGTGTCCACCCCATCCTGCTTTGTAGCAGTCTAGATTAGAGGGAGGTGGTGCTGGAGAGAGGGTGCATCTAACCAAGCATGGTTGGTGGGGCTTGCAGATGGGAGTGAGCCAGCGCCTTATCTTGGACAGTCAGGCACTACAGTATGACTTCCAGTTGCTCTGGGCCTGTTAGAGGAAGTAAGAAAAAAATGACCGTTTTGATGCCCATACAGATGTGTTTGTGATACTCAAGGTGGTGAGTAGGGTATGATCAGTAAAGTTGAATTTCCTTTGGAAAACTTGAACTATCTTACATTTGAAAAGTGATTGGAAAGTTGAAGTTCTTGGGAACCTGCCCATCCTGCCTTCCCCTACAGCCCTACCCTACCTAGTCCCTGTTTGCTGTATTCCTAGCTGCCCAGTCTGAAGGGGTATAGGGGGTGTGGCCTTGACACATGTCTTGGTCACTTTTCTCACGTTGCTGGGGCAAATTACCCAACACCCAAAATTAAGGAAGGAAAGGTTTATTTAGCTTACAATTTTTGGAGGTTTCAGTCCATAATCAGCTGGCTTCAAGGCAGGGTAGCACTGGGGCAACACTTCCAGGCAGCAGCCAGAGCAAAGGGAGGGAAGAGCCAGTCTCTTTTCCTCCCTTATAGTATCTGCAGGCCCCCCTCCCTCCCAGGGCAGGTGTAGCACTCACAAAATCTCTGTGCCCTTCTCTTGCACAGGATGAGGATATTTACAAAGTAAGGATTCTGGCTCCCTGCTGAGTCTCTTAGTTAAATTTCTAAACTTCTCAAGTTGGCACAGTGTATCAACCATAACAACACAGAACATCCCTTGTAAACCACTCCTGTGGTGAGATAGGAGTGGCACCTGCTGGTAGAAAGAGTCTAGGTTTAGAATCAGGTGACCTGACTGGTGCCACGTCTGCCTTGTTTCTGTCTTATGCCTGCCTAAGTTACTTTGCTCTTGTAGGCCTCCGTGTCCTTGTCTTTAAAGGGGAGAAATGATAGCTATCTCAGAGTTGTAGGAACAAATAAGATGAGGTGAAGGTGCTTTTAAAACTAGGTCATCCTGCTTAGATGAAAGGTGTGGGATTCACTGAGGGATAGAGACAAGTGTTACCATTGCCAGTCAGAGAATGAAAAGTGCCCGGGGTCTTGGGAAGCCTCCTAGAAGTCCATTGGAAATCTCTCCTGAGGCCAAGAACACATATTTTTATTATACTATAGGTTTCCTTCTGGCATTGATGTCAGAAACAAGCCTAATATTTGCCCTTCACTGTTTGGCACTATTTTATCTCCTCTCACTCTGGTTTACTGTGTTAGAAGGTTTTATTAGAATTGTGTCTCAGTTGCAGTGGGTTCAAGATGTTGTCAGTCTCTTGTTTAATATGGAGGCCACTCTCCTAAGGTGTGGTGAGGGAGGCAAAGGGGAAATGGTGGGAGTGGGTCATGCCACTCTGAGACAGTTACCATTTCTCCCCTTTAAAGAGTTCCCTTTCTGTCAGTGACAACTTAAATGCCAGGATTTGTCTGGTCAGTAACCTTTCCAAGAGTTGGCTCTTTGCTCCTCATGCGTTCCTGTCAGGTCCTTCAACAATGTTGTCAAGCAGAGGCACTGAAAGTTTCACTGTGGTACCACTGTCCTCTCTATCTTTTCAGTGTGTCCCCTGCCCCCGGAGCCAGAAAATGGTGGCTACATCTGCCACCCCCGACCCTGCAGAGACCCCCTGACAGCAGGCAGTGTCATCGAATACCTGTGTGCAGAAGGCTACATGTTGAAGGGGGACTACAAATACCTGACGTGTAAGAACGGCGAGTGGAAGCCAGCCATGGAGATCAGCTGCCATCTCAATGAGGGTCAGTCTGTCTGCAAAGCAGAAGGGGTTGTTCTGGGGTTCTCTTTTCTGCCACTTCCTGGGAAGTGATGTCTGCAGAGTGTCCTTGGCTGTGCTGTGCGTAGCCCTGTTTGCCCTGCAGCCTCCCTTTGGGATTTTGTGTCTTTGTGGAAAACATTGGGGTTGCTGGAGCATGTCCCATTGTGTTCCACTGAGTCACTGAGGGGCTCCCATGTCTTCACTGAGGCATGTGCTCTGCTGTGTCAAGTCCTTTTGATGTTTAGGATCTCCTTTGCCTAGCCAAGTGCTGATGACCTTTGACTGTTCTGCTAGCACAATGAGCATAATGCTGACACTTTCTGTAGTGTCTCTTTCATTTCATTTTTCCTTGAATGGAAACGGACCTTTTTGTTTTAGAGCTACAGTCCAGCTGGATAGAAGGCCCCTCTTCTCTCCTGCTTCCTCCTGTCTTGCATGACTGGAAAATCCAGCTGCCTGAAGGGGGAAGTATGTGTCATGTAGTCATTTTTGTGCTGCATCCTTGGGCTTCAAGACCTGAGCAAGTTTAAACAGTGACGTTGCAGAGAAGAGTAGGCACCAATCTGAGATCTACAACCACAGATGCAGGACTTCAGGATTACCCCACTGCATGGGGAAAAACATGCATGGACTCAAGATGGTGGAATGATGTGTTCATTTTAATGGTTGATATTCACCAGCCTATTATTGAGGGTGGGATCACAGTGGTTTATACAGATAAGATCTGGCTTAATGAGTTAGAGATCAGATGGACCTCAAAGGCTGGAGGTGAGGGGAAGTTTTTATTTAAGAAGCAAGAGAGGGAAACGGTCTCTTTCCTGGAGCACTGTGTGTATGTAGGCTGCTTTATGCTGCTTTCCTGAAGAGGCCCCACTGTAGGATTTTTCTCTCTGTATGGCACCAGGCAGGGGGCATTTGACTTCCATCAGTTGTGGGTCCTTTGTTTTGTATGTCCAAGTATCAAACTCTTCTGATGAAAGCTTGTTTCCATAGACAAAGAAACCCACGCGTCACTTGGAGTCCCCACGCTGTCCATAGTGGCTTCCACTGCCAGCTCTGTGGCGCTCATTCTCCTCCTTGTGGTACTGTTTGTGCTGTTGCAGCCAAAGCTGAAGTCTTTCCATCACAGCAGGTAAGCCAAGAGCTGTGCTGCTTTCGGGCAGGCAGTGGGCTTACTGTGGGGCTCACTTTTGCCTGGCTGGGAGAAATTGGTGGCCTACAGCTTTTTCTGTGTGTGCATCCTAGGGAAGGGGAAGGGAGAGCCCGGCCATGTGCTGAACTTGTGGATGTGCCTAGTACAGTGCTAGTTGCTTTGCATACATTAGCAGAACAGACATTAGAACCCAGATCTGTTCAACTGCAAAGCCATGTCATTTCCCTCTCATCAGTGGTTCTTGAATTACGGTTGCAGCAGCATCAGCATCCCTGGGAATTGTTAGGAATGCATATTTCCAGCCCTCACTTCAGACCACCTGAAGCTCTGGGGCTGAAGCCCAGTGATGGAGGTCCCAAGCACCTTCAGGTGATGCCAGTGCACACACATGAATGCATGGAAGGTAAAATAACAAAACAACAAAACAAAACAACAAAAAACAGCAACTCAAATTCTGTAAAATGCCCCAGGTTTGGAACTTACAGGCAAGGGCCATCTGAAATTTAATCTCTCTATACTACTGATGGCAAACCTTTTAGAACTTTCAGTAATAATAAACAGCCAGCTGTGACACATGTTCCCTAGGTTCACCACTAACTACTCTATAATATGTGTGATTTATATTTCTTCCATTTGTTTTGTTTGAAGGGATGGGGTTTGCAGTTGTTTTTAAAGGTTGTTAATAGAATGGAGAAAATTTGATGGGGTTTGTTTACTTCAAGAACTAGCTCTTGCTGGGGATATAGTTCAGTGGCATAAGTGCCTGCCTGGCAAGCTCAAGGTCCTGAGTTTGATTCCTGGTACCAAAAAAAAAAAAAAAAAAAATTAGGTCAAGAACTAGCTCTTTGCGCATGAAGTCAGACCATTGAAATCTGTATTTCATCTAGGTTAAGGAGTTTTATTTCCCCTGAAGGTAACTACTAAATTTATTAAAAGTAACCAGCTAACTTGAGAAGAAGGGAAATTGGTTTTCATTATGGATCCCACTTAAATTTTGTACCGTGTATATATATATTTCTTTTTAAACAGCAACACAAATTTATTTTGAATAACAGAAGGTAAGGTAAGCACATGCTAATATATACACTGCTTTCTGTGCTGCTCTGTCACACTTTCCCTTCCTTCCCAAAACCGCTGTACACTTTTTAAGGTGTAGTCCAGCTGGCCTTGAATTCATGCAGTCCTCTTGCCTCAGCCTCCTGAGTGCTGGCATGTGCCACTATGTCCCACAAGAACTATTGACAATACTTAAACAACAGTAGTATGATCTGACTGGTGTGACCCCTGATAGACTGGTGTGACCCCTGATACAATGAGCTGAAAGGACACCATCACCTGTGTAGTGTTCTTGGCAAAAATTGACCTGAATTCAATCCTGAGAAAACAGTTACATGCATCCAGATTGTGGGTCATTTCATAACTGGCCTGGAGTCTTCTAAGAATGCCAGTGTCATAAAAGAAAAATGATAGTGAACTGTTTCACATGAGCAGAGATGAAAGGGACTGAACAGCTAAATGCATTTCATAGTCTTTATTGGATTTTGGATGAAAACAGACTACAGATGAAATGAATGCAGTTTTTGGATGGTTTTCGAAACTTGTATTACACGATCATAGCATTACATTTCTGGGACGTAATGAGCTTGAAATTACATAGGCGTGGAAGTGCTGAGGAGGAACATCTACATAATATCTTAACCTTACTTTCACATGGCTCATGAAGAAAGGGGTGTGTGTGTGTGTAACAGAAATGATCCAAAAGGTGTCTGTAGGAATAAACTTTACAAAATGAGTAAAAGAAGCAGAGCCATCTACTGTATTGACACACACACATTTATTGTATATCTCATTCATCTGTAGATCAGAAGCATGCAGGACTAAACTGTGGTATAAAAGGATTCATGTTTAGGCAGTAAAACTGTTAGAATACAGAGCAAGAGGGGTGTTTTCCATGCAGCTCAGCATAGTGGTCACTTGTAGTGAGAGTGGGAGTGACAGGACAGGCACAGGGTAGTGTCAGCATGCAGTGGTATGAGGTTCCTAGCCTGGATAGAAGTCTTACACCAGTGTCACCCTTGGAGGAAACCAGCGAGCTCTATGTCAATTTGTCTATGTATTCTTGACTGTGTATATTGATTCACATACTTTTTTTTTTTTTTAAGTTTACAAAGTTTTAAGCAAAGTGTTTGAGTCAGAAGAACAAAATTTTTCTGACTTTCAGTTCAGAATCCTGTTTCAAGACCATAGTGTGCCTGCTTCTCTATCTGCCTAACAGTCTGTGGGAATACAATTCATAAACCTCGAAGAGTTCCCATGGAAAGTGTACAGTGAAGTGGGTTTTAGCATATTCACGGTATATGCCTGCACCACTCGTCTTAGCCTAGCTGAGCTGGTTCCATTTCTAGGTCTCTAGGCTCTTAGCTTTTGCACAGAAGCCCAGTGCCTATGTACCCACAAGTCAAGGGCGCAGTCTCTGGGAGCAGCTGGAGCTGGATTCAAGTCCTAGGTTGTCCATCACTTACCAGCAAGTTCCTTAACTTCTGGGCCTCATCTGTATGCTTTGTGAATCCCTCCCTATCTGAAAGGGGTCGGGTGAGGATTCACTGCAGCAAAATGTTTAAAGCACTGGACCTGGCACATAGTTAAGTGTTCAAATAATGACTTTTAGCTGGGGGTGGTGGCACATGCCTGAAATCCCAGCACCCCAGGAAGCTTAGGCAGGAGGATCACAAGTTTGAGCCCAATCGAGGCAATTTAGTAATTTAGACCTTTCTTAAAATAAAAAATGGGCTGGGGATGTGCAAAGGACCTGGATTCAACCTTATTCCTAAAGTGGGAAAAGAAAAGGTGACTTTTGTTGGTTATAATGGTGTTTATTTATCTGTATGTTCATTCTGATTGTTTGTCTTCCCTTCACATCCAGGCGTGACCAAGGGATATCTGGGGATCAGGTCTCCATCATGGTGGATGGGGTGCAGGTTGCACTACCTTCATACGAGGAGGCTGTGTATGGCAGTTCTGGTCACTGCATGCCTCCTGCAGACCCCAGAGTGCCCATCGTGCTGTCAGAAGGAGCTGGGCCCAGTGGAAGGAGCCTGCCAAGGGAGCAGCAGGGCCAAGGAGCCTACTCTTCTTCGGGTGGTGAGGAGGAGGCCCCGGGCCAGTCTGGACTGTGTGAAGCCTGGGGTTCCCGGGGCTCAGAGACTGTGATGGTGCATCAGGCAACCACCTCTTCTTGGGTGGCTGGCTCAGGGAGCAGCCGGCCGGTGCACAAAGAAACCACAGATTCGGAGAACAGTGACATACAGAGCCTTTTATCCCTCACATCAGAAGAGTACACAGATGGTAGGTGTTTGGAGTGCTTGCTGGGAGTAAGAAAGGATGGTGGGCCTTTCTAACGATTGGTGTGCTTTTGATGAAGAAAGATAATACCTGAGATATTAGCCTACGAAGTAGGGTTTCACCTTCAGAACACCAGGCAGGGCCTTGCACTCCCAATAGAGAGACTTTTCACTGTTGGTGGATATTGATGGCTTGAAGTCTTAGATACTATGCACAACCACAGGGCAATGCTAAGTAAAAGACAGACAGTCAAGTAGGGGCTGGGCTGTCCTATACTTAGTTTTTATGTTCCTGGAAGGTCAGGAATGAGAACAGGATCTGTCTCTCCTTCAGAGCTGACAGCTGCGTCACTCCAAGCAGGGCTATGCCAGGAAGTGTACTCATTAGTTTCTGTGTACTGTCTCACTTCAGCCTCACAGTGATCCTGAATGGTAGCTGTGTATTGTTGCCCCCATTTAGGGAAACTGAAGCCCAAAGAGGGTGAGTCACTTGCCCACTGGTAAGTGATTGAGCTGGGGTTTCAGATGATCTTTCTGATTTTAAAATGTATAGTACTGTGCTGCTTCCTGGGTGACTCCAGTTCATGTGTTGCAGAGTGGCTGTAGAATAATATTTCTGCCTCCTGACACTTCTGCCTTTGCTGGAGCCTGGAGAGTAACCTTGGGCTTGGCTCTGTCACTTTAAAAAATATCTTTACGTGAAATCCCAGTGCAATTTAGGATACAGCCTAAACCTAGGAGCTTCCCTTTTGACAGTGATGCCTTTCTGCACTCAGAGAGCCTCCTAAAAGTCCTGCCTCCTGGGTATCCTGGGCACCCAGGATGAAAATTCATAAATACAGACCATGATTTGCCTTCTTTTTCTCAGTTGGCTAGAGCAAAGGCAAGGGAACTGAATAGGTGCCCCAGGTTTGGATATGGAAGCCAGTGACCCCTGGACCATTAGTGCTGAGTGTTATAAGACACATCTAGGGGCAGATAGCAGCCTTCATCCTCTGTAAGGAGAGTGCGCCCGGCTCTTCTGGCTGCCTTGCTTTGTTCCTTATAATGAGCAAGCTTCTTTGAGAGACCAGCCCGTGTTGCAACTGAAGGAGGTTTCAGGAGTGATGCAAAAAAATAGGAAAGGTATTCTCTGCTGCATAAACTGTCAGCTAGAAACGATGATGGGACCCACACTGGAGAAACGTTAATGGAAGTAGGCATTGTGGAGTTCACATTAAAATAAGGGGCCCAAACCAGGCATGATGGTGCATGCCTGTAATCCCAGCACTCGGGAGACTGAGACAGGAGGATCGCTGCGAATTCGAAGCCAGCCTGGACTACAAAATGAGTTTAAAGTCAGCCTGAACTACACAGTGAAACCCTGTCTCAAAAAGACTGAATGAATAAATGAGTGAAATAAGGGACCCAGAAAGCAGTACACGTGATTCAGTGAGTTTGTGGCAGTCCAGGCTGGATCTGATTGGGACTGTGAGAGGAAGTCAGGAGTGTGGCATGTGTCTAAACCCCGCCACCCCCATTGACATATGAGAAGACTGAAACGCAGAGAGCAGAAGCGATTTGTCCAGTGTCACACAGCTGGAAGACGGCTTTGAGGAGAAGGCAAGACTTAAGCAGCAGGGCTTTGTGGCCTCATAGGGAGGGGTTAGGAGAGAAGTGGAAGTGGTAAGGCCAGCAGAGTGAAAAGAGAGAGGTTTTGTGTTGATGGGGCCAGAAAAGTTTTGAATGCCAGGTTGAGTGTTCAGACTTTTTCCCACAGATGGGCAGAGATGAGCTACAAAGGCCTAAAAGAGGCGGGGAATTTTTGACTCCCTAAACATGCATGAGTCGGGTATCTTGTTTTGTGTACTAGAGCCTACAGCAGGACCTGGAGTGCCAGGGAGGCCCCTCTGGGTAACCACTGTGCTCGCCCTCCCTCTCTTCCACAGATATCCCACTGCTGAAAGAAGCATGAGGGCTGCTGCCGGCCTCTCCTCTCTGCGAGGGTCTTCTCTGCCCTTCCTTCTGCTCCCTGTGGGTTTGAGCACCCTGTACTCCAGCCACCCCACCCGGATACCTGAGCTGCCACCTGTGAATCAGTGTGTCTCTGAGGGCCTGCAGGCCACCTCACTGGAAACTCAAGGAAGATTCTCGCCATCTGCCTGGACAGCTGGAGCAGCTGGCTCTCTGCCTGGCCCAGCCTTCCCATCTGTTGGGATGTATTTGGATGGAACCCGCCCTTTCCCTGAGCCTCTGAGTTCTTTCCAGCCAGCTCTGTGGTTGCAGCCCCACAGCCCACGTGGGGCTGAGCACTGCTGTGTTTACTTGTGCCTTCCCCCAACCCTTCTAGTTTCCCTGCCATGCAGGCGCATTGCTGACCACAGGCTGCTGCCCCTGCTTGCAGAGCCGGGCCTGTGGCTGGCCTCACCTCCCCTCACAAGAGCAGAGCCAAGAGTGAGAGCTTCTGAGGCACGAGTGGTTTTTGTCAGGGCAGGCTGTGGGTCCCTGGGTTGACATGGTGGCACATTTCCTTGGCTGAGAATAGAGAATTTGGCAAATCATGCCAAAGCCATCCCAGCACCTGGCTGTCCAGCTCGGGTGCAGGCTTCTGGCCCTGTGAAGTTCCCAAGAAGCATCCAGAAGATCCTGAGGCAGGGAAAGACGGTGACCGGTAATGACTATCTTCCTAATACGCAAGTTCTCACTTCCTGCTTCCAGCATTGCACCTTGGCCTTGGTCTTTTCTGTTCCCTGGATAAGGGGAGTTGCATGCTGCCTCCTGGCCTTCATCCCAGGCATCTCTGGCTTCTTTGCTGCCCGCAGGGCCTGAGGCACATCATCCCAGGAGTTGTAAGATGCCATCCAACACTCACCTGCTCACTGGCAGTCTGGGCAAGTTGCCACTTTCTGGGGTTGTGGTGACAGAGGGGAGGCCGAGAGGCATAGACCAAGCGCCCGGGCAGCTGCAGGCAGCTCCAGCCTGGTCCTGAGGATCCCCCTCGCCGCGGTCATGTGCCTTAGTAACTGTGCCCAGGAAGTGGCCTGCTGCCTACTGCACCTCTGCTTTTCCCACTTCTGCCCTTCGCGGTGCCCCTGCACACCTTGTGGCTGACAAGCCGTTTGTGTCTTCCTTGCCCTCTCGGGGAGGAGCTGAGAAGTGGTCCACAGCACCCCTCGCCTTACTGGCTGAAGTGGGCTAATGGGTGCCTGCAGCCTGTCTCCCAGGTCCCTTTGGACAGAAGCCTGGAGTGTGGCCGCTAGAGGGAGCCACAGCCATGGCGGCACCCTGGGCGCCTCACCCAGGCCTCTCTTGGCCCTGTGGTGAATGTAGGAAGGCTGGGCCGACCAGCTCCACCAGGCTGCTACCTTCTTCAGACGACAGACGTGGCATTAAGGAATGTTTGCTTTTGCTTTGCTTTTTTTTTTCCTGAAGCACTGGGGCTGGGAAACGTCAACGCTGACTCTGCTGCACCTCTGCTCCTCCTGAGCATCTCTGGTGTGGTAAAAGTAATAAAAAGCCCGGTTCAGGACCTGACTTAACAGGGTTAGCTCCAGGCACAGGTGGCCTGAAGCTGGGGGAATGGGCTTCTCCCAACCTGCCACCCTCTGCCTCTGCTCTCACAACGCACTTTACTCCCTGGTCATGCCTGGCCTCCTGCTGCCCCTCATCTTCTTTCCTCTCAGGGTAAGGGCAGTGCCCCCTGTGCCTGCTGGCCACCCCCACGTGTCCCCCATCCACCCAGAAGCCCATCTGTTGTACTGATAATCCAGGCAAGCAAAGTCATAGGTAGGGAATGGGTTGGGGAAGGTGCCAGAACTGGAAGACTGCAGCCTGAGGGAGAAGGGAGAAGAGACACGCGACTCAGCAGTTGCTGGCACGGTCACCTAGTGAAGGGTCCTAAGACCCCAGCTGCTTTAATATGCAGACCCACTTTGAGGTGCGCAGTGGCGCCCTTGTCTCCCTCCAGGAAAGGGAACGTGACAAATGGGGAGGCAGGGCCGAGGTCTCACTGCTGAACCTTTAGCTTTTATCTTCCATTCTTCCAAAACCTGAATTCTGTTCTAGAATTTGTTTTAAATAGAAGAGCCCACTCTTCTGTGTAGTTTGTGTGGGCCTTTGCCCACTCATAGGTCGCACTTTCTGTTTCAGGTTTACTCTCCTGATACCGCCTCCTGTCTCACCACGCATTCACACTGCTCTGGGGGTCAAGAGCCCTGGCCTGCCTGCCTGTTAGGAAAGTAATTGGTTGGAGCAGGAGTGCTGCCTTTCTTGTCACTGGCTTAGGGGAGGCCCTTTAACAAGTTTTGTGGGTTTTTTTTTTTTTTTTACTGGGGATTGAACTCACAACCTTGTGCCTGCCAGGCAGGTGCTTAGGCCACTGAGCTAAATCACTGGTAAGGAGGCCCTTTAACCAGCTCCTGGGTGTGCAGGTGCTTGCAGCTCAGCTCACATTGCTGCTGACTCTGGGTTGGCTTCTTTCACCGTTCTGCCCTGAAGGCAGTTTCTTCATCTTCAGTCACACGCCACTGTTCTGGGGCTTCTGAGCTTTGTTCCTTGCAGAGGGATTGGGGACTCCACAGCTGCCTCGAGGTGGGACCTGGCTATGGATACAGGGCGGATGGCAGACGCCAAGCTGTTAGGAAGGAGGCTGCCCAGAGCCTGGAACCAGGCTCACCTCCAACTGCTGCCTGCACTGCAGACCTGCCCAGAGGTGGTCAGCACCAAAGGACTTATAGAAAGGATTGTTTGCCTTCTCTCTCTCTCTCTCTCTCTCTCTCTCTCTCTCTCTCTCTCTCTCTCTATTTTCCTTCCTTTCTTCCTCTGTCTGTCTGTCTGTCTGTCTGTCTCATGTCTTCTACATTTGAGCTGGCTCAATGCAGTTTTTTTTATCCTGGTGACATTCTAGTGATTTTGAAGGGCCAGACTATGGTGAAAATCATTAAGTTCATCCCTCTCATGCCTACTCTAGCAGGTAGGCTCTGTCTGCCATTTCTGTATTTTATGTGCTGTATTTCACTGGGTGTGAACTGTGAAATGGCTGAGTCCTGGCCACTGTGAGTTTGTTTGGTTTTGTAAGACATTTCAGTGTACATTCTACAAGCACTCCATTTGCAAAGAGAACTTAAAATTAATATTATCTTCCCCATTCATGTTGCCCTTCTCTTCCCATCCCCAGCTTTAAAATTCTGTGGAGAAACCAGGTAGCAAGACAGACAAAGGTATATTTTTCCTGCTTCATGAGTAGTGACACAGGGATAGTTGGTTCCCAGCCCCTTTCCTCCCAGACCACTTGCTTACTGCATAATATTGTTGCCTCCGTTTGTGGGAACATTCTTGCACAGAGAATGGAATATGCTGCAAACATTTCTTGATCCTTACTTCCTCCTCCCCTTTCCTTTCCCTCCTCAAAGAGCAAAAAGGGGCTAGAAAGAAAGTGGCACGCAGCCGTCACGGACTTACAGTAAGTCCAGATGTGCTTGCCAAGGACAGCAAGCTGGGAGCTTCTCTTGTGGGGCCGGCTAGGTCTCCTGCAGGGCTTGGAGACTATTTTGCTTGGCAGATGTTTGGGCTGAATCTTACAGTAGCAGTTCCCTGGAGAGGGAAAGGTGGCAGGCCCGGCTTTGCTGGGAAGTGTCTCTTAATTTCCTTGAAACCCTAGTAGAATTTTGAACAAAGCCTCCAGTGTTGAGCCCTCTACCAAGTAGCCAGGCTAATGGAGGGGGTACAGGGGCAAAGCGCTCGGGTTGGATTGCCAAGTGGGGAGGAGAGATGGTCTGGGTTCGCATGACAGTGCCCACACCTGCCCTGGCTTCTTAAGGTTGTCACACCACTATGGGATCTTCTGCAGAATGGTACTCATGTAATGGTTTATAACAACACGTGTAATTGACTCTGTGCAGGATGTCACTCAGATCAGTTTGGGTTTGCTTTATTTTATATATATATTTTTTGGTATCCTGTACATTGCAGTGGGTGTGAAGATAGTATTTTAATATTTGTACAAAGTTTAATTTAATTTTAATTGTTCTATGTATATAACTGCATTTCTAAATAATAATAATAAAAAATTCTTATGAAGGTAGTTGTGGGAGATGTGATCCTTTCAAAAAGGTTTTGCAGAAACCCTGGGTTGAAAAGAGTGTCTGTGGCCAGGCATGGTGGTGCATGCCTGTGATGGAAGCGCTCGGGAGGCCCAGGCAGGAGGACAGCTGCGAGTTCAAGGCCAGCTTTAACTGCATAGTAAAGCCCTGTCTCAAAAACGCCAAAAAAAAAAAAAGCTTATGTGGAAATCCTTGTCTCTTTGCTTGATCAGGTGCCCAGAGTGCCAGCCGCTGTGAGGTAGGCATTGTGGTTTGGGCCTGGCAAGAATGTCAGACATGCTAGGAGGGTAGACAAGTGCGGAGGCGTGATTGATCTGATCAGGGTTGGGTAATGTACAAGGGCAGGATGCCTCTGGGATGAAATGGCTTTGAAGCTGCAGGGCCAGGGAGCAAGGTCAGTGGCAGGATACCGTCCCTGTGTAGGTGCAAAAGGAGCAGAAAGCACATTCAGTTCAGGGAACCAGGAGTGTGGTAGTATAGTGCACATCTGTAATCCAGCTCTCTGGGAGGCCAAGGCAAGAGAATCAAAAGTTTGAGGCCAGCCTGGGCAATTTAATGACTCAGCTCTTTTGGAAAAGAGATTTTGCTCGGTGTGAAGTCCCTGGGTTCCGTCCCCAGTACTGAAAGTGGTCCAGCTGCCGGGCTGAGGGGAGCCGCTCAGAGTGAGCTAGGGCAGAGGCTTCATTTTCTCACAGCTCACCAGCTCAGGATTGTGATTTTAGAAAGCCGTACCAATATTGTTTTAATTAACTTTTTTTCTCTTGAAGTTTTTTAAATGTTTGATGATTCTTCCAAAAAAGGCATCGAGTGTTACGAAGAAGTCCCAAGTTTTGAGATGGAAAGAGAAGTGTGATTTTCCTTTCTAGTTCAAAGTACACATGTGCACACACAGACGCAGATACACACACGCCCCACCACTGACTGCTAGGTCTTCCCAGTGACTTCAGGGACCTGTGTATGTCTGTGCAAAAATCATAAGCTTCCAGGAATCAGGAAGCTGTTACCCTTCGGCCTTGAGACCATTTCTGATCACTAACAAAATTTTCCTGACAGATTTTCATTTCTGCTCGGTTAAAGGAAAGCATGTTTTGGATTTGGGTGTTGAGAAAGCATTGATACCATCTTGAGAAAATCGCTGGGGAAAATCAACTGAGGTTGGGGTTTGGCTTTAGAAAATAAGAGGCCGTCACCAGAGCTTAGCAGGGGTGTGGGAGTGGAGTCTTGGCTTGGGTGAGGAGCAAGAAAGGGAGGCAAAGCGGGCAGACGCCACGCAGGCCTCCGTGCTGTGGAGTGTTCGCACTCACGGGGCATGGCGCTTTGAATGATATTCCTGGAAAGAGACTGAGCAAGAGGGAGGAGAGAGAGCTGTGGTGATGGCTCCCTCAACACTAAGGGCTTGGGGAGAAAGCAGTGAAACTGCTGCATTAGAGTAAGGACAGGATTCTGCTACTCCTGGGAGCAGCTGTGGCAGCAGTAGGTGCTACAGGCCTTTCAGTGGACAGAGGAGTCAGGATGTGGATGCTTTCAGGGAAGCCAAAAGTGAGGGGGTCGGCGGTGTCACATCTGCTGAACAGTGGGAGGAAGCCGGCGTGCTCCCCAGCCACTGGCCTGGAGTAACTCCTCCAGTCCTGGCAGCTGCGCTGTGGGGGTTATGACTAACTCCAGTTTTGTCAATGAAGAAACAGGCTTAAAAGCCATGAACCACAGCTGGGTCATGAGGTCGCACAGCTCGGAAATGCTGGAGATTGGGATTCAGCTGTGATGTCTCATAGGCCAGTGTCTTAACAGCTGCTTCAGAGAGCACTGCCCACGCTCTACAGGCTTCCTCGTGATGCAAGAACAAACCAACTGGAGAAACCACAGCACCCAGCCGATGGCTAGCTCTCTCCAGTGGCTTCCAGAACTTAGTTTTCTTCCTCGGAATGTACCTGAGTCTCTCAAGTTCAGAGCAGGAAAGACAGCCACAAATTCCCAGTGATTTGTTGAGTGCCCACTTTGACAGAGAACACTGATATGCATGGCTACATGCTGACTGTCCAAGGCCACAGAGCCAGTTAGAGGCGGAGCTGGGCTGAAACTCCAGTCCATTTGTCCAGGCTTGGTGTGTGTCCCACACCCTCAGCAAGTCTGCTTTTCCACTTGGCTTTCCCTCTCCTCCGACCCTCTCCCCCAACCCAACTTCCCTCTGCATCCTGAGTGACTCCTGTACTGTCCATGTTTCCCTGAAGGGCTGGGAGGGCACTCCAGCATGATTCCTTGGGTGAGTTGCAAGAGGCACTCTCAGCAGAGACAACAGACTACCCCTGATGCTCAGGAACTCTTCACTCCCTGCCAGGTGCTTCAGACAAGGGCCCAGACAGGCGGCAAGAAGAGCCCTGGTGTGGAGAGCAGGACTTCCAGAGTTCAGTACCTGAGCAGTACTTTGATCTTCCCAGAGAGCTCTCTGGCAGGGAGCTGTGGCTTATCTGCAGCCTGTGCTACAGAGAGAAGGGCCCAAGTGGAAGGAGCTGCTGGGGAGAGGGGCAGTCTGACTCTCCTGTGCTGCAAGTGTCAGATTCTGCTGCTCCAAGAGGGCAGGGTTGGAGGGAGCTGAAGCTGCTACTTCTGCCCTGGTAGCCAGAGGCAGGGCTGGAGAACTTGCACCCCAGGTGTGCCAAGCTAGCTGGAAGGGAATGCCCTGTTTCCTCTTGCCATGGACTAAGAGAGGCCAGATGGAGATTTTGGGTGGCCCAGCTCATAGCAGGAGCCGACCACCTGCCTTCCTAGGAAGGCCCAGGATGAGGGTATCAGTATGGCCCACAGGGCGGAAGCCCCGCCTCCCACGAGTCTCAAGTCTGTCTCAGTGAGAGACGACACCACAGGTGCAGTTGTGCCCCAGTAGGGACAGTGATCTAGGAGGGTAGTGTAAGGGTCTGAGCTGTCTCAGGGCCTTTGCCACACTCTTCCCTTTCCCTGTCCTTCCCTGATACTTGCTGAGCACCTACAGAGCTCTCGAACTAGGTAAGATACCTTTAAGATAGTATTTTATTCAGTCAACTCGGCCATTTTTGTGTTGTTATCATTTTTGAGACAGGGTTTCACTATGCACTTCAGGCTGGCCTTGAACTCACTTTCTAGCCCAGGCTGGCCTCAAACTCATAGTGATCCTCCTGCCTCAGCCATTCTGAAAGACAAATATCCCCCACCTCGCTGCATTTTACAGGTGAAGAAAGCTCAGAGAGGTTCCAGTGTAGCCCATGACCACATAAGTGATGCCCAGTCACCCAAGCTGGGCTTCAAATCTGGCACGCCGCCCTGGACTCCCAACGCTCTCCTGCTCTTCAGTTCACTCTTGTGTGCCCCACCTTTCTTTCCTGCTTTCTGATCCCTACTGCTAGAAGTATCTTCCCCAGTGCCTGACCCTGTCCTACCTACTGTCCTGCCCAAGAATCCCTCCCAGGAATGCCAAGGTCAGGGCACCAACCCATTTAGAGCACCTCCCTAGTCCTGGGTGCCTACCCGAGCCCCAGCTCAGGATGGGTTTGGGGTCCTGGCAAGTTCAGGGCAACTGAGACAGAGGCAGCTCCTGTGGCCTTCTGGGCTTCACTTGGAAATGAGGGGTCACACCAGAGGATGCTCTGTATTCCCAGGTCTTCCTGCCTCCCCTCAGGATCTCCAGCTGGAGGACCTGCCAGGCTTTCCTCTCAGCTACTACACCAAGTTTCATCAGACTGTGAACCTGGGCTGAGAGATGACACCTTTCCAAGCTGTCTGTGATGGGAGGATCATAAGGTGCAGGGAGCATCCTACCTCACATGCAAGATTGTGGACTTTCTGCTTGATGTTTTGGACTTCCCTGGTTCTCCAGTGTCCCCAGAAGGGAAATTTCCCAACATAGACCTGTCCTGAGCTGCCTGTCTGGGTAGCCTAGACTTGCTGTGACTGTGCCAGCAGATCATTCCATGGTTCTCAGCTTGGCTGGGCTCAGGGAGGGTTTGGCAAGTGTGGACATCCCCACGATGATACTGCCCCGGGGGAGCAAGAGCTCAGCCTCCAGCAAAAGCAGCCTATTTGCAGCTGAGCCTTCAGCTGGGGCTGAACATCTGCAGGGATCTAGAGCACGGTAGGAAGGGTGTAACAGCACAGACACACACAGCAAGCACAGGGCTGGTGCCTCGAGGCCCTTGAGCAGCTAAGCGCCAAAGGTCTTGTGGGATTTTTGGTGCTGTACCCTCTCCAGAGATGACCATTCCCCACTCCTGCATCAGTCCTTTGCTTTTGCATCCATTCGTTTGTTTGTCAATTCATTTGACAAACCATCTGTCTGAGATTACAGAAAGCACAAAGCCTGGTACAATCTTCCTTCAAAGCATTTGCAGTCTAATAGGGAAAAAGATAAGCGGTTACCTAAAACTTAATGCAGAACTTTAATACATGAAAAAAAAACAAGGCTATAATGACAAGCAACTGGGGAGTGAAGAAAAGGATTTAATTTCTTCTGGGGTTGAACAAAGAGGCCTTAGGGAAGATGCCATTTGCTTTGAGTCTTAAAAGTATGAATTGTGCTTCAATATGTCTGTTAGGGAAGTGAACCAGGGCCTGTGGGGTAAAGTAGGAAAAAGAGGACTTTTCTGGGTACAGAAATCACAGGAGCAAAAGTGGCAACATCTAAAACTAGAAGCCCTGAGAAATTGCCACTTTTACAAGTTTTTTTTAAAAGGCCAATTATGGTCAATTTCAACCTAATACATAATTAAGATCTGCTCAAACTAGGAATGCCTTTCTTTGGATCAGACTATACCCAATAATTTTAATCCCGGGAAAGAAACTTCTGGATTGTCAAGTGCAAAGAATCTTCCTGTTGAGGAGTCTGTTCTCCACCAAAATAGCACCAAGCATAGCTCTTTCTGTTGTCACAACTGGCCCGCACCTGCCTCATGACTGCAGGTAACATCATCAGAAATCTAAGGACTTGTTCAGGTCTCCAGGACAGGCCAAGTTACTTGCTCTTTAGGGCCCATGACGAACACCACTACTTGCAACCAAGTTTCTGTGAGCAACAGGCAAGCAGCTATCCCAGTGTTATGAATTGACCCTTTTTATGAGGAAGAGTAGTTACAGCCAACTACAACATTCTTTCCCTGTCAAGTGTTTCTATTTTTTACAGAGGCATTCAAGCTATTTTATAATTATAGGCATTGAAACATCAGAAATAGTATTTTCCACCTATCAGATTGGCAAACGAAAAGGCTTAAAATCGGTGGAAGTGTGAATTGGAACTTCTCTATGGATACCAACTTGGCAATAACCATCAAAGTCACACGGCACTTGGTCACTCTCTTCCCTTCATTTCCATCAAAGTCACATGGCACTTTGTCACCCTCTTCCCTTTATTTTACTGAACAGTTCATTCCCAAGGTGACACTAGATAGGAGTAGAGAGAAGACTTACAGATTCAGAAAGGGGGAAGAAGTTCAAATTGAATCCACCAGAACAAACAGAATGAACCCTGCAACGGCAGATTGGAATGAGTCAGGGGCATGACCCATGAGTTTCAAGAGAGATAAGTTGATATGGAAATAAGTGTAGAAGTACACGCACATGGACACGCAGACAGTCCCGAGCTTCTCCCAGAGGGCTTGAAAGCACAACACCCGAGAGCAGCAAGTATGCTGAGTATTCAAATTGTCACTTTAGATACTATCATCCACTTAAAGAAACCTGAGCTCCTTAGAGAATGACTTATTTCAGAACTGCAGTAGGGAGCCAAGAAAATGTGCCCGGAATGTCTTGTATCAGAAAGTGCCCACGGAATGATGGCCCTGTGTCCAAAGGACTTCCACTCGAATGGTCTTCTGCTGCCCACATCAGGGACAACATAGTCAGCAAAATAACGCCAACAATGGTAAAATCCATTGAACAATGCAGGAAGCTGTGAGTTCGTGTAGGTAAACTTCACAATGAAGAAGCTGGCAGACGTCATTTAATCGAGGAGTCAAATCAAAACTGTTTACCACATAGTAGGATGCACTCAGAGAACCCAACACTGCTTTCATGATATTTCTGTGGAAATGCAACCCAAATCTACTCACACACACAAAAAAATGAGTACAACCCAAATAGTGATATTTTACAGAAAAACTGGTTTGTAATCTCCAAAATGTCAAGGTCATGAAAATCAAGAAAAAACTGAAGAACTGCTTCATACTAAAGGAATCCAAAGATATAAATATAGCGAAACATAACCATGATTCTGGACCAGATCCCTTTGCCATAAAAGATACTTGTTACTGGGGCAAAACCTGAAGGGGTTAAAGTTACATGACCGTAGTGGATCAAATGTCTTGATAGGTATATTATGGTTATGTCAGAGAATGTCTTTGCATGCTGGGAACACCCTTACAGCACATGTGTGCAAAGGCGGGGTTTTGGAAGGTGATGGGGTCATGGGGCACTGTACTTACCAGTGGATTAATCCACTGGAATGTGCCGTTAGGAAGTGTGGAACCTGGCTGGAGGAAGTGAGGGGCCACGGGGGTGTGATCTGGAAGGGTGTGTTCTTGTCTCTGCTTCTCCCTTTTCTCTCTGCTTCCTGACAGCAATGGGCCAAGGAGCTTTCTTCCTCCTCCTCCTCCTCCTCCTCGTCCTCCTCCTCCTCCTCTTCCTCCGTCTCTTCTCCTTCTCCTTCTCCTCTTTATTTATTTATTTATTTTTTGGAGACAGAGTCTCACTGTGTAGCCCACTCTTGCCTTGAACTCACAGTGATCCTCCTGCCTCAGCCTCGTGAGTGCTGGGATTACAGCTGTGCACCACCACAGCCGGCAAGCAACTTTCTTCTGTGTGTTCTTCCACCATGCTGGTTCTGCCTTGAAGCCAGCAGAAGCATGCGTGGTCAGAACCACTGGAAACTGTGAGCTAAAATAAGCCTCTCCTTTAAATTGTAGGTGTTTGGTATTTTGTACCAGCAAGGGGGAAAGTGATTAATACACAGACAAAAAAGTAAAAATGATCGGATCTCTAAGGCAAGAAGGAAGGAGGGACACACGGAAACAAGTGAAGGGCCTCGGAAGGGAGTGTGTAGGGGTCTGTGTTGAGGCTCGGGACTGCAGGACTGGGGGCCAAGACCAGGGCCTAGGGAAGGGTTCATCATGCTGGTCAGTGGCAAGGACCAAGGACCAAAGCCTGTTTTTGGTGAGATGACGCGGTGGGCTTTGCGCGGGAGGATGCAGTGAACTTGCAGGACTAGAGGACAGCGCAGCTGGGAGGGCAGGGCCAGAGAGGCAATGCCCATGATAGAAATTCCCCCTATTTCTCCCCATGGCCAGGTCTGTGGGGACACAGCACTTAGGGCTCTGCCAGGTCTGGGATAGAGAGTCACGATATTCTTGGAAACACACAGAGTCTGCTCTGATGCACAGCAATTAACAAGTGTGTGATTAAGAGTGAGTATCAGGTGCCTATGTGCCAAGCTTTGCGGGGCCTGAGGACCACAGAAGGGAACAAGACTGACACGGTCCCTGCCTGACAACTGGGTGGGCAGCTGTCAGGACCAGCCGCCCTGAGGAAGCGATGGTTGAGCAGTGTGGAGGTATTAGCTAGCAGCAGTGTCCAGAGCACGCAGCACAAAGTCACTCCAGATCGGAGGGACACGGGCGGGAAGAAAAAGAGTGCAGTGAGCTGGTGCTGGAGGAGCAGGAAACCTTCAGCAGGGAAGGGAGCTCATCTACACATCTTCCAAAGTTTCTCATCACTGTGGTGAAAATGGAGGAGGGGGGCAGGGGTGTGTGCAGGGAGGGGTGGGCCATGCCCTGAGGATGCCCATGTCCCTCTAGTTATACAGGACGTTTGTTAAAGGCAGGCCACGATTCAGCAGGTCTCGGTGGGCCTGAGAGTCTGCATTTCTGGCAGCCCCCTGCTGCGGCCAGCATGTGTTTCTGGCTCACAAACTTGGAGGAGCAAGGGCCTTGTCTCCCGGAGCAATGGTGACGGCCTGGACCCAGGTTGGCAGGGGTGATGGGTCGAAGCGGACAGATGCCAGGTGTTCTTTTAAATTAGAACTTGGCAGTAGACAGGATACAGGGAAACAGAGAAGCCAGCAGGAAGACTCTGGGGTGGGTTCTTCAAGATGGAGGAGACTGGAGAAGGAGCCAATGACACGGAGTCCAAGAAGAGGATCAGAGCCCCGCTGCCTGTCTTCCCTCTCCATGGCCCTTTCCTGCAGTGCTGTCCTCACACCCAGAAAGCCCAGCCTGGCCCAGCCCAGGGTCCATGGTGACCCCTCCCCACTCTGTAGGCCTTGGAGCTCAGCTTCTTGCGGTGTGGCCTGCTGCTTTCTCCCTGCCCTGGGCAGCCACCAGCACTTGTGCAGGAGGCCCAAGGAAAGTGCCCAGGACAGCAACCCCATTGACACTGTGAAGGGGCCCAGGGGGACCGTTCAGTTTCCTCTCTCTAACAGGACAAAAGCCACTTAACCAAGGAGAATGGAAAGAAGTTGAATATATACAATCTTGGATTTAGGGTCCCGGCTGGTGGGTGGCTCACCAGGAGTCCCCTCAGCTAGACCGGCTCCCACAAAGCTGGGACGGCTCAGCCTGCTGGCACCATCTAGTGTCACCAAGAGGAGGCTCAGGCTGGGTGAGAATGACCAGATCCAGAAAAAGTGAGATGCAGCTGCAGGATTTGGGGGAGCAGGGGCCTGGGCAAGGGAGCTGTGACCTAGGATCTAGGAGAAATGAACTCCTGTTTGGCCTCTGCTCATTTTCTAGGGATGCTGTAATAAATCACCACTAACTGGGTTGCCTAGTGCAATGGACATTTATGTCTCGCAGTTCTGGAAGGCTGTAAGTCCAAAACCAAGGTGTCCACAGGCCAGGCTGCCCCCAAAGGCTCTGGGGAGGGTCTCTCCTCCCCTCTCCCCTCGCCAGTGGCTGCCTGCAGTCCCAGTCATTGGTTTGCTTGATGCTGCCCCTTTCCTCTTCGTTTCCGTCATCACATCATGGCCTTCTTCCCTGTGTGTCTCTTGGCCCAAATTTCTTCTTCCTATAAGAAATGAAGTCATTGGATTAGGCTCCACCCATCCAATATGATCTCATCTCAATCTATGATTGCATTTGCAGAAAATCCTATTTCCAAGCAAGGCCTCATTCACATGAAGGGGTGGGAGGGTAGAACTTGAACATGCATGGGGGCAGGGACCCAATTCAACCTACCACAGACTCCACTGGTTCAACAGATGCTCCCCAAACATCTGCAAAGTACCAGGCTGGCCTGGGGGCTGGGCGCACGTGAGCCCCTGAGGTTCCCACTCGTGGCTTTCACTGCAGAGCTAACAGAGTGGGGGCCTCGCCATGTGAGAGGGGGAGCACACGGGTGTCAGGTGGGGTTGGAGAAGAGGGTAGTGAAGGGCCATCCTCATGGCTTGAAATGTCCTGTGGGCAGAGGGCATCCTAGAAGATCCTAAAACTTGCTCTTGGTATGGAGATAGGACAGCAGGCAGGGGGTTATAAAACAGAGCCCCACCTCCTAGATAAAAGGTATGAAGACATCCAGAGCTTCGGCATGGAGGTGACTGGAGGAGGCGTACCTGGAGAGGACACGGACACTCGAGTCCCTTCCCGTGCCCCTGCCCCATGCAGCTCTTCCTCTGCATCCTTTGTGACATCTGCTTGTTATGTGAAACCAGCCATGCAAACCCCTGCCAAGATCACAAGAATGTGCCCAGCCTGTCTGTGTGGGAGGCACTGGGCAGAGAGCCACTTGCTGGGTGAAGGTGGCTGGGATGCGCCGACACCCGGTCCACAAAGCCAGCGCCTGCAGACGTACAGGGGACCCAGCCGGGCACAGTCAAAAGTAGGAAAACAACTCAGCAAACCTATGAACATTATAGAAATAATAAATGCCAAGCACTGCAAACAAATGAGGTTATTATACGCTCCAAGGGTAGATGGGCTCCTGCTTGCTGATGCCACTAGGCCAGAGTAAAACTGTAGCCTGTACGTGCTGAACCCCTGGAAGCTTAGCACAGGGTGACCTCCATAACAAGCCCCTCCCTGCTGCCTGACCGAGGGCTGCCATCGCCCTCGAGGTAGCTGGGACGCAGAGAGCTCGTCTGCATGCCTGCGGGTACGTGGGCATCAGCACAGTAAAAGGCTTCGTTCAGTTTCTGGTGGGCTGAGTGTTGCTAATCATGAATCAGAGTTTAATTTGTAGCAAATGCCTTTCCTGCATCCATTAGGGTAACATATTTGGCAGCCATCAGGATGAGAGCTGGTGGCGACCCACGCCCGGCAGAGAACAGGACTGCTGGGCTACGCTGCTTCTTCTCCTGAGGACGGAGAGGAACAGTCGGGTCGGAACACGGAATCCCCCACTGGGCACCCCCGAGCAGAGGCGGCCTGGCCTCACGGCACTGCCCTGTGAGTGACGCTCCAGTGGAGAAATGCATCAAAGATGTGGATGTGTGTATGAGCAGGGTGGCGCAGTGAATTGCCGACTTTTGAGTAGCTGGGCCAGTGTCCAGATTGGGGGAATAGCAAGAGATAAACCTGGCTCTTGCTAAGGAGTTCAGGCTGGTTTTGAACTCACTGTGTTGCCCAGGCTGGCCTTGAACTTGAAGGAATCTTCCTGGCTCAGCCTCCAGAGCGCCAGGATTATAGGTGCGCGTCACCACACTTGACTTGAAGAGTGGTCTTGAGCAAGTTGTTGAACTTGAATCAGAAAATCACCTTTATGTGAATTCCAGTGAGAAGTGACAAACGCTGAACAAAAGCGGCCGTTTGGGGGATGGAGTATAGGAGCATATTAAATATCCAGAATATGGAAATGTTCATTCAGCAGTCATTTGTATAAAGGTACTTGTTACTTTGGAGTGGCCGGGATTGGTACAGGGAAGTGTGTAGATGGAAGCAGGAGATGGAGGAAGGATCCTGGGGAACATTACTGGGTCAGCAACAGATGAGATGATGGAGCCGGGCTACTCCAGAAGTGAACTGGAACCTCCTTTACCCACTGTGGTGGTCGCACATATCCTGTGTGATAAGTACCCACTTATCTGTAAATCTTTTATAGGCTGGAACTCAGGCTTGGCAACATTATAGGTGCTTTATAAATATTTAATAAATTAACACATGGAATTTGGGAAATTGTATCCTGGAAACCACAGCAGAGTTTTTTGGTACCAGGAAGCGAACTCAGGGCCTCATGCTTGCCAGACAGGCGCTGTGCCACTGAGTTAAATCCCAGGGCCCAGAGCAGAGTTGTAAGAGAGTCACATGATAGTCTACTAATGTGTTACTGAAGGGTCAAGAAAGACTCTGGAAGGATCCATGGACTCAGTATGGTGTTACTCTCGTGCATGGGGAGTTTCAGAGGAAACGCCGAGCATAGTAAAGACAGGCTGGTTCTCTGCGGTGCCCCCGTACCAGACACAGAAGAGACTGGTGCACCAGATAACACATTAAGGGAAGAATTTATTTTAAGAATGGGATAGGAGCAGTTAGGGTATTTCAAGCCTTGCTTACGCAGAGACACAAAGTTCAGTCACCATCTTCTCAGTGAAGGGTTTTTAAAGAACTTGAGAAAATGTATCTGGAGAGAAGCTGGTCCACACAGAAACACTGAAGGCAGCGTGGGAAGGGTGCGTGTGGCCGGGTGTTCCGTCATCCCAGCCACTCAGATGGCTGAGGAAAGGATGGAAAGTTCAAGATCAGTGACTTGGGCAATAGAGCAATTCAGCAAGATCTCAAAATTAAAAAAAAAAAAAAATTGCGCAAGGGCTTGGGATGTAGCTTGGTGGGAGAATGCTTGCCCTGTGATTCAATCCCTGATACCTAATTCTTTAAAATGTTGAAGATAGATAAAAGAGAAAGGACCTTCAGGAGAGGTACTGTATTAGAGCCTCAGCACTGAGTTCTAGACAGGGAGGTTCCCAGCCTGAATGGTTAAAAAGCATCGGCCTAGAAACGTCACTGAGAAATAGCTGAAGGATGTGTGTGTGTAGTGATGTATTTACGAGGGTATCCATTGCAAGATTGCTTATAATAGTATTAAAAATAATGACAAGAACCACATGTCTGCATTGGAATGATGATATACTATACAGCTGTTAAAAAGAATTAGGAACCAGGCAGGTGGTGTGTGCCTATAATCTCAGCACTCTGGAAGGCTGAGGCAGGATCACAAGCTTGAGCTCATCCTGGGGTATTCAGTGATTTAGCCAAAATTGTCTTGAGATAAAAAATTTTAGAAAAGGCTGGAGATGTAGCTAAATGCTCCAGCCTTGGGTACCCCCCACCCAGTACTGGGGCCAGGGGGAGAATTAGGCAATAATGTACGTACTGTCCAGTGACATTTTCTAAGAAAAATTAAGTGTAAAAAACCCATTTCTGGAAGGATATGTAAGAAATTTCTAAACAGTAGGAGGGGACATGGTTAGTTGAGGGATAAGGATGGGATATATGAAATTTGGGTGTATGCTATTGTAATGAGAATTTCATGCCATGTGGATGGTAAAATTCAAATACATGGGGTTTTTGGGTTTTTTTGGGGGGGAGTTCTTTTGGGTTTTTCTGAGACAGAGTCTCACTATGTCATTCAGGTTAGCCTTGAACTCACTGCGTAGCCCAGATTGGCCTAGAACTCTGGCAGTTCTCCTGCCTCAGCCTTCTAAGTGTTGGAATGACAGGTATGCACCACTATGCTTGGCTTGATTTTTTGGTTTATTTTGAAAAAAAAGATAACATGTTTTAAATCAGGCACGGGCATGAATACATATAATCCCAGTACTTTGCGAGGCTGAAGCAGGGTGGTTCATAAAACTGAGCCCAGTAAATTGGCAATTCAGGGAGACCTTGTCTCAGAAAAAAAAAAAAAAAAAAAGATTGGCGATATAACAGTGTGAAAATCACCATGTGCACATGCAGACATAATGGGTTTCCTTTAGTGTATTACTGTATTGTATTATTTTGAATATTGGTGAGTTTGTTGTTAGATTCTTGTGGAAGTCTGAGCATCAACCCCAGTGTTGCATGTTCTAAAATACTGTATTTTACTAAGACATGTACGTTCACATGTGAACATGGCATGTTTTCTTTTCTTGCTCTTGTTCACTCTCAGAGTAATAATACTAACTTCGCACAATGTGACTCTTCCACTTTAGTTCTGTGAAACAGAGGGTAGAGTTTATTGATTTCTTAACCTTTTGGTAACACTAACCTATACAGTCAAATGAACCTGGTGTCTTTGGATGGGAGAGACTTTTGATTATGTGTGCAATTTATTGAATAATTATTGATTTAGATTTTTCACTTTATTAAGAATTTGGAACTTGGCATTTTTGATATTATCATAATCTTTTATTATGTATGAAATTGTCTTCAATATAAGTTACAACCTGATTAAATTTGATAGACATTTTTATCCACTTAAAGACAAAAAAAGTTCTCTTTATGTACAATATCTTTTTGCCTAGAGTCTAGCAAATATAGTACCTTTCATTGCAGGGATTTGGAAATCAAACTCGCATGTATAAACATCATATTGTCTCCCTAGTGTAAGAAACTGAAAGAGTAAATAAGATCCAAAATGTACAATAGATATCATGAAAGGAAATGAAATTGCTCAAAAGGAAAGAACAACTGGGATGGGGAAAGGAGAAAAGAAGGAAGGGAAAAGAAAAAAATACATATATATAACAGCTAAGACAATTATAGTACTAATTTCTTTTAGTTCATTTGAAAAGAACAGTTTGTGCTTACATAGTTTGATCAATTTTGCATGACTATATCTTGTAATCTGAGCAACTACTTTGAAGATAATATGCAATATATTAACCATTGTTAATTTCCTATTATACTGTTTTGAAATTCTGTACCATTGTTTCTATTATTTTTCTCTTTAAAATAAAAATTTGGGCAATTATTCATAAAATTGGCAATTTAATGTACTTTTCTTTTAAAAGTTTTTTTGGTTTTTTGAGTCAGGGTCTTACTATATAGTTCAGGCTGGCCCTGAGTAGCCCTGACTGGCCTTGAACTTAAAGCAGTCCTCCTGCCTCAGCCTTCTGAGTGCTGAGATTATAGGTATGTGCCACCATGCCCAGATTTTTAATGTATTTTTCAAATTCGAATTGGAATAAAGTAGCTCAAAGTGTTATCTTTATTTTTTATTTTTCATTTATTTATTTTTTTGGTACTGGGGATCGAACTCACAAACTTGCACTTGCCAGGCAGGTACTTATGCCACTGAGCTAAATTCCTGGCCTCATTTTTTGAGACAGGGTCTCACTGTGCAGTTCAGGCTGGCCTTGAACTCACTTTGTAGCCCAGGCTGGTCTCGAACTCACAACGATCCTCCTGCTTCAGTGTCCCAAGTGCTGGGTTTAAAGGGGTGCACCACCACACCTGGCTATTTTGATTTTTAAAGATTTGCTCACTGTAATCATGCCCCTTTTTATATTTCTAAATTCCTAACAGTGTTTACTTGTGACTCTCTCTAATTTCACAAAGGTTTGTATAGTTTATTAGACTTACTCATTTTGGTTAGGTTTACTAACATACCTATTAAATATGATAAAATTCATCCTGTTAATTTTTGTTTGTTTATTTTAGAAGACAGGGTTCCAATATGTTGCCTACTCTGGCCTTGAGCTCCTGGGCTCAAGGTGTCCTCCTGCCTCAGCCTCCTGAATAGCTGGTGTTACAGGTTTGCATCACTGCTTAAGGGTTGCATTTCTTTTTGTTTTCTTTTTTTCCTCTTCTCATTCCTTGCCTTCTCATTCCTCTTTCCTTCTCTTCCCCGCTTTCTTTGTGGTACTGGGAATTGAATGCAAGGCCTTTGCACTGAGCTACATTTCCAGCTCTTTTTGCTTTTTATTTTGGCAGAGGGTCTCACTAAGTTACTAAATTGCTCAGGCTGGACTTGAATTTTTGATCCTTTTGCCTTTCTTTCTTTCTTTCTTTCTTTCTTTTTCTTTCTTTCTTTCAACACGGTCTCACTGTGTAGCGCAGGCTGGCTTCAAACTCATGGCAATCCTCCTGCCTCAGCCTCTAGAGTGCTGGGATTACAAGTGTGCACCGCCATGCCTGGCAACTTACTTATTTTTACTTCTTTTTCAACAAACACTGCAAATGCACTCATTCTATAAATTTCCCTCTAAATATCTGTTCAACTCCACCTCATCAAATATAACCAGCAGCATTTCCATTGTTCAGTTTTAAGTCAGTATGATTTCTCCTTTAACCATGATTTATTTGGCAATAAATTGTAAAGTTTTCAAATATGGGTTAAAATACTTTTGACTATTGGTTTTTAATTTAATTGCATTGTGTTTAGTAGTCACAGTGATTAACATAACATGGATTATTTAAAATATATTGAGATTTCTTTCGTGATCTTGTAACTGGTCACTATTTCTAATGCTTGCTTCCCATTTGAAATTTTCTAGAGATGAGCAGAGGGGAGGAAGCAGGGGGTGGGGGGGAGTGCCAGCTCCACCTGAGCTCATGGGGTTCTGCATACACGAAGCCCTAAGTGCCTGACACACAAACTCTCTTTCCTGTAACCTCATTTTTATGTATTTTTTTCAATTTTTATTTCTTGAGAGTTTTTTTTTTTTTTTTTTTTTTTTTTTTTTTTTTTTTTTTTTTTTTTTTTTTGGTACCAGGGATTGAACTCATGACTTCATGCTTACCAGGCAAGTGCTTAAGCCGCTGAGCTAAATCCCCAACCCCAATTTTTATTTCCTATGAGTCCCTGTTTGCAGTACATCCTGCTTACACTCCTCCGGGGAAGCTGGTCCACACACAGAGCCCAGCTCGATTCTTCTCTCATCCCCTCCCTCCATCTCTTGGTCCCCTTCCCTTTTGCAAAAGATCTATCTCTTTATTTCCTATTATCTATCTTTTATTTTACTCTTCGTTATATTTTAGGTTTCTCATGCAAAAGAAGCTGTGCAATATTTAAGCCCATGTGTCTGATTTATTTCACTTCGCATTATAGTCTTAAGGTGCATCCATTTTCCTACAAATGACTGAAGTTTAACCCTTTAGGGCAGAGTAGTACTCCGTTGTGTATAAATACCACACTTTTTCATCCATTCATCTATTGATGACATAATAGGCCTCTTCCAAGACTTAGTTATTATGCATCGTGCTGCCATAAAAATGGATATGCATGGATCACCGTAATGTGATGAGTTTAGCTCTTTTAGGAAGATACCTAGGAGGCGGGTAGCTGGGATTTCTAGTTTTAGTCTTCTGAGGACTCTTGATAGTGGTCCCCACAGTGGCCGTGCTGAGACCCACTCCCACCAGTGTAAACAGTGTAGAATGCTCCCTGCAGCCGCGCCAGCGTTTGTTATTGTTTGATTTCTGGGTGATGGCCACTCCTTCTGGGGTGAGATGGAAAGAATCTCAGTGTTGTTTTAATTTGCATTTCTCTAATGACCAGCAATGTTGAACATTCTTCTTGTATTCATTGGTCATTCGTACTTCTGTGAAGTGTTTATTCATTTCAGTTGCCCATTTTTTGTTTTTTGTTTTATATTTTAGAAAAAACAAAAGATAGAAGTGATACAGAATTTAAAAAAATAGGAAATTAACACTAACGAATATATTGCATAGTGTTATTTTAGAAGTAGTTGTTCAGGTTACAAGATTTAGGCATGAAAAAATGACCAAACAATCAAACAATGAGAACACGAACTGTTCTTGATCAACTTAACAGACATTAGTAGTACAGTCATCTATCTTGTGTATATATACATACACACATATATGTAAACCTATATAAATTGTCCATTTTTTGATTGGGTCTTTATAGCTTTTAGCTGATAGTATTATTATTTTCTATTTTGTAAATATTTTTCCCCTGTGTGATATATTCATTTATGATGGAGATATATATATTTTTTGAAACAGGGTCTCACTATATAGCCCGGGCTGCCTCAAACCCATGGCAATTCTCCTGCCTCAGCTTTCTGAGTGCTGTGATTACTGGCGTGTGCCACCATGCCTGGTGATGGAGGATTTTAGAATCTCCTGCCCAAGAACATGTCTATTTCTTAAAATTATGTCAGTTTTTGCTTTATAAAACTTGAGGCCATTTTATTAATTGTTGTAGTATAAAAAATTACCCCAAAGTTAATGATTTAAAGCAATGATAGGGCTGCGGTTAGACTTGACCAGCACACTTGAGGCCCCAAGTTTGATCCCGAGCACTGAAAATACCCGCATGTGCACACACACACACACCATTTATTACTGCACTGTTGCTAGAAGCCTGGGATTCTGAAATGGCTGAGTTTGGGCTCCTGTCTTGGGGCCTCTCTGGAGGCCGCAGTGCCCTGATGCCTGGCTGGGGCGGGAGAGCTGCTTCCTGCTTGCTCTCTTGGGCAGCAGTTTGGTCCTGGAGGGAGGAATCGTTTCCTCCCAATCTGGGCGTCTCTCTAGCTGCTTCTGTGTCCATATGGCGTCCTGGCCGGCTTTCTACAGAGGAAGTGAATGAAGAGTGTACAGGTGAAAAAAGGTGCTGTCTTTTTTGATGGAGCCTTGGAAGCCACAAGCTTTACCACATTCTGTTGATTAGAGCCAAGTGTGGTGTCACACAGGCACAATCCCCAGCACTCTGAGAGGCAGAGGCAGGAGGATCATAAGTTTGAGCCCTGTGTGGGCAATTTCGCAACTCAGCTAGACCCTGTCTCCAAATAAAAAATAAGCAAAGGGCTGGGGATATAGCTCGGTTCAATCCCTGGCACTGGAAAAAAAGAAGACTACGAAGAAGATGAAGAAGACAAAGACGACAAAGACAAAGAAGGAGGAGGAGGAGGAGAAGAAAAAGGAGAGGAAGAAGAGAAAGAAGAAGAGGAAGAGGAGGAGGAAGGGGAGGATGAGGAAGAGGAAGAAGAGGAAGGGGAAGGAGAAGGAGGAGGAGAAGGAGAAAGAGAAGAAGAAGGAGAAAGGAGTCACTAATTCAGCCCACATTTAAGGGTAGGAAGTTTGACTCTACCTGTGGAAGGAAGGAGGACTATAGAATTTGTGTGCATATTTTAAAACCATTTAAAACCTACATTTATGATTGTTGTATTTTCTTGATGAAATGTTCTTTTTATATGAAAATTTCTTCTTTATCCTCTTTTAATTTTTTTACCATGTCATTAATTTTATTCGATCATGTTGTATCACTCAGCCAGATTTCATCACTTTATTTTCAAGATTTCGTTGTGGCTTTGTTGGATTTGCAGGGCTTTGATTTGATCTGACAAATTGTGTCCTTTATTATCTGAGCTAAGTATGTGTGTCCTTATAATTATAAATCGATCTGGGCTTATTTCTGCCATCTCACTTTGTATTATTTCTTCAATGTTTTTCCCATCTCACTTTTTCTACCTTGTTTTGGAATGAAAAATTACGAATTTTCTAAAATCGCTATTTTTTTCCCTTGTCTAGAAGTCCCTAGAAGTATTTTCATTCTTTCAGTGACTGCCTACATTTTTTCTAAAAGAATTTAAATGATTCATTTTTTTATCCTCAAAATTTCACAGATTTTTACCCGATTTGTCATGAAATTTTAAAAAGTCCCCTACTTTTGTTAAAATGTCTAGTCTTATTGCTTTGAGGTCAAATAATGTAGTCTGAATAACAAGGATTTTTTTGACATTTGTGTGAGTTTTCTTCATGACTTACTATATGATTTTAAATATGTATATCTCTAAAGTATGTATATTCTTTTTTGCAGGCGAGTAGCACTATTGCGTCTAATGTCTCATGATTCCCCGGTGTGTCCCATCTCTGCCTGACCACAGGAGCGTGGGCCTGTTTCCTGGTCCAGGCGCCAGCCCAGCCGCTTCCGCCTGCAGGTCTGCGCGGTGTAGGACGTTGTCCTGCGCGGCTGGGCGGAGGCATCATGTATTTATTTCATTTTCCTGCTCTGTCTGGGTGGTTTCTAGCTCAGGCTCATGACTTGATCATATTAAAGTTAAAACGCTGGTGAAGGTTAGCAACAGGTCGAGGTTCGTCAAGGGGTGGTCATACATGGAAAATGGACCTGGAAACGAAGGGCGGCGCTTGTTTCAGAAGATGGGAAGAACTTTCTAACATCAGAGACACCAGTGTCAGTGGCCTCCCGGGGAGACCAGCTGAGTACCGCGCGAGTCTTCCAGCAGGTGGCGCAATAAACACACAGTTCGGAGTTCAGTTCACCTGTCCTACTACCGGTGCAGGAAAAACCCCAGTGAAGAAAGGAAGGGAATGGGGGATTTTCAGTGACAAACGAGTGGCTGTGTCCAGTGATTTGTGTATGTGTCCTAGGTCCCAGGACTCTACAAAAAATATAAACAACAACAAAACGAACGTGGGATCCAGAAGTATGCTGACTTGGCGTGTGCATGTGCATGTATGTGTGTGTAGCTAATCAATCCAGAGAGGTAAAACACATTCGTTAGTTCTCTAATCCAGCTATCCATCCATCCACCGAGCCACAGTGTTTACCGAGTATCACCAAGGACTTAGCAAGGTCAGATTGCAAGTTAGGGGCAGAACTTAGCTAAGGACCAGGTTTCTTAGAGGGATAAATGCAAAATCTTCGAAATCTCCAGGGTCTTTCTATTTGCCACCCATAAAATAATTTGGGCATTCATTTAAAATGTTGGTGTGTTTAATATTTTAGGAATACACAGCAGTCAAACAAATAAGGAAGTCACGCTGCGGCCTATGCGTGGGCACCGAAAACCCTTGGACTTCTGCTTCTCACCGGAGCAGTAGTGATGGGTGGCACCTAAAGGGACATCAGTAGTCAAGGGCAGTGTGTAAGCCTTGGGAGGCGACTGCTGGGTGCGGCACAGGGGCAAGTCTAGAGGGAATTTTGTGGACAATTAGGGAAATTTAACTATGACCATTGGAGAAGTTTGACCATGAATCACTATTGAGAACAATGATTAAATTTTTGCATGTGGTAGTGGTGGTGTGGTTATGTAGGAGAGTGTCTTTATGTTTGGGAGATACAAGCCCAAGAGTTTAGGGGACAAATGTCATGATATCATGATTACCCCCACTTTCTTTCAAATTGTTCTCTCTCTCCCTCTCTCTCTCTCACCTCTCAGTGAATGTAATGTTGCTAAATTAGGTGAAAGTTGAATGAGGGCATGGGGATCCCCAGGTGACCTGGACATGCTGGGTTGAGAGCTGTGTGCTGCCCTCTGGTGGTAATATTCTCTTTTCCTGTGGCCCAGACTCCTCTCCTGTGTGTGGGTGTGTCATGGTTACCTTTCTGTTTTTCCTGAGGCAAAATACTTGATGCCCAAAATGAAGGAAGGAAAGGTTTGTTTAGCTTACCGTTTTTGGAAGTTTCAGTCCATACTCAGCTAGTTCCAAGGTAGGGTGGCATGGCTGAGGGTTAACTGTTAATGGCGTCCATAAGCAATGAGAGCAAAAAGGGCAAAAAAGGGGAAATGCACGCCTCCTTCCCTCCCTTATTCTCTAGGCCAGCCACTCTCCCGTGGGTGGGTGCAGCCCTCACACCGCTAATCAGAGCACTAGACAATGAACCAATCACAAATGCTAGACTCAACCACCTTAGAAAGGCCTGCTCCCCATGTCCACATGAGGTTTTAGGGGGATATTTAAGCACAAACCATAACAGGGTGTAAGAGGCAGCCATCTTTCTAGAGTCTGGGCACAAGATACATAAGAGGGGAAGGTGGCAGTTTGTATTTAGGGGTGTATCTGTGACTTGCACGTGGTAGATGCTCAATAAATTGGTATGCACTAATGGGCTCGATAGACACATATAAATTTCATTAACTATTAGATTGTAAAACTGGCACTCTGGCTGCCTGTGTAATTGTTGGTCTTCTCTACTATGCTGGTGGGCTCCTTCGAGGAGCCCTGGCAATCTGCTGGGGAAGGAGCCATGGGCGCCTGCCAGTCTATCCTGGCAATTGCTCTGCCCCTTAGGCACCTAGAGCGAAACCTTTAGAAACAGGCAGGTTTGTGTCTGCTCAGACCCCGCCCTGCTCAGACAGCGGAGGTGGGGAGACTAGCACCAAGGACCAAGAAGTGCTTGGTGTACAGGAGGTACTCAGTAAATGTCCTGCAGGTGGTAAGCAACCCATTTGTTCCAGGCACTGTGTGGTGACTTTGTACAGTTTTTTTAAACCTTGCAACAACTCCCCCTGGAGGAGGATGCAGAATTCTGGGTTTGCAGACAAAGCTGAGGATGATATGAAAATCTCTATGGAGCTGAGCGGACAGGAAAAGAAGCAGAGTCGGGGAGGGTGGGGGAGAGTGAAAGCGAGAGCAAGAGTGGTGTCAGGGAAAAGGGCAGCCATGCTGGGAGGAAGTCAATTAGCCTTCTTCCTAGAACAACACAGCACTAGAGTTGGGGAGGGCTGGCCTGTGTGGGGAAAGCGCAACCTCTAGGTGGGAAGGAGGGGAAGCACAGGATGTGATGCGGGGCAGATGGATTGGAATCATCTTCTGGGCAGGAAGTTTTCTTCAGGGTGAGGCAGGATCTTGCTGTGTAGCCCAGGCGGCCTCAAAATTGCAATCCTCCTGCCTCAGTCTCCCAAGTGCTGAGACTATAGGTGTAAGTCACCGCAGCTGGCTGTGCAGGAAGTTTTGGCAGTAAGTAGACCCAGTCAGGCCTGAACCTCACGGCTGGAGTGAGGCAAAGCAGGCACCAGACTTGAAGCTTCTAGACCTGGTGTTCCCAACAGGTTCCAAGCATCTCTGTGACATGGGGTCCCTATAGGAAGTAAGAGAGTGAGTGCACTGTGTGAGGGATGTCTTAGTTACTTTTCTCATCTCTGAGGCAAAATACCAGACTCCTGCAAGTTAAAGGAGGAAAGGTTTAGTTCAGTTCACAGTTTGTAGAGGTTTCAGTCCATAGTTGGCTGGCTCCAGGCAGGGCAGCATGGCAGAGGGGCAGGGCAGAGGAGAAACCGTCTGTGGCAGGGCAGGCAGGAAGGGATGAAGCAGTGAGGTTTCCCCTTTATTCCACCCAGTTCAACGGTGACTAAAAAGTTGCTTCAATTACTGTGGCACATTAATACAATAGAGAGAGGTTTCAAGTTTGCTCACTTGTGTTACATCTGTAGAGCTATTTATATGAAGTGCAATAAAAATATACAATGAAAGATGGAATTTTAAAAAATTTATTACAGTGAAAGACACATTGCCATTAGTGATCACACCTCATACAACATAGGAGTTAGAGTTGGCTCTCCTCGCGTGGAGTCAGCTACATGTGTTCACCTCAAAACCAAGTTCTGAATTATGTAGCTTTCTTTGATGCAGTTTCCCTGTGCCGATCCTGTCCCTTTGATTAAACAAGAGTCCAAATTAGCAGAGAGAGCAACAAAGACACAGAATGCCAGCTACTTTAGTTCTTTCACACTGTGCTCATCACACCCTGACTTGGAGTATTTTCTCTTTTGGAAATGGTTTGTTATGCATAACTTCACCTTTCACAAACAGTTAATGTAATTAAAATGATTTAATTTGTTCTACCTTTTGGTAACATAATATTTTACATCTATTTTAAAATTTACCAGGGTGATTATCTATACAAGACAATGCAAAAAACTTCATTGTCTATGCTTCTTTTCTAGATATTTTTATTTATTTTATTTTTTTAGAATTCCCTTTCTTTCATCTGCTTTCCCTCCCCTACCTCTCCCTTCTCTCCAGCTCTTGATCTTTCCAATTTGAGAAAGCTCGATCTCCCTATTTCATGTCACCTTTTATTTTGCTCTTTATTTATAGTTTGGGTTTCTCACATAAGAAAAATAATGTGATATTTAAGCTTGTATGTCTGATTTATTTCACATATTGGTGTTGCACTAAATTTATACAGCAGTTTTGGAAGGATAGCCATTCTGACTATATTACTTCTGCCTATCCAGGTACAGGGGATATCTTTCCATTTTCTGATGTGCTTTGATTGCCTTTTTCAGAGTGATATAATTATTGTTGGAGAGGTCTTTCATTTTCTTGGTTAGGTTGATTCCTAAGTATTTTATTTTTCTTGATGCTATTGTGAGTGGTACAATATTATTTTCCTAATCTTTCTCAGTGAATTTATTATTAGTGCATGGGAACACTATTGATTTTTGAGTGTTGATTTTGTATCCTGCTGCATTGCTGAATTTGGTTATTCTAGGAATCTTTTGGTGAAATTCTTTGGATATTTTAAGTAGAAGATCATGTCATCGGCACATGACTCCACCCTTTTCTATAAGTATTCTTTTTATTTTTTTCTCTTGACTGATTGCACTGGCTAATGTTTCAACATCTATGTTGAACAGAAATGATGATAGTAGACAGCCTTGTCTTCTTGCTTCTGAAATTAGGGGGAAAACTTGCAATTTTCTCCCATTTAATATGGTGTTGGCAGTAGGTTTGTCATAAATGGTTTTTATCAGATTGAGATAAGGTCTTTCTATATCTATTTCTTCAAGTCCTTCTATACCTATATTTGTTATCATGAATGGATGTTGAATTTTGTCAAAGGTTTTTTCTGTGTGTATTGAGATGATCATGTGATTTTTGTTCTTGCTTCTGTCTCTGCAATGGATTACATTTTTTGTTTTTTTGTCTTTTTGAGGCAGGATTTCACTATGCAGTTCAGGCTGGCTTTGAATTCATTATGTAGCCCAAACTGGCCTTGAACTCACAGTGATCTTTCTGCCTCAGCCTCCTGAGAGCTGAGATAATGGACCCATGCACTACCATGTCTGGCCTCTGCAATGGATTACATTATTGTTTTGCATATGTCGAACCATTCTTGTAACTCTGCATGTTGTGTTCTATTTCCCAGGATCTATGTATCAGTGTTCATTAGAGAGATTGACCAGTGTAGTTCTGTTTTTTTTGGTTGGATCCTTGTCTGGTTTTGGAATTAGAGTAATGCTAGTTCCCAGAAATGACTTTGGGAATACATTGTTTCTTTCAATTTCATTAAAGAGCTTGAAGAATATTGATATTCGAATTCCCCTGAAGTTCTTATAGAATTTGGCAGTGATCTTGGCATTTCTTAGTTCGTAGTGTTTTTATCATTATTATTATTATTATTATTATTATTATTACTGCTTCAATTTCATTGCCTGTTATTGGATTGTTCAGGATTTTTTAAAGTTTTGGTTCGATTTTGTTAATTCATATATCTCTAGCAATCTATCCATTTCTTCTCAATTCTCCAATTTATTGGAGCACAGGCTTGTGAAGTAGTTTCTGTATTTCACCAGGGTCCATTGTGATTTCACCTTTTTCATTTCTAATTGCATTGATTTGGGTCTCTTGTCTCCTTGTTTTGTTTAGATTGGCTAAGGGTTTGTCTATTTTGTTTATTCTTTCAGAGACCCAACTGTTCGACTCATTAATTCTTTGTATTTTGTTTTGTTTTGTTTTGGTCTCATTTTCATTGATTTCTGCTCTGATCTTTATAATTTTCTTCTTTCTACCAACTTTGGATTAGGATTGTACTGGGGTTATTTTTTAGTTATAGAAACTGTCTTGTTTCTTCCTTGATTTCTTCTGTAACTCATTGTTTATTTAAGAGTATTGTTTAGTTTCTGTGCATCTGCATAATTTCTGTGATTTGTTGGTGATTTCCAGTTTTATTGTGCTATGTTCTGATAATATGGATGGCATAATTTAAATTCTTTTACATTTACTTAAGCTTGTTTCATTGGCTAGTATATGGTCCATTTGGGAAAAAGTTTCATGAGCTGATAAGAAGAATGTATATTCTGTTGTTGGCGGGTGGAACACTGTATATATCTATTAAGTCCATTTGTTCCAAGGTTTTGTTCAACTCTGATATTTCTATATTAATTTTTTGTTTGTTTGTGTTATTGGAATATTGAGGTCTCCCAGTATAATTGTATTTGTCTTTATCTGGTCTTTTATGTCTGAACTGGAACAGGAACTGTTACCTGGGCAACTAAGAAACTGATGTATACTGATGTATTCAGGGGCCATTTTTTATTATACCAGAAAAATTTGTTCTCTGTGTAAATGGCCAGTCTTTATTCCCGCTTTGTTACCTGGTCTTATATCAAATCAGTTCAAGAAAAAACAAAACAACAACAAAAACAAATCAGTTCTAGAGAATCACATAGCCAGAAGGAACCAAGTGCCCAGAGCAGGTTGGGTGTTTGCTTGTCAGCCACAGATGCCTCAGCTCCTCAGCCTCAGCTGCTCACAGGCACCCCTCAGCCAGCATCTCGGGGAGCCCTGCACGGCTTGCTGGAGGCCAAGGGTAGATGGGCTACAAGTCAGCAGAATAGACTCCCTGGGAAAACGTGTCCCATCCCACCAATGTTGAATGACTTTGTAAAGATAGGGGTTTGAAATTATATTTAACGACAGGAAAAGATCTTGGTTTATGAAAAAATGATAGTATATAAAGTGTTAATAGTTGTAGCATGAGCCAAATCATACTAAAATGCAGTTTCAGACATTTGGAAGAACAGACTAACCACAAGATACATTTGTCCAAAAACTTCTGCTCAAATAGTATTCATGTTTGTTCTGGTGTGTTATTGGATTTAAGAAATCAAAGGCTAGGGCTGGTGATATAGCTCAGTGGTACAGGCCTGGCAAATGCAAGATCCTGAGTTAGATTCCTGGTACCAAACAAAACAAAACAAAAACCAACCAACCAAACAAACAAAGGAAAAAACAAAGGCTAGCAATGTAGCTCCATGGGAGAGAGCTTACTTAATGTGCTTGAGGCCAGAATTCAAATCCTAGAACTGGTAAGAGAGAGACAGAGAAAGACAGAGACAGAGACAGAGACAGAGAGGAGAGAGAGAGAAACAGGCTTGTAATTGTACAAATTTATGGAAACCAGCACGACATTTCAATGTACAATGGTCAGGTCAAGATAACTGGTATATCTACAACTCAAACATTTACCATTTCTTTGTGTTTGGGTGCATTCAAAATTTTCTATACTAGATAACTTGAAAGACACAGCTATGGTGGCTTATTTTTTTGAAACGAGCTTGTTTTGAGTTGGGGATATAGCTCAGTGACAGAGCACTTGCCTAATATGTTTGACATCGTTGTTTATAGGGACAGAGTGAGGCAGCTCTTGTGACAAGATGTGTGGCTGTCACCTTCTTCAAAACATCCTCCCGCCCACCTTCACTCAGTGTTGCCTTGCTGGTGTTGAAACACCACCGTGACAAAAGCTACTAGAACATCAGTAGTGCTGCAAATTGGACTCCTAAATGCTATGCACTACTTAGGTCATGATGTCAAATGCCTTTGAGTTAGGTGTCTGTGGTATAGAGTTGCTAAATGAAAAAAAGTTACAGCCAGGCCTAGCCTCATATGCCCTTAATCCCAACTATTCAAAAGGCTGAGGTAGGAGGATTGCAAGTTTCAGTCCAGCCTGGGCAATTTTGTGAGATCCTGTCTCAAAATAAAGCATAAAGAATAAAGAATAAAGAATAAAAGAATAAAGAAGGGGCCAGGATGTAGCTCAGTGTGAAGGCTCTGGATTTAGTCACTTGTATTGAAAAAGAAACGTTACAATGCTGTCATCTGGGTGATCCTACCCTAGGAAGAAAGCTGGAGGGAGGCCAACAGGCTGGCAGTGACCTTGCGGGCAGGCTTATGAGAGTTGTCAACAGTCTTCTTGCACATCTGCGTAGCCTACTTTTTTGCTGTGAGATGAGAATAGAAAAATAAAAACAATTTAAACACTCAGTGAACAAATGTTTATTTTAGAAATCTCAGCATTGGAAAGCAAGGAGAGCTAGAGTGGCACACAGTCAGGAAAGGTCTCTGAGCTGGCGGAACCTGTCTGCCAGGATACTTGTGTTCAGCAGACAGGTTCGGGAGGACCCGAAAAGCACAGTACTTTGTTTCTTCAGGTGTGAAGAGGGTGGAGGCGTGGGCACTGCTAGGGGGAATGAGACACAGGCAGGACCTGGGTGGGGAGTCTTTTGACACTGGGGTGCATGCGTGCACTTGGGCTGATGGCTCTAATCTGGTGCGGCAGGTTTAAGACGGGCGCTTGGATCCTAATAGACAAGTTCCCTTCCCCAAGGAAGGTTTAAGCAGCTTGGACATGGGAAAAAGCCTAGGAAAGAAGACCTGATGAGTGAGAACTAATCTGTTAGCTAAGGAAACCAGCAAGCACTGATGAAGAGAGAAGTTTGCTTGGAGTCCCAGAACAGGATCCTCTGGACGTTTCTTCATGAGCAATCCTGCGTGGGCTGAGACTGAGACAGAAAACCAGCCTCCCTTAACTGCCCACCACCACGCCGCAGAAGGGAAGCGATGACTTTACAGGAAACCTGGACAAATAACACTAACGCTAACAGTAATACTCATAAAAGCTGCTGCATTTATGGGGTACTTACTATTATGCCGGGTGCTTTATGTATTGTATCTCTCAATCCTAAATTCTCAACTACACAGTGCTGAGAAACTGTCTTCTCTAAAACCATAGATCACAACTCTTGTTAGCTGAAATTTTCCCCACAAGAATGGAACATTCTGTTCTTGCCGGGAAGTTTTGAACTATGCAGGTCACTATAACACAGAGCGACTCCAGTTTCCAATCCAGGTACGGAGCTTTAGATGGGGGATTTGGGATGAAACATTCCACACCAAGCTGGGGCTTGTGGTTGTCAGAGAAGGTGGTACTGAGTTCAGGTCCTAGCTTTGCTGGTAGTCAGACTTAATTTTTCTAACAGAGCCTAAAACAATGTTTCTAAGGGGCTGTGGCCTCTTTCCTTTTGAATTATCACTTTCTTACCAGTGACACCCTTGTTTCTGTGCCCCGGCCCAGAAATTCCCAAGAAAGGCAGCTGCTAAACTGTCCTGGCTTCCTGGCCACTCACTTTCCTGCTGCTCCTACTTTGCCACGCTCCATCAAGAGCCGGTCCTGGAAGCCCCAAGCCAGTGAACATCCCTCCTGACACCTATGATGAGATGCTACAGTTTGCAGTGGTGTGGGTGCTTTCTGATTATCAAGTTAATGACCCTAACTTTTTGGACTATGGGTATACTTCCTTGTGTTTTCTATTGCTAAAAATACCAGACCCTGAGTAAATTTTAAGGAAAAGAAGTTTTTTTTGTTTTGTTTTGTTTTGGTTTTTTATTCGCTCTGGCCCAAGATCCAGGGGCTGCCTCTGGTGATGATTTTCTTTCTGGCAGAGGGCATCACATGGCAAGAGACAGGGAGACCTAGCCAAATTGACTTTTGAGACAGGCTGTCCTCCACATCATTCATTCATGCATGAATGAGTGCAAAACCTCTTTTTTGGTGGGGGGACTGGGAGTTGAACCAAGGGCCTTTTCACTGAGGTATACTCCTGGCTCTCCCACCCCATAAGCTCACATATGACTGCAATTGGCATACTGTTGGGGATCTGGAGTATGCCTGGATTTTTACCAGTAATGGTACTGGGAATTACTTTTGTCTTACTCGATCTGATAACAACAGAATTTGATAGACAAGTGGACCTTGTCTTTGTTGACAGGCCAGCCCAAGCCAGCAAAGCTTTCTTCAGACTGCACAGTGGCTTCCAAATATGTAAGGCAGTCAGAGGTTAATGTAATATCATCAATATAATGGAATAGTTGTGGGACACAGCTGAGCTGAAGATTGATCTCACATGTAGGGTTAAAGCAAAGCCAATCCAAGAACATGGAATGCCTGAGGTGAGCCAGAAAAACAAGTTGTTAGGCAGGTCCATTCTCCCATGGGGAGAGGGGTTTCAGCTGTTATCAACCTCTTGCTGATTGTGTAGATAAATGCGCTGTAGTCATTGGGCAGTTCCTTTTCGCCCATCAGGAGAGAGAGCTCCACCTGACCTCGACTTCCTGCATTCTGACTCTTGTCTTCATTTCTTCATCCTCCACCATCCTCCCCTCCTGGGAATTTCAAGAGCTTCTCTGGATGCAGCAAATAGTGAGAGTGTGACTTGGTCCAAGTGGCCTAGTCCTGGGCCACCGGGCCATGACACAATGTCAGGCTATACAAACAGCCTTGTAGCAATGCCTGGAATGTCCATTGCTACTCTCCTGAGTGAAGGCAAATTGGTCTTGACTGTCAAGCATGATAGCAATGGAGGAAAAGTCATTAACCAAATCCACATCATAATGCTATTGACCCAGCATCAGGGTGAGATGATCCATCAAGTCTGCAATATTAGGCACTGTTGTATGCAAGAGAGGAAATATTAGGCACTGTTGCATGCAATTCCTGGTAATCCACAGTTATTTCCACATCCAGTCCAGCTTCTGTACAGACAATCCAGGGGAGCTGAAAGGGTTATGCACCAGGTGTATCACTCCCCTGCTTCCAATTTCAAGATGGTTTGCCCTATCTCCTCATGGCCCCAAGGCAGCCAGTACGACTTCATGCACACAATCTTGTAGCAGGTGGGAGAGTCAGTGGTGCATGGTGCGAATGTCCTCAGACTATGGTTTTTATCACGCAGATCCGCAAGCAGAGTTCTCCCTGCATGGTGTGGAGCCGAGCACCAGTCAGTGAGTCCCCACAGCAATCAGGGAAACACAGCCATCATAAGGGCATGGAGCCAAGTGCCCGATATCAAATGTCACCTGGGCTCTCTGGACTGTGATATGGTGACCTCTATATCCTTCTTTATGTGTAATAGGTCCCATGAAATGGTCTGGGTTGCAACATATTAGTGTTGACTTGGCTCCAGTATCCACCAAAGCTACTACACGCTGTACATCATTTGGGGGCCAGTAAATGGTCAGTTCCACATGTGCCCTCTGGTCTCCAGGGTTCCCATTAACCGGGTACCTCAAGCTGCTTCCTAATCTGGATAAAGGGAAACCAGTGCCATGCCTTCCTGATTCACTGGGGCTGTTTTACCTTTGGGCTCATTAGCTGGTACTACCGCTTGGGGGCACAACAGCTACCACAGAGTCAGCAACACATCCAAGGGCTGCCCACTCATCTTATCTGTGGCTAAGCTGATAGCCAGCAGATCTGTCTAAATTTGATGCCAACTGACCTTCAGGTCCCATAGCCTGTCCATGGGGTTTGCCCCTGCTCGGACTGAGTCCGTTTGCTTTTTTTCTTCTGGTGGTGCAGGTTTTACAGGTCTCGCCTTACCTCAACGCTTCACTTTCATGTCCTCCAGCCAGGCTAAGGCCTCCACAGCAGTGTGGATTGGGCGATCAGTGAAGAGGGCTAAGAGGGCTGCCACTGTCCCTAACATGCCAGCCAGCTCACTCACCAGGATCACATCCTTTGTGTTTGCCAGAAGCAGCTCCTCATCAGGACTAGAGTACTGCATAGAAAACTTCATTTGTTGCATGCCCATTTCTCATAACACAGATACTAAGTCTAGGTAGGTTGTCCATTTCTTTTTCTGTTTTTTTTTTTTTTTTTTTTTTTTGCGGCACCGGGGATGGAACTCACAGCCTCACGCCTGCCAGGGCAGGCGCTTAAGCCACTGAGCCAAACTCCTGGCCAGGTTGTCCATTTCAAGTCACCTAGATTCTCCTAAACCAGGCAGGCAGCTGCCATTAACTAGTTTATCGAAGTCTGTTTGCATAGTGGGGGTCCTGGCTATGCTGGCTATTTGGGACATCTCCTGCAGGCCTAAATGCACGTTATCAGCCTCTCTGTCCCATAGCTGTAGCAGCTACTTGGGCATCATTTCACTCACCTTTTGTTTTAGTTGTTTTTCCAGCATCCATAACACCATGGCTGTGTAGGTTATATATGTTGTATATGATGGGCAGAGGTGGGTGGTCCCCCCAGGCCCCCTCTTTGGGCTAGAGGCTCCTCTGCCTCCACCTTCTGGTGAATAGCAAGCCTGACATGCAAAACCAGGGGTATCTCTAATGGATGGGAACTTACACCTTGGGAGGAGGCGGTATTTCCTGTGCCCCACAACATGACTTCTGCAGCAGCCAGCTGCTGTTCCAGGTCCTCCTTGATCCGTCGCGGCTGGTTTACCTGCTGGAGGAGGTCTTCTGCATCTTGCCTCACATGGCAGAAAAGAGTGAAAACAGCCAAGTGACCCTCCCTGCTGACTCCAAGTGAGTGGGAGGGATTTACACATCTATCACTTCTAAAACCTTTCACACACTCCCAGGTATCAGATGGACCACTTCCCAGTCTTTGGCAGCCTTTCAAGCTGCCAAAAAGGTGACCACAGGTAACCAGGGCAAGGCCAGGGGATACATGTTGGCAACCTCTTGGGCTCTAACCTTCCTCAAGAAAGAATAAAAAAGCCAGGTATGGTGGCACAAACCTGTAATCACAGCATTCAGAAGGCTGAGGAGTGAGTTCAAAGTCACTCTGGGCTACATAGTGAGTTCAGGGCCAGCCTGAACTACATAGCAAGACCCTGACTCAAAACAAGACAAGACCAAAAAAAATGTTTTTGCCTGCTTCACATTCCCCTTTAAAAAAAACATGGCCACTAGAAAACTTAAAATTATATATGCAAACTGCAGTATTAATTCTATTGGACAGTGCTGGTTTACATAGTCATTGTTAGTACAGATATTGTTAGTACAGAAAGAAGAAAGACAGACAGAAGAGAAAAGAAAGCAGCATAAGCAGAAGATTGTTAAAGATTATCAGAAACCTATTAAGATTGGTTAAAGGTCTTTAGACTCCTCCCGAGACCACAGTGAGCAGAGTGAGCTACCCTGGAACAGGGAATAGGCTTAAGCCTATTAGAAGTTTATTACAAAATGTTCAAGTGTTTTACTAAGAAGGCAAAGTTCACAGCTGACTGCAGAATTCCATTTGACTTGGGTTGGGGATGATCTGTTGGATTCTCCAAAGGATCTGTTTCCATGGGTTCAAAGAAAGCTTCAAAACTGCATTGCTTCTGGTGGGTCTGACTCTGGTAGTTCTCTGAGTCTGGGAACCACTGACTCGAAGATGCCCGCAAAGGCTTGGTTACCTGCAGAAGAGGAAAAAGAGGTGCCCAGGAAGGGCACTGAAATGGACTTCTGAGAGAACCTGTCTTCTTCCATAGTAATGTCACCTGAAGGGAGAAGTGGGCCGAGATTTAGAGAGGACAGATCTCAGGACCCTCCCTAGGTGCTCTAAGAGTCCACCTTTCTGTTTCGGGGACAAACTACTTGACACTCACGATTTAAAGGAGAAAAGCTTTACTTTGGCTCATGGTTTCAGAGGTTTCAGTGCCTGGTTGGCTGGCTCCATTGATTTTAGGCTTATGGCAACACAGAAACATCATGGCAGAAGGATCCAGAGGAGCAAGGCTGCTCACATAAGGCACCCATGAAGTAGAAAAGAGGGAAAGAGACAGAGAGGTTCCAGGGAACAGATGGAGTCCCTGGGCCATGTCCTCATGACCTACTTCCTCAATGAGCTCATTCAGGTATGAACCCATCAATGGGCAAATCCATTGATAGAGTTTGTACACCCCCATTCAGTTGCCTAGGTGTCTTAATCCAATCACAAATGACAATCAAGATTAACTGTTGAAGAAACAGTGACTTTCATAGCCCTCATTTTTTTTTTTTTTTTTTTTTTGAGACAGAGCCTTGCTATGTAGTCTCGGCTGGCCTCCAACTCTCTGTAATCTTCCTGCCTCAGCCTGCTGAGAGATAGGATGACAGGTGTGTGCCACCACGCTCGGCTCAGCACCCATCTTTTAAAATCCTCTTCCCTATGTTAGTGAGCTGGGCTCCAGGAATCAGGCCTGTGAGCTTCTAACCTTGTTTACCTATCCTTTAAAAGAACTTTGAAAAACTACCTGATTTTTCCCACATTTTAGCTGACATTGAGAACATTTAGTCATTAATTTAAACATTTACAGAGAAAACTAGGTACTGTGGCACATGCCTGTAGTCCTAGCTGCTTGAGGTTGGGTCTAGGGAGGATTGCTTAAATCCAGGAGTTCAGAACCAGCCTGGACAACACAACCAAACCTCATCTCAAAAAACAAATAGTTGCAGAAGATGTACTTAAGTATTGCTATTTCAAAATAAAACCATTACATCAGTCTTTTAAATAAATTCATTGAGTTTGACAGACCACCACAATTTGACACCTACAACGATCCATTTTAATATTTGGAAAGCAATTCTTCTAATAAGACAGAAATTTATTCCATTCTTTTTATACTGGCACTCATTTCCATTAACTTTATCCACAGAATTTATCCCAGTATACTGTGCTTCTATATTTAAAAATGTCTTAAAGCACACTTTTGTAGTCTATGCATATTCTATGTATTAAAATTATGTATAAAATGTATACTGAAATATTCAGTTATGATCAAAATAACAAACATATTACAAATTTTGATAGCTATTCAATTTCAAAAGTAATTTTGTAGGCAATACATCTCTTCTGAGGTGTCTAGGACTTTTTATATATAGCTGCAGATGATGAATACTCATTGCAAGAAGATATTTCTATATGCAAATACTGAGAAATATTGCTTATATAAATAGGTAGAAATGGATAGAGTTTTATTAAAGCAATACCACTTAATTTTTAAAATTCCTTCTGTGTTGTATGTCAACAATCTTTTTATGAATGAGCAAAAATTATACTCAGGACTGTATTAGCTGGCAACTTGATCATACTTCAATTTATGTCCTACCTCAATTTAGTTTCAAGCCCACACTTGGAAACCATTTGCTGTACAAAGGATTTGTAATCACATCCTTTTTCTTACTGGCTTTCTCAGTACCTACCCAGTATTTTCAGTCGTACCTTTGTTTGGGGCCTCAGAAATACTCCTCTTCCTCTTGGCTGAAGGAAGGTAACTTGTCACCCACTCCAAATCTTTGTGTAGTGGGATAAGGACTATATGGAAGGAGATGCCTGTACCACAAGAGTGTTCATTGTGAGGTCAATTTAGAAGATAGTTAATTTCAAAATGAAGGATCTAGAATGGTAGGTGGGTCCCTTAAACTGAAATCTCCAGTACCCCTTGGAAAGTTTTGGCATGTCCTCAAGGGGTTCACACATCCTAGGCACTCGCCCAGGAAAATGAGGATGGCAGCTGCTGTAGCTCAAGCTCTATTTAGAGATAACCATGGCCTCCTGGAGAGACGTGGCAGCTGCCTGCCTAGCTGGGGAATGTGTCCTGACCCAGCACACCAAGAGCTGCCTACTGGTTCTGCCGGTTTCCCCACTACAGAGAAAACAGCTCTTTGGCCTCATCTTCCCTTTTAAGAAAAGACAAATTCTTCTGTTAAACTTCTCCAGATATGTCCTGAAGCTTACCTTCAGCCCATGTCTAGGGTTTGTTTCTTTGTAGTGGTAGTAAAAATTCAAGCTCTTGGAAATAAATTGTTTGGGTTTAAATGTTCAGTTGCTGTTCACCTTTGGAAAGTTAGTTGCTAAGCTAGCGTCTCCTCTTATGAAAGTTTTGGTGGAGTAAAGGGATTTGTTGTGAAGTTCTGAGCACAGTGTGAAGAACAGTGAGCACTCAATAAATGTGAGCTATTATTATTGGTATTAGCTTTAAATTTGACTTACCCTTTAAATCTTCCTGGGAGAGGCAAGGTTCATCATCTCAAGCCTTATTTTAATCATCATGTTACTTTGATCCTTTATTAGTGCCATTTTACTGGGGAAGGTTGAGTCAGAGACTTATGTACTGAATTAGGGTGGTGGGGAGTGTCAGAACTTCAGAAATTAAGGACAACCACCATGTCTGAACCTCTCAGCCTAAATTCAGTTTCAGCATTAGCCTGTGCTTTTTTTTTTTTTTTGCAGCACTGGGGATTGAACTCACAACCTCACGCCTGCCAGGGCAGGCGCTTAAGGCACTGAGCCAAACTCCCGGCCCTCAGCCTGTGCTTTCTGGCCATGGCAAAATAACTCTACTCTACCCACCCCTGCACTCCATACTAGAGTTGATTTTGGCCCAGTGTAAAGGGTAAATGGATTTTCAGGCCTGAATCCCACACTGTCACTAATGGTTACTGAACTTTGGAGAAAAGTCTCCTGGAACATATCCCATCTTTCACAAAACAGGGTTAGCAATCGCCATCTTAGGGCTATTGAGATGGTCCAATGAGATAAGTCAGTGAAACTCCTTGCACATATCTGCCAGAGAACAAGCCTCTCACTGTTGCTGAATGTTACAAGGTAAGGGTAGGTAATTATGAGGTTATCTCCCCATACTAGCTGGGGTGAAGAAAACAGGCATGACTCAGGCAGATAAAATGGTTTCACATGTCTGGAAGACAGATAAGTTGGCTTGCTCTGCTCTGGTGGAAGTCGGTAGGTAGTTAGAGGTTGGACTTTAGGGCCTAATTGAATCTGGATCATTTAAAAGTCGAGTTCTTTTTATATTTACCATTTGGGATGCCAGCCTAGTTGACTGTTGCTCTCTTACTTACCGTTCCTGTCTAAGCACTGGGCTTTGTGGCAGCCATATTTATGCCATGTGATCTCATCCCCTCTGACTGGACCAGTCTAGGTGCCTGGCCCAAACTGAGGCCATCAGATTTCTTCTGCAGGGAACTTGCCACTGGTACTAAGGGGTTCCCTTTTCATTCTGGGATTTAATGTTAAAGAAAGGGATATAAAATCTGGGTGATAGGGCATGGTCTTCTCCTATGTTGATAGAGAAACGGAGAAAGACAAGTTGTAGTATGTAAGCAAGTGAAAAAACAAAACAAAACAAAACACAAGAGGTAGAAGAAACTGTAGAGTCCCAAGTTCCTAACAGTTCCTACTTCCTGTTTAAGACTCATTCTCAGGCCTAGTGCATTCTTGCCCTTGTATTTCATGAGACACTTCTAAGTCCTTACTGATAGACCTGTCTTTTATGGCTGACACTGGATCATGTTGAAACTACTTTCCTCCTGAGTTATAGAAGCTGACTTGATCTAGTTTCAGTAAAAAGAAGTCAGTAGAAGGTGCTGGGAGGATTGAACAACTTGGCTTTAGGAGGTGCCAGCACCAGGGCAGTTTTGTATACGTTAGCCACAAATGGGAAGCTAACTTCCTTCTGAAATGTGGCCAATTAAGTTGCCTCAGTTTTGTGTCTCTCAGTTCAAATTTCTGGCACAGAGGGAGAACCTCACTAATCCATGATGAGCCCATTAGTAATAGCTAGAGGGCAGCTTCAAGCAGCAGCTGCATAGTGGCTGAAAGACTTTAACCATGAGGACAGGATGTGCTGTTCTCTAAGAACAGGGAGTGGGTGGTGAGCAGCCAGTCCAAGTGGTGTCCCACACAAGCTGGCTTTTGCACCTGCCCGCAACTTACTGTGTACAGGAAACTGTGCTTCTCCCTGAGAGGGATGCAGAGATTTGTAAAATAAGGTTGACGTCAAAGCATGTATAGCCTGCCCACCAATAATTATACTCAAAGGCAGCCTGCCATCACTGATAAGGGAGAGGTACAAGCATGAAGGGCTCCTGAGACTTAGAGAAGGGCAGACACATTTGGGCTGTGGTAACTGTATTTCAGATGTCAGCCACGTTAAGGTTGGAAAACATCTTCCTGAATAAAACACAAAAAACACACTTGGCTTTCCCTTAATAGCCTCCAGAGGGAGCCTACATGTGAAATCAAATGGAAAATGTGGTGAAGCACATGTACTGGGGGACTAATGTATAGCATGAGGCACATTGATAATATGCAAATACACCGAGCAAAAAAAAACCAAAAAAAACCCCCAAAAAACAAACAAACAAACAAACAAAAAAAACCACAAGCTGATCATGCCAGAGTTCTGTCTGAATCCTAAGGAGGTAAATCATAATGTGCTGTGATCAGACCCAAGACCAAGGATTGGGTCTGATCATATGCCTCTGGCCAATAAGTCTCCCCTCAACTCTCATCTACCCTGTGTCTGCTCAGGCTCCTCTGTGCTCATGCACTTTCTTCACTGTCAGTGGAAGTCTCATTTTAAAGCTAACACATTCATAAGCTTCACAAAAATTCCTGTCACATCTTTGCTTCAACAAAACCCAGGTGACTTCATTTGTTTTTGTGGTGTCAATCACCCAAGTGGGAATACCTTGCCACTTGGTTTCAAAAACTGCTCTGGCTCTTAGCTGCATTCTATGCTTCAGATTCATGGATCCTACTGCCTGCTGGATGCCTGCTGGGTGGGACACGCAGTGTATTGGGTAATACTATGTACCCCCAAGTCTTCATACTTTTGATGGGGCTGAGTCTAGTGCTTGTGTTCAGTTTGTTGTCTAGCGCTGGGATTGGCACATGCTCAGGGGTGGAGCTGAGATACAGTGTAAGGGAAGGCGGGTCTTCCCCTTCCTCTCTCTCTCTGTCTCTCTCTGTCTCTCGCCAGCATCCCTTGCAGCTTGCAACCACCATGAACGGTGGCCCCGCCACTGCATGCTGACTTGGAGCCAACTAAGTGTGAACTGAAACTCCTGAGAAACTGTAAGAATAAACTTTCCTTTCCTAATTTTGGGTGTCAGGTATTTTGTCTCAGCAATGAGCGAAAAGTAACCAAGACACAAGCCAAATTAACTGGGACATAGTATAATTTTGGATCTGAAATGTATGTCAGAAGACCATGTGTCGAAGGCTTGGTGCCAGCCTGTGGTGCTGTTGTGAGGTGGTGGAACTTTAGGAGGTAGGGGTCTAATGGAAGGAAGTTAGGTCACAGTGGGTGTGCCTTTGAGAGGGCTATGGGGACCCTGTCTCTTTCTCTGGATGGTTGCCTCTCAGCTTCCATGAAGTGAACAGGTCTCCTCCATCATGTGCTTCTCCACTATGAGGTACTGCACTGCCACAGGCTGAAAACAACTGGGCCAGGTGACCATGGACTAAAACCTCTAAAATCATGTGCCAAATAAGTATTTTCTCCTTTTAAACTGTTTATCTTAGATATTTTGTCACAATGATGGTAAGCTGACACATAGTAACACAAAGCTGATGAACACCATAGTCAAACTTGCCTTAACACAAACTCAAAGAGGAGCAGGTAATTCAGTGGAGTTAGGAAATGTTTGCTGAAGCTGTTGAAAGAGATCTAAGAAACTTCTGTGGGAACTTCTGAAAGAGATACTCTCTTACCCTGGCCTTCGTGGTGTGAGGGTGTAAGACCATGAAGCTGGAGCTACTGGCATCTTTCCTACACAAGGTCAGCCCACTTCAGAGTGGGCAGATACTCAGGGGAAGCAGAACTGGGAGTGGGTTGCTGGAGACATTGCTTGAGCTCCACATCAAGCCAAGGCTACGGCTGGGTCTGTCTGTAAATTGTTCAGTTATAATAGCCACCAAATAATTCTTCTTTCTAAGGTGATTGTCTCAGGGCTCCTGTTCCTTCCCAAGACTCCTAGCTGGTTCTGGCACTGTCATCCCCTTTGTAGCCTTTCCTGCCTACAGTGTAATGTGATCAAGTTATCTTCTTCCATAAAGCCACCACAGGCCTGACATAACTGTTCACATACTCAGTGTTCCCTGGATGGAGTAAAGCTCATTACCATGGTGGTTGATGTCAACTACCATCACTGGTTCCCCTCCACCTCCACCTTCGTGTCCACCTCTTCTTCCATCTCCTTGTTTTGAGCAACACTCAACTATTTATACTACATATGCTGCCATCCTGAAGAGGGACTGTGGCTGGGAGCTCATGAAACTTAACCAGGAAATCACAAGACAGGATCCTACCTGGTTTGATCAAGATAGCTTGGATGCCCCAGACTTAGATCCAGAAGCCATACCAGTTTAGTATGCTAACGATGTCCTGGTCCTTAGCTGCTATAATCTGAATGTGTCCCTCAAAATGCATACTTTGGAAACTGAATCCCCAATTTAACAGTGTTGGGTGGTAGGAACATTTGGAGGGTGGTTAGGTCAGGAGAGCTCTGTACTCATGAGTGGAGCACGCTGATTGTAAAAGGGCTTTTTGCTTTTCTGTCTTCTGCCATGTGAGAACATAGCATTTCTTCCCTCCAGAAGATGCAGAGTTCAAGGCAGTAACTTGGAAACAGAAAGCAGTCCTCACCAAATGCTTGCCCCTTGATCTCAGACTTTCGGCTTCCAGAACTGTGAGAAATAAATCTCCACTCTTTATAAATTACCCAATCTATAGCCTTTTGTTATCGAAGCACAAATGACCGAGCCACTGGCTTTCTGCCAGGATCCCAGTTTCTGCAGTTCTGTGTTCTTAAAGGCATCTCACTGTGAATTTAACTAGGTCTCTGCAGATCTCAATAGTGTGGCCTAAGTATTTTACCACTGGATGCCTTAGTCTTGTTCTCCTTAGCCCAGTCCATGGGCCATTTGTATTAATACTCAATAACCGAGTTCTTAAAATAGCAAGCTATTTATTTGGGGTGCAGAGGCCAGAGAGAAACATTAGAGATTTGCATTCTTTTCCAGAATCCCGGTTCAAGAGTAAGCCATTTCTTCTGGACTAGTCTTGTGCCATTTGTGGCTGCTCTGTTTTATCACACAGAGCAGTTGTGAAGAGCTCTCCACTGGTTTGGTTCCGTGTGCCTTGTCCTTAACACTTAAATCAGGGAAGGAGTAATTACAGGATAGGGAAGCTTTGGTAGATCTCTATGAAGGCTTTCTTATCAATTAGTTTCAGAAGTTTATGTTTGTGAGACTTTGCTCTTAATCTCACAAAAGGAAATAGCCTAGTAATCAGTCAGTTCTTAGTTTCCGGCAGCTTGTGGGGTGGAGGAGGTTTGGAGGACAGGCCGGCATAGGGATGGCTGCGGGCAGGGCGGGGGAGCAACTTGGAAACAGAGAGCCACCCTCAAGAGCTGCTTGCCCCTCACTCTTGGACTTCTGGCTTCCAGAAGTGGGAGAAGTAAAAGCACAGTTCTATGGGTAGTTATGGCTCTCATGCAGTTCTTTTCCCTGCTCTCTCCTCCCCTTCCCTCCCCTCTCCTCCAGCCTTTACTCTCTTCTCCTCCCCCCTCTCTTCCCTCCCTTTGAAATAAATCCATGGCATGGTTAGGCCCTTGGAATGTTTCAGTCCTTTATATTCTATATACAGAAGATTTGGGGCATGAGAAGGAACTTTCCACGTTCTTTAAACTACTGTCTTGTAATTTGTTACAGAAGCTTAACCTCCACTATGACTTTGGCCCTTTCTGACTAGAGAGACGGGGCTGCCCGTATTAATTGTTATAGCGAGGATGTGCTGAGTGTGCTGGGCTATGGAGCAAGCACACAGCACGCATTATCTCACTCAGTCCTCATAACGACCCTAGGAACGCAGTCCTTTTATTGACTTATTTATTTTTTAACATGTGTAAACTTAGAAAGGCACAGAAACATACATGAATTCATAGATTTGCTCCTGAACAGACAGTGTAAGAGTCCCTGTGAAATCCCAGGGCCTATTTCAGTTTTTAGAGCTTACAATAATAAGCACAGGACCCAAAATTCCAACACACACCTGATCTCAGTTCCTAGCTTTCAGCTAAAGGTCCAGTTGCTTCCCTCGTGTGATTTGGCCTGTGGGTATCATCTGTAACACAGCCTGGATGCTTTGGTCCTTACTAGTAGTAGATTATACTGAACTCATTTATATGTTATAGGTTCCACTTCTCTAATACAAAGACAAAAATGTAAACTTAAACTTAACTCACCAGGGATGTGAAATGTTCTTTCTTCACTTAAAAAATGCTATAAGATTTTTGATTTCCCGTTTGAGTGACTCCTTCACAATGGGAAGAAAATCTTTTAGAATCACAGAGTTGATAAAGACATCATAGTTTCAATTGAAAGTTTCATCATTTACCAGCTGCGTGACTTTGACCTTTGGTTTCAACGTTTTTTAAAGGAGACTATTAACTGATGTTGAGAGTTGTATAAAAGCTAAATAGGCTAACACATCCAAAGCCCTGAGCACTGTGTCAGGTATGTAGTAAGGTGTACAGGGAGATGAGCAGATGCTCATAAGAAATAGGATGAGGGCCGTAAAGACGCCACTGAGTTGAAATTAGGCTGACAGTGCACTGAAGGACACGTGACTGTGAACGGGGGTGGAAGGTGGCACCTAGAAGTGGAAAGACCCCCCAACTCCCTGTGAAGGAAGAAGAGACAGACAAGCAGGAAAGCGACATAGGTTAAATGGAGAGTTTTCTTGTTTAAGTTTTAAAATGGAAACTAAGCATATTTGAAAGTCAAAGAGCGTGGGAGTGAAGATGGAAAGATAAAGAGAAAATCTTGGCTGGAACAAGGCTTGGAATCTGGTGCCTCAAGAACCAAAACCTTGGAAGACCCTGAATTCCTTCTTTGAGAAAGACGAGACAGATGAGCAGGAGGAGGTGGGCGGGGGAATAGATATTCGAAGATGGAGGGGAAGAGACAGAGGCAACTGCAGTCTGATCACTTCCGTTTTCTTATGTGAAGTAGGGGCACTGTGCCAACCAGCCTCCAAGATGACCCTGATCATCCCCATCTCCTGGGTCTCACAGCCTGCACGGGTCCCTTCCACTCTACGCCAGCTGTGGGCTGTGTGACCCATAATGTCTGGCAGTGGCTGTGTGTCATGGCTTCAGTTGTGTTCTCAGAAAAAAGTGAGCTGGCCAGCGCAGGTTGGATTCATGTTTGTCAGTTAAATATGCAGGAATCTTTGTGAATTGAAGATTCTCCGGTCTGGGTCTGCAGGGAAATGGCACTGGCTCACTGCATGTGGAATAAGTGCTGAAAAGATTCTTTTAAAGAATTGTGAGTTGAGCCGGTGTGGAGGCACATGCCTGTAATTGCAGCACTCAGGAGGCTGAGGCAGGGGGATTGCTATGAGTACAAGGCCATCCTGGGCTACAAAATGAGGTGAGTTGAAGGCCAGTCTGGACTGCATAGTAGGACCCTGTCTCAAAAAAAAAAAAAAAAAAAAAAAAAGAACCATGAGTTGAGAATGTTATGGTTTGGTTCTTGAGTATCCCTGAAAGGCCAGGTACTAAAGGCTTGCTTGGAAGCCTGTGGTGCTACTGAGGGTGTGGGACTTTTTAGAGGAAGGATGTTAGGTCACTGGGGGAAGACCTTGAAGGGAATGTTGGTACCCTGATTCCCCCTCTCCCCTGACTGCACCAGGTGAATTGACCTCTTCTGCCACATGCTCCCTGCTACAAGCCCAAAGCAAAGGGGCCAAGGGACCATGGATGAAGAACTCTGAAACCATGAATCAAAGCAAACCTTTCCTCTTTTGAGTTGACTTATCTTGGGTATTTTGTCACAGTAACAGAAAGCTGACTGACATGGGGGTAAACATAAAAATGGAACAGGAAAAGCTAAAGTAAGAGTTAAAACTGAATATTAACACATAGTACAAATTGACATCAAATGAACACTATGCTATAAAGAATTTCTAAGTCTAGCCGGGCGTGGTGGCGCACGCCTTTAATCCCAGCACTCGGGAGGCTGAGGTAGGCGGAGCGTTGTGAGTTCGAGGCCGGCTTGGGCTACAATGCGGCGCAAGGCCGGCCTGAGCTACATAGTGCGACCCTGCCTCAAAAAACCAGGGCCGGGAGTTTGGCTCAGTGGCTTAAGTGCCTGCCCTGGCAGGCACGAGGCTGTGAGTTCAATCCCCAGTGCCGCAAAAAAAATAAATAAATAAATAAAAAAGAATTTCTAAGTCTGTTGTTGGATTCTGAATAAATGGGAATTACTTTCTAACCCTGCCTAAGAAAATATTCTCAGGATCCTTAATGTTAACCTTTTTTTCCCCTTTCTTCATAGATACTGCTCTACTTCAGTTCCTATGAAGAGTTGCTCCACCTGCTTAATATCTACTTCATCTCAATCTTCTCTGGCCTTGGTGAGCAGGAAAAGGCAAATCTGGGAGGGTTGGTTTCTGCTCTGGGGTTCCCAGGGCCACTCTAGGGCACCAAAGGGCATCACGTGCTGCAGCTTTTGTGAACAGGGCCTTGGAAGGAAAGTCACATAGTAGGATGGTTTGGGTGGGTAAGATCATTAGGCCCTTGAAGCCTCAGTTTCTTCTCTCTAGAAATGTTAGAATGGTCTCAACCAGGTGTCCTGTCAAACTTGAGCGCAGAGGAGGAAAGATAGAGCCAGACTTTAGGCAGAACCGAAAAATGAGTTCTTAGAAGAACTAGGTCAGTAGTTTGCTCCTCTGAGTATCAGAATCCTCCAGGGATTTGAATCAGAATTTCTTCCAGTTGGGAGCAAGGCAGCAGGATGCTCGAAGCATGGCACAGGTAATTTTAATGTATAGTTAGTATTGAGAAGCACCACTCTTTACTCAAATGAAAGCACGGGTATGTGTCAGTTAATGATGGGAACATGGTCTGAGAATTGCATTGTTAGGCAGTTTCATCACTGCGGGGACAGCAGAGTGTGCTTACATGAATCTACATGGAACACCAGCCCTGCGAGGCTGCTACTGGTGTATAATGGCATATGATTTTATTGTAAATTTTTTTAAAATATAAGTACACTGTGAAACAATGATAAAAGTATAATATAATAAATGCATAAACCATTACTAGCTGTGCATCATCATTATCAAGTATTACATACTATGCATAATTGTATGTGCTGTCCTTTCATGTGACTGGCAGTGCAGGTTTGTTTAATGTCACACAAACACATAAGTAATGTGTTGTGCTGTGAGATTACACCGGCCACTACCTCACTAGGCAGTAGAAATTTTCAGCTGCATTCTAATCTTATGTGACCACCGTAATCTGTGTGGCCCATCACTAAAATGGAACATCATTTATGTGTTGCATGACTCTAGTGGGTTTACAGGTGCTTTAAATGTCATGCAGGTCTTTAATTAACAATAACAAAAAATCAGTATGTAACAATAGAAAGAAGTCAGACAGGTGTGTAGGTGTGAATCTGTGTCAAAAAGTGAACATTTTGAAAACCTCTAGATTTCTAAGACAGGTCGTGAAAAGATATTTATTCTTCTGAAAAATCTTTAGCATCATAAACTAGAACCAAGGAGATGATTTTTTTCTTCTTACTTTAGGATTTCTGGATACGGATTTTTAAGCATCTGGTGACATTAGTACATTTTCAGAAAAACAGAATAGCTGTATGAATACTTCCCCCAGTCATGTGAAGTGCAAAAGCAGCAGATATGTAAATATATACTTATAACCATAAATATATTAAAACAAACAGACATGAAAAATACACATAGTTCTTGTGAAAAACTCTCATGATACCAAGTTATATATACGAGGATGATTCATATCTCAAAAATACAATTGTGCTTATGGAAAAACAGTAAAGGAAAATGTTAAAATTCTAAGTAGTTATTCCTTAGGGTTTAGAAATAAGGATGATACCTCCCACATCAATAGTGGGGATTGAACCTAGACACTGTTGAACTATATTCCCTGTTTTTTTAAAATTTTATTTTAATTTGCCCAGGCTGGCCTTGAACTTGCAATCCTCTTACCTTAGCGTTCTAAGTACTGGGATAATGAATATACACCTACATACCCAGCTTAGGGATGATTTTTTTAAAATGTCATATTCATGTTTTTATAGAATGATGCTATATTATTTTTGAATTGGAAAAAACATGTATGAAGAACACAGGAAAGATGGGAAGAAAATACGGCAAAGTATAATCAGAGATTGATTTGGCAAGATAGAATTACATTTTCTCTTTTTTCTTTTTTTAAAATTTTTTAAAATTTTATTTTAAAGGTAGTAAAATCCAACAAAACATAACAGAACAAAGTCAATCAAAACAAAGCAGTAGAAATGGTACAGAACTTCAAAGCAAGATACCAGGAAAACAACAGCTACTATAGTATATCTTGTTATCTTCACAATAGTTGACCATTCCACCAAGTATAGTAAAATCAAACCAAAAACAAAACAAAATAAAACCAATCAAAACAGAATACGAAATAAAGCAAAAAAAAATTAATCAGAATAAAGCAAAACAGAGAGAACAATATTGGGTCTCAAAGACAAGACAGAAGGAAATCCCCCATATTTACTACATTGCATACTGTCATCTCCCAAGAGATGCTCAGACTGCTGGCCCTAGGCCTGCAAAATCAACCAAACGATACAAGCATTTAGTTGCTTTATGTACCTTACTTGCTATCAACTTAGCCAGTCCTCCGAACCAGCAGGTTGCTTACGGGGGCGGGAAGGTCCTTGATTCTCAGCTGGTGCACCGGTAGGCATACGGGAGGCACAGATCTTTCCCTTCCTGGAGTCTACACCGGTCCGTGCCACTCACCAGGAAGGCAGGCCGGTTGTCTTCTATTTTCTCTTTTTTCAATTACTTTTGCTGTTGAACATTTTTCCTATAATTAACATATATATTTTTTTATAACTGGAATCAAATAATTTTTATTTAAAAATAACAATCAAATCTTATTTCCTTGTTTCAATTTTATATCTGACAAAAAGTTAGGTGAGCATTTATAGAGCAGTTTAGAATCTGGAATGTTCAGGGGACTGGCAAATGTATTTTGCAAAGGGCCAGATCATAAATACTTTAGGCTTTGTGGGCCATATGGTCTGTATTGCAATGACTAAGCCCTGCCATTGTGGGGAAACAACAGATGCAGACAATAAGTAAATAACAGGAAAGCCTATATTCCAAGCAAACTTTGTTTGTGGATATTGAACTTTCAATGTCAAAAATTTCCATGCGTCACCAAATGTTTTTACATTTTAAATATTTTTATTAGTACAGGTTTGCAACACATGATTACATTCATTGTGGGGAGTTGATACAAGTACATAACACATATTAATTCTTTTTACTTCACCTTCTCCTCCATTCTAAATATTATTCTTATTTTGATTCCTCTTCTCCCAAACATTTAAAATTTAAAAGGATATTCAGACCCTATAAGAAGAGGTGAGCAGCTAGATAAGTCCTACAGGTTGTAATTTGCTGGCTTGAGTCAGGTGAAATTAGGATTAGGTGAATGAAAACATACCAGTGATATTGAGTCCCCTGGAGAATGGATAATCAATTTTGTGTTTATTTCAATCCGTGATCTCTTTGTATCTTTTTTTCCTTTAGCCGAGACTTACTATTCTCTTGATTGTCTTAGGAAAAAGACACCAAGCTATTTTGTTGAAACATTAATATAGGACGAAAATGATCTGGAGAAAATGATCATGCAAATCTAGGTCCATAAATACTGAATTTCGCACTAGGTATTTCTGGAATGATGAAAACACATATCTTTAATATAAGTCAATGATGAAGGAATTATAGGGGTATAAACAGAATATTATAGGACCATATAAGGAGGGAAATAATTCTGCTTATGGAATTTGACTGGGTTTACTGAAGAAACTGGTAAGAAATAGTCTGGTAGGGATCACTGACATTAGATAGTTGTCATGGAAAAGACCAACACTTTAGAAGACAAGTATTTTAAAATACCTTTAGTATTTATAGTAATAATAATAATAATGAAATGTTTTGTGGAATTCACAAACTTTTTAAATAGCTAATAAATCAAGGAAAAGGGGTTTTATAAATAATTAGTCCTGAAGAAAATCACAACACCAAGGACTGAAGGCACCAACTTTTTTCACGGGGTACAGCACCATCTTTCTTGTCTCTCACCCCCAGGGAAACTTTCCCAGGTTACCTTCTCTTATTTTAGCAAAAATAACCTGAAGTGAATGAAATCAGAAGCACCTCCTTCCACCATCACCACAACATGTAGAAAGTAATTGGAAGACTAACTTCTATATTTTGAAAGTATGCAGAAATCATGCATGTGTAATTCAATGAGAACTGATTTGGGATCACTTGCACATTATAAAATGCCAAAGTTTATAAGATCAACAGCTAAAGATAAATTTTTTTCTCTTAATTTAACAAAAACATACCTTATTTTAAATCTGACATTGTATCAGATTTTTTTTTTTTTTCAGCATCAGGGATAAAACTCACAACCTTATGCTTGCCAGACAGGTGCTTAAGCCACTGACCCCAACTCCCAACCCTAGTTTCTTTGAGGCAGGGTTGCATTATGTAGCTCAGGCCGGCCTTGCGCTCTCATTGTAGCCCAAGCCGGCCTCAAACTCACAATGCTCTTCCTACTTCAGCCTCCCGAGTGCTGGGATTAAACGCATGTGCCACCATGCCTGGCTCTATATCGGATCTTTGACTAAGTCAAATACTTGTAAGCACACACATGATCAAGACTTTCGGGGATGCTTCAGTTGAAAGGAGCCAGAACTGATAAAGAAAAGGAGGATCAGGCTGTTTGCACTACAAAGAAAGCAGCAAACTTTTATGGATTTGCTGGGGCTGAGCTAAAAGTCCAGTAAGTGTCCACCAGCCAAGGGCACAGTTTTAAAAGATGTCTTTCTCTGCTGATACAGGCCCACCAGGTGTCACAGTTAACTTGCTTTCCAAATTGCTGAGTTACTCCTGCACCTGGGGCCATCATCCCATGCAAACATTTCCACCTTGCAGTTTGGTTTGGGCTTTAAGGTTAGGTGATCAGGTTGCAGCTGTGAGGAGCAGGGGGTGGGGGCAGAAAGATGGGAGAGAGAAAGAGAAACACATAATAGCTCTGATGCTTAATAAGACAAGTTAACTACTGTATTATCATCTTGGATGAATAACTTTATGTGATCATCATTCCTATATGCAGAACTGGAGAGAATCCGACCCAAGAATTAAGGGGACAGACATAGTACGGCAACAGAGATGCCAAGTTTTATTCCATTTTAGTCATCTATCAGCTATCTATAGGCTTATATGTGAAAAGGCAGTGTTTTTAGCAAGTGCATCCTTTATGCTTGTGTAAAGTAACCTAGGCAACTGTTAAACCAAACTTCAGAGGTGTTATTTACAGCAAAGCTACTGGGAAACTAACAATGTATTGCCCAGCTGTGTGATCTCCAAAATTAGTGATTTTTGAGTCTGCTAAGAACAAGAGAACTTAGAAGGCTTATTTAGGTTTTTTCCTTGGTAACAATTTTCTTATTTTGCGTAAGAATTTGCTTTTGTGGTTTCCAGTCTCATATCCACTCTGCTAAAGAGGTAAAGTGCCAAGATACAAAGGGCAATACTGTACTGTGCCCAGGGGTCAATTCTGTTAACTCAGTCTTTGTTCCACTTTGGTGGTCCCTAACTACTTCAGATCCATCCTTAACTTCTCACAACATAGGTAATTAGCTACGATTTTGCAGTGTACCAACTGAGGCTCTTTTTTATTTGCATAATATCACTGCTAAATGGACTAGCTCATCTCATATAGTCTAAGTTCATAAGGGCCCCTGAGGTCAGAGGAAGGACTAGTTGCTTTCCTCTTTCCTGAACTACTTTATTTACCTCTTGTAACTCTAGTTGCAAGCTTGCAACCCTAGATTCTGTGCACTTCTCAAAAATGGCATGCTTTGGGTTCCACCTAGAAGCATTAAAGAAAGTTTTTGGCATCATTCTCCTTATGTCTAATTTTCTAGGCCAACCAAATTTAGCAGGGGAAACACTGGGATTAAAGGGGTGGGGTATGTGTATTATTACACCATGAAAGCACAAGTCTTTGCTTGTGAAGAATTACAGACTTCCATGCATTACATTACTGAAACTTAAAAAGGGAGTACTAATCAAATACTACCTTAAGTTTGAAAAGCAAAACCAAAACAACCAGCTTGACACCTTGCAGCTAGCTCAGTCCCAGGGTGTTGAAATCTACGTTCAACCCCAATGCAAAATGGCCCTCTTTAGTTGCAGTCTCAATTTCAGGATTCCATCAGCCCCAAACCTTCCATTAACAAACACACACACAATCAATTCCTCAGACTTCCGCATGCCAGGGGCCCATTTACAGGGAATTCACTTGGGCCTCAAGGAGCACCCTTAAGTTGCACGCAACAAGGGTCAGAGAAGGGGGCCAAGTAGTCCTCGGAGTATCTAAGAAAAACTAGATATAAAAATGGCTCCTGGCCAGCCTATTTTTATTTCAGAGATGACGACGAGCCCAACTCAACTACCCAGGCATAGAAAACGCCCATGGGCGTTGTCCTCAGCCCCGCCCACAGCCCCACCCACCACTGCGAGGTTCGCTCTCGGGGTCACGGAAAGGAAGCCCCGCTTCCGCCCTGAATCCAACGGGGAGGACCGGACAAGCCCCAGGGGCGGCCCCGGAAGTGACGCAAAGACGCGCCTTCCATTTTGTGGACAGCCAGAGCCGCTAAGTGCGTCAGTTTTGGAGAGACGTAGACGAGTTGTGTTCTGGTCTGCGGGGAGGTAGACGGCTTTGTCGCAGACTACGGACCTCTCTGGGTCTCAGCCGCCAAAGATCCTGTCCGGTAGGTGAGTGGCTCACTTTGAGGGCAAGGCTCCTCGGATCGAGGCTTCTTCATGGCCGCTCAGGTCGCGAGCGGTGGGGGCTGCTCTCTTTGCGGAGGACGGCGTCTAATGAACGCAGTTGATCGAGGTGGGCCCTGGGGCACGTCTCAGTTTTGGTATTGTTTGAGGGGTGTAGGTGGAAGGGCGGTCACGTTTGTCGTTTTTACAAAGGGCTCGCGGCTTACTTGCCAGGTGTCTGTCATTAGTCGGCCCTTCCTGTAGTGGGCTGGGCCCGCTCTGGCTTTGCTCGGGCCGCTATTCGGGCGCCCTGCGGGCGTGCACGGGGACTCTGGCACGGGGCGGCGGGCCGGAGGGAAGGGGAGTGAGGAGGGAGTAAGGCACAAGCGCCTCTGTACCGCCGCTGACTCCGCAGCCGCCATTTTGTGGCTCCGGGGGCCCCGCCTGTCGCCGTCTACGCCGGAGCGGCGGGGCCTCGCGAGATCCCGCCCCCGACTCCGGTGATCCTCCGGGCGGGCGGTGACGCGGTCTCGGCTGTCCGCCGTTGGTTACTGTCACGGAGGGCGGGCCTAGCTCCGCCCGCGCTTCTCGGCCTTTCGGAACTGCGGCAGATAGGAGGGGGCGCGGGAGCCCCGGGGGTGGGGCGAGCGGGGGAGAGTGCGGCTGCGCAGTTGGAGAAGTGGCAGTGGGCGTTGCGGTTGGTGCAGCCTGGGTAGCGTGTTGGGAACCGAGTTTTAATTGTTTGTAAGGCATCTGATCCGATTAAGAGCCATTGTTTGTAGTCTTATATATAGCATTATTAGGTTAATCATTGTATGCCATCTATGTATTTGATCGCTAGACATAAATGTACCATTCATTGGTATTGTCAACTATTTCTAACAGGGCGCACTAACCGGACGTCATGAGTGGCTGTCGAGTGTTCATCGGGAGATTAAATCCAGCGGCGAGGGAGAAAGACGTCGAAAGATTCTTCAAGGGTTATGGACGGATCAGGGATATTGATTTGAAAAGGGGGTTTGGTTTTGTGGTAAGTATTTAGAACTGGATGAATTATCTGTTGGGTAGTGTGGAAAACTATTGATAAGCAATATTTTCGGTATTATTGAGTCCTGGTTTTAAGTTTTGTTTTCAGAAAAGATGGAGCCTTGAGACTGAATTTTAAAGATTAAAATAACTTAATGCCGGCTGGAATCCACTCCCCATCACCCCTTGATTAGGTATATCTGTATCTTGATGTTAAGATACTGCTCTTCCCATCTTGTCTCAGGTTTTTAGTGTACCTACTGTGTTGTGAAAACGCATGCTTGAAGCCCCAGTAAGCATCTTAAGCTCTGTTTTAGGAATTTGAGGATCCGAGGGATGCGGATGATGCTGTGTATGAACTTGATGGAAAAGAACTTTGTAGTGAAAGGTGAGGCACCTAATTTTATAATTAGTCCTAAAAATAGAGTAGGTCAGCTGGGATATTTTTGTAAGTACTGGAGATCGTTGTATAGAGCTGAAGTACGTAATAGAGATTTTTCTTTTCTGCAGGGTTACTATTGAACATGCTAGGGCTCGGTCTCGAGGAGGAAGAGGTAGAGGACGCTACTCTGATCGTTTTAGTAGTCGCAGACCTCGAAATGATAGACGGTATGTAGTGGATGATTGGCTGCTTTGAACAATTGTTTACTGCAGGGGTACTGTTTAAGGTTCAGGAACCATTTGCAGTAAATGATCGTGGTACTTTAGTTCATGATACAGTGCTGTTTCTGATGAGTAATTAGTCGTATAGAGTTAACACAGGAACTGTTGGTGGAGGTCATTTGAATGACTAATACCCTCATTACCTGAACTTGTTCACAGTTGAACACAAATGCACATGTCACTGCACATAGCACTGCATTTTTTCCATTGTGAATACTCATTTTCTTCCTCAGAAATGCTCCACCTGTAAGAACAGAAAATCGACTTATAGTTGAGAATTTATCCTCCAGAGTCAGCTGGCAGGTTTGTTGAAAATAGTTTTGAGTTATTTAAATGTGGCTTTAAAATTTTTTAAATGGGTAATTAATGTTTTATTAATATATTTTATTAAAAGTAGTTTTATATTTAATTAAATTAATGGATTTAATTGAATTATAATTTTAAATTTTAATTAAATGTAACTGGGGGATATTTCAAATGTTAATATTATGAAATGTAAATGTTTTGAGGATATTTTTTCATGTTCTTTAAAATCAATTTTAACCAAATATTAAACCCTTTATTTGCCAGCCTATCTGTGTCGTTGGCCTTATGACGAGGAGTGCCTGTGGGTTATCCTAATCGTTGTCTTGGTCACTCTTGGTTGGGCCTGGTTGACTTTGCCAGTCAGCTCCTACAGTGATCAATTGGCCACCTCTAGATCTGTGTTTGCCGGTCTAGACGTAATCGGTGCACTTACTTGAAGTGCCGGGTTGCAGCGATCCCAGAGCCTTGATAACGTGATCTGATCCCTAAGTTGAGAGCTGTCTTCTGTAACGCTTCCGAATAAGAGGTCCTGAGTCGAAAGAGTTGAAAAGATACGAAATTAGTTGGTCGTTGGAATCCTGGTCGCAGTAAAGTGTTCCTTGGTAACTGCGCAAGAGTAGAACATGTCTGCATCGCCAGTAGTCTGCTAATAGGGAGGGCTGTGCGATTAAAGGCTTCCATCGATTGGGTAGTATCCATCAAGTGGGTGGCGAAGAGCCAGTCGGGCATTTGTCATGAAGGTTTCTCCGACCGATTAATGGTTTGCTGCTTGACTAGCCTAGGGAAATATTAATAAAGGTAATGTAAAATTTTTTAATGACATCTGGGGCACAAAATAACTGGTGTCTTGTAAATGTTCTGTTTTTTTAAATATAAAACTTCTACTTTAGTCCTTACTTTAAAAATATGTACTGTTTCTTTTTGTTTTGTTTTTCGTTTGTTTGTTTTTTTCTTTGTACTGAGCTCAGTATAGACTAATACTACTTTAATGTTAAAAGTCTCTATTTCCTTTAGCATTTTGCTTAAAAGCAATATGCTATTTGCTTATTTCGTGCCCTGACATAATTTTGATTTCTGATAGAATACAAGTGTGGTATATGCCATGTTTGTACTTTATCTAACAACTTCTCTTTCAGTAGTCTTGTTTTTATACCATGTGATTGTTTGTGTGTCACCTTTTCCTCTTCCCTGCTTGACACAACTGTCTTGTGTTAAGGATCTCAAAGATTTCATGAGACAAGCTGGGGAAGTAACCTTTGCGGATGCACATCGACCTAAATTAAATGAAGGGTGAGTGTACTGGAAGTGGTGAAAAACTTTTGAGATAACCTGAAAATTTTATTGCAAACATTTCTGAGCAGTAACATTTGCAGATAGTTGACTATAGTGGTCCTTCATCAAGGACTGTTTTGCTCCCCTTAAGACATTTGGCACAGTGTCTACAGATTGGTTTTCTTGTCAAGTAGTTGTTGGTACTGCTGGTACCTAGTGGGTAGAGGCCCAGGTGTTCTGTTAAATATCAGACAGTGCTGTATAGCACTCCCTCACAATGAGGAATTGTGTGACTCAGAATTTCAGTGGTATCAGGATCTTGCTGTGTCACATTGTACACTGGAAATAAGATTTAAAATAGCAATAGCAAATTGGTCAGAGCTCCAACTTTCTAATCGAGCCTGCTGTGTACAGTGTGTGAGGTCATGGGATATATGTGCTTTTAACATGACTTTTTATTTTAGGGTGGTTGAGTTTGCCTCTTATGGTGACTTAAAGAATGCTATTGAAAAACTTTCTGGAAAGGAAATAAATGGGAGAAAAATTAAATTAATTGAAGGCAGCAAAAGGCACAGGTATCTCATATATTTTGAAGTCAAAAGTTTTATTTAATGTACTTACATGGCCTGTCATGTAGGCTGACTTTTTTTTTTATCCCTTTTTGTTTTTTTCTTTGTTCACCTTTTTTGTAGTAGGTCAAGAAGCAGGTCTCGATCACGGACCAGGAGTTCCTCTCGGTCTCGTAGCCGATCTCGTTCCCGTAGTCGCAAGTCTTACAGCCGGTCAAGGAGCCGGAGCCGGAGCCGGAGCAAGTCCCGTTCTGGTAGTAGGTCTCCTGTGCCTGAGAAGAGCCAGAAACGTGGTTCTTCAAGTAGATCTAAGTCTCCAGCATCTGTGGATCGCCAGAGGTCCCGGTCCAGGTCCAGGTCCAGATCAGCTGACAGTGGCAATTAAACTGTAAATAACTTGCCCTCGTGGCCTTTTTTAAAAAACAAAAACAAATTCCCAAACCATACTTGCTAAAAATTCTGGTAAGTATGTGCTTTTCTGTGGGGGGGGGGTTTGGAGGGAGGTTGGGTTGGGCTGGATATCTTTGTAGATGTGGACCACCAAGGGGTTGTTGAAACTAATTGTATTAAATGTCTTTTGATAAGCCTTCTGCTCACATTTTTGTGAATGTCTGAAGTATATAGTTTGTGTACATTGACAGAGCTCTTTTATAACTAAAGCAAATTTAATTTTTTTGTACTAGAAAAAAGTTTTGAACATTTTAGTTCTTGGTTATTCAAATATGTTAAGAATTAGTTTAATGCTTCAATTAAACTAATTAATAGCTTTGGACACCTAAAAGAGCTCTAAGTTTGCTTGTATATAAAGGCTTAATTTGAGTTTTTCTTGTTAGGCTTATGGGTGTCCTCCTACCCACTCATTAACAGTTGCAGTACAGACACATAAAGCAGCTGTTTGTCATTGATAATAAAATATTATAAAATTGATTTTTGTCTGTTTGAAGAAGTCCTGTATACTGTTGTTCTGATTTCCTTCCACATGTTTAAAACACAGCAGATCTGTAATCCTGGACATTTCCAGGTTATTGAAGAGGCTGAGAAGTCAGTGAACTGTTGAAAACTGATGACTGAGTTGTATGACAGTTGACCTTGTGTGTGTGTTCTTCACATGTGTTTCCTTATCATCTGACTTTATCGAATTGGCATCAGGTTACTGAAAGAGCCAAAGGGACAGTTTGGGAAGAAAGTTATAAAGTCTGTTTCTTTCTGGCCTGTTAAAGTACAGTTTGGGTAGTCTGAGTTGATAAAAAACAACTAACATAGAAGCTTAAGCAATTTCCTTGTTGCTGTTTTTGGTTCTTAGATGTAAATGTGAAAGTATGTGTTTAGGGGAAAGCAGCAGTGCAAACTGCTTAAGGTCTATATCTTCATTAAGGTGTTAGAGCTCTATACCTAAGTCTTCAAACTGCCCTGTATGTGTGGGAAATTAACTTTATTCTAGGACTCATAAAGACCACTCTGTCCTTTGTTTTGGGAGTGAGGCTAAATACTTAGTAAGATCTGTTTAACATCAAACTGTAACTTTTTAAGTGCCTACCTGTATGTTAACTGAATCTTTAAAACTATGATAACTCTCAAATTACAGAAGGGAATTCAGGGACTTTTAAGAGTCTCAGAGGTCTGGTTTTAGGGACTGCAGAACTGAAGAGTACTGTTTCCTGTTCTAGGTTTTTCAGGAAGATGGAGTTAGAAAAATTTAGCTTTTGCCTTCCCAGTAGTGGTGTGTGGGGGTCCGAGAATGAGAATCTGTTTGGGGAGTAGGTTATGTTAGATGTTATATGACAGCCCTTTTCCTACAAGACTAGCACTTGGACTGTGAAATAGTACAGATGTTTTTAATAGACTGATTTTAAGAGTTTGTGGTGTACTTGGTTTATTTTCTTGAGGGAACTTGGTTTATGAAATGTAGCAGAACCTAGAGTTTTCATCTGTAATCTTTGAAGATTGTGTAACTTAGTCTGAAATTTATATAAAGACAGTTCTTACTGCTGCCCCAAACTCTTTAGGTATATTCAGGGCAGTAATTTGAATTTTACAGTTCTTTTCATTCTTTTTTTCCCTGCGTTTACCCTTAAATTAGTGATTAGAAGCTTACTACTTTTTACAAGTGTTTTACAGGTGTTCATGAGGGAGTAAAATTTTCTTTGAAAAAACTGATAGAATTAACAGTTCCAAAATGGTGATCAGTTTGAGTTAAAAAGCTTATTACTTAGATCCTGGGCTTGAGAAGTCGTGAACAGTGTGGATGTGATATTAAGGAGAACTTCAGGATCAGTCTGTAGGACATGATGTAACCTTTGTTTTCTGTTTATGTTCCTTTCATCTAGTTCTGTTAAGGACAGTTCGATACCTCTCAGGTCCATCTTTTAACCTAAAGCTAAACAGACTTGTTAACTACATTACCTTGTTGTAGATAACCAACTCTAGCCAGGTGTCTTTCGGATATTAGGAGAATTTGAATAGATGATTCTAAGAATATAGTATATAAAATGCTAGATAATAGCTCTGTTAGTGACCCTACTGGTGATAGTTTTGGTTTGAGACCGGTTATCTTTATGTAGTTTAGACCAGCCTTGAATTTGGAATAGTCCTCTTGCCTCAGCCTCCAGCATGCTGGAATTACAGGCATGTGCCACCATGACTGACTTTTTTTTTTTTGGTGTTTTTTTTTTTTTTTTTTTTTTTTTTTTTTTTTTTTTATTAGTATTTTGAGCTGTTTTACTATGTAGTTAAGGCTGGCCTTGAACTCACTATATAGCTCAGACCTGCTTTGGGTGATCCTCCTGCAGCACTGCTGGGAATGCAGGTGTGTTTTGTCCAGCTCAGTTGGTGATTCTTGACCTGGTGTTGGAGTACTTGTTATTCCTGTACACTTCTCAGACTGGTGCTATAGTGAAATTGACTTGTGGTTTCAGGTACAGTAAATTCACAAGTATCTAGGCATGGTCAGCAATATGCAAGTGTTTAATATTAGTGAATTATTCTTTCAGTGCTTCTCAGTGAGTGGTGTGTAAAATGTTTCACAGAAATTTGAGAATTCTATTTGAATTGTGGAACTACTCTTCGTTAATAGTTTGTAGTACTTCCCCAAGTATTTGGGTATATGATACCACTGATACATGATACAATTAAATTGTTAGTGTGTGTTTTCTTGGCCTTCTTGTCTGTATTTCTGGTACTCAGAAATGTTTCCCTGGAGCTGAGGGTAGCTGTTCTGTGTCATTTAGTTTTCTTTGCATTTTATGTGTCTCCTTTTGTGTATTTGGCGTTACTTGACTTGGGTTCTCAGGAACTTTAAATGGTATCACTGGGAATAGAACAGGATCTGGGCTGTTTAGATTGGAACGTATATAGTCTGTTAATTTTTCTTTTGGGTTACAGAACTTTGAAGTGGCATTTAGATATTTGATTAATGGATGGAACACCCATTTATTGATTAGTTCAGAAGTTGAGTGACTTATAAGCTGTACAAGGTATTTTTCTAGAGATCCAGGGACAAAGGGCAGATTTAGTTTTTGCCTCCTTAGGAGTTTATTAGTCATTGAGCCAGGTCTCTTATTTTTTCAAACAAGTACCAAATCCTGAACTGGGGCTTCCTGCATAGATACTCCTGTCCAGACCAAAACTTGACAGTTCTGCTATTTGCTGAAAGTAAAGGTTTTCTGGAGGTATCGGAGAATGAGCCAGAAGCCTGTTCTTTTTGTTTTTTTTTTTTGGTGCTCTGTTGTTTACATATTGGTTTATTGACTTGCCATCTGACTGGAATCCAGGCCATTGAGGAAAAGGCTAGGTTTGGGGGTGCTCTTTGTGGGTGCCTTTTTCCAGAGCTTTTGGAATTGCTTCTTCAGTTGCGGCAACTTTGTAGATCATTTTTGTTTTGTCTGTAAAGGTAAAAAGAGTTAATGGTTTGGAGAGAAAGAGTAATACAGAATTTATCTGGAAAATACAGGAACTACAGATTATTCATAGGGTGTGCTGTGTATTTTCCAGTTCTTTCACTCCTCCTGCCATGATTCTGGAGGAAGATGTGCTTTCCCTTCAGTTTTTCTAATGGTAGCGCTAACAATAGAATACGTAGTAAATTGGAATACTGAGTTTTCATCACCCTGCCCACAACTTTGTACATACAAAACAGTGAGGGAGATAAGTTTATGGAAGTGAGGATGACTTGCATTCTGCAAATAGGGACTGGACAGGGAGGAGAAAGAACTGTAGGGACATTGACCAGGAGAGTTCCCAGATTCCCAGCACACACTGGGCTACTGCTTTTTCTGTCTGGCTGGAGAAGGTGAACTTTCCTATCCCTGTAAGAGAGGGTACAGGAGATAAGATGAACAAGAAAAGTTTTGTGACAACTTGCTTGCTCTGGAAGTATTGCCTGGGGCCATTAGCTCCAAACAGATAAATTAGAGTTTTTCCACTGAGGTCTTAGCAGAGGAACTGTTACTGAATTTCTTTTCAGGTCTTAAGAGCTAAAAGGTCTATGAAGTATTGTTCCTTGAAGGGCATTTTAGATCTTTCTGGGAGTAAAACTTTAAACCTGGAACCTGACTTGTCTAGACTGTGTGTGTGTGTGTGTGTGTGTGTGTGTGTGTGTGTGTGTGTGTTAAACTGAGGGGGAATCTTGTTTGTCAACAAATGTTTTGTTCTGAGATTCCTTAGACTTAGGTCCTTTTTCACAAACAACATTGTATTTTCTGAACCAAGGCTTATAAAATAGTTCTAGAGTTCAGTCAGCCCTTTGTTTCTTTTTCCCTGCTTGATTATACAAGAGTACATCTTTTAAGTTAATTGCAGAGGAGGAGAAAATCTGCATTTGTTTAGCATGGTAATAATGACTTTGTCCTGGAAAAGGTGTGTATTTCTGTAGGGTGTAAATCACAATCATGAGGCAAAGCAAGCTTAAAGAGGCCTAAAAGTCATGGGGAATTGTAGGAGAAACTAAGTGATTAGGAAAAATCCTCTGATGATAGGGTTGTACTTAGAAATGTTAAAAAAGCAAGGTTGAGCTTTTGAAAAAAGGACATCTGTGCCAGTCAGTGGCACACACATGCAATCTCAGCTTCAGGGAGGCTGAGGTATACAGATCGTAAGTTCAAGCCCAAGGTAGGCAACTTAGTGAGACTGTCTCCCTGCAAAAAACAAACCCTGGGAATGTAACCCAGTGCTGCCTGAGTTCAGTTTTACTACAGAAAACCAAACTTGGGATTATAGTGCACTTCGAAGGAGGACTATTGTGGGTTTTTTGAAGTTTGAGTATAATGGAAGGAAATTACATTAAGAAAGTGATGCTGTGTTAAGTAGTAATAAAATATAAGTCAGGCTTATGGTAGTTACTGTTAAAAAGCATCCATTTGAATTATATAACCTGAGTTAAATCCTTTTTGGATTCTAGGTTATATAGGACTACTTTACTTTCATAGATTCTCCTGTGGGTGTCAGTGGTGTCAGGACTTGAACCTGATTCTGGAGCAGGGCTGCTCCTAAAGAAAAGTGCTTCCTGAGCTCTGTCACACAAGTACTAGTTTAGAGCTGTCTATGCCTGAAAAGTTATGTCCTGTTTCTTCATGTAATGAAACAGTCTCCCCACTAACCCAGATCTTCTGAATGCCCTGAGTGAAACTCTACCCATGGATTGATTCACCCCTACCCCAACTCCACCAGCTGGAAGTGAGAAGTGGAGGGCAGTTAGTGAAAGTAGCCTTGGCTCTTTGTTTCTTTTCTACTTCTTGGTGTGGTGCTACTCGGTTCTTACGTGATGTGATGAGAGTTAAAGCCCCATCTGTAAAGTCCTCCTAGAAACTGGCTTGTTGGCAAACTCGGGTCCAATATGGGATCAGAATTTGAAGGGGGATGTTGCAGTTATTTCTTACCTTTGGAAGGCCTGATTTTCTCATAGCACCGGAAAATGATGATGAAGAGAAATCCTTCTGCAAGTTGGAAAATTAGGTAGAGAAGAGGAAAGAAAAAAAGTGGTCCAATGACTTCAGGCCTAAAGGTCACATTGAGGATGGTAGAACAGAGTTGAACATTTTGAAATCCGGTCTCCATGCTGACAGTGCGTCTGCACCTGTGTGGGTTCAAACATAGTGTACTCACAGAAGGGACCTGAGAAGGTTACTGTACTTAGCTTTCCCCCTTCCCAGATACTTCAGGGCCCACTACAAACCAACATGTAAAGATGGAAGGGACCAGACTATAGAGAGCATATGGACTCAAGAAGCAATGTTGGTTGTTCTGTCACGTTATACTAATCCAGCCCTGTGGAAGATGGTGACTGTAATGTTCAGGAAGTTTGTATGAGGCTTTGAGTAGTTTTAAATTTGATTTCATAGAATTGCCACATTGAAATTTGGAGATAATGTCTGACTGGTAAGAGCTGAAAGGAAGATGTGAATTAGTATCATCCATTGGCTTGTTACGCTGGGCTCATAGAACAGGAGATTTTTAATAAGATAGTAGAAGATAGTTGAAATGCCCAGGACATCCTGTTCCCAAGTTTCTGGCTTAGATATAACTCAAAACTTTTGACAGAAGCCCAAAGTTGATTCAGCTCCGTTGTCTTTGGAAGATGTTTTCCTACTTTTGTTTCTTCTTTTATGAATTGTAAGAGTGGGATAATCACATTTAGTCAATACACATTTAGTTTATAGAATTCTAAGTGTGCTACATAATTGTCTTAGAACTGAAAAGGTGTTACAGCACATTTATCCCGAAGGAGAAGTATAGTGTTGACATTTTGTGATATGGCTATTTATCATGATCTTCAATATCCTGTACTAGTGAAAAGTGACATTTTGTGGTCATGGACAGCCTTTGACTTGGAAGTGTTAACATCTATAGTAATTTGGTCTTGATTAAATTAGTGTGACTTTGCCTGGGCGTGGTGGCACATACCTGTAATCCCTGTACTTGGGAGGCTGAAGCTGGAGAATCGCTGTGAGTTTGAGGCCAGCTTGGGATACACAGTGTGAGACCTTGTCTCAAAACCACAAATTAGCATAGCTTTAAAAATGAGTAATTTATTTTTTAAACTGTATTTTGAAAAATACATGTTTATTGGGGAGTGCTACTGAGAGACCCTTGGGTAAGCATTTGCTAAGGCTGAAAAGCAGGAAAGTTCCTGCATTACACAGTATAGATTATGTACTTGAAGTTCCCATGCTGTGCCCTCAAATTGTTTCTGTATAGTAACTGAGTTGAATTGGACTATTGTGTTGGAGAGCCACTTAGAGCTGTCACCGCTGGTGTCCTTGTTAGGACTAAAGGCTAGGCAGAAGAGGAAAAGTGAGAGAGGAAGAAGAGTATTAGCAATTGCATGAAGCTACCTCAGTGCCTTGAACGTCAGAGAATTGGGTAAGAGATGGAGTCTGGACTCTCGTAGGGGAAGGGGTTTTGTCAGCCTCTTGCTGTTTGAAACTCTTAACCCATTAGTTCCTTCTTCACTTGGTGCTATTGAGCATATTGCTAGGAAAATGTTTTGCCCAGATCTCAGGATTCTAACTGCTATCTTTTCCCTGAAAGATGAGAGTGAGATTGAGGTTATGGGACAGTGGGATCTCAGATAATACTTACTGTGCATTGAGGCAGAAGAGAGCAGAGAGAAGGTAACCTAACACAAAGCCAACGAGAGGCATCAGGGAGGAGGTGGCCAGCAGATGTGGTGTCATGACAAACATGATGCTCTTGCCCACGTTGATGAAAGAGAGAACTGTGACAGCCACACTGAGAAGGAGAACAATGATCATTCCTCCCTGGACATGACCCAAAAAAAAGTAATTAGGGTGATAGTAACAGGGTGGGATCAGAAGTGGAAGACTTTTTTTTGGACCTGGGTCTTTCATACTGAGCTACATCCCACCCTCCCTACCCTTTCTGTGTTCTATTTTTTTGAGTGTCCTGACTTGCTCAAGCTAAGCTCAAATACAGGATCCTCCTACCTCCTGAATATTGAGATTTCAGGCATGCGCAACTACACCCTGCTATAAAACATTTAGTAGAACATTAGTACATGAAGTGGAAGGGACTATGAAAAATCTTTCTTTAAAAAAATTTCTTAGGACAGAGAGGACTAACACTAAAACCAAGAGCAGCTGCTTTGACACATCACTGGATAGCAGATTATTGGTGAAGTGCTGTAATTCTTGGGCTGAGATTCAGGCCTCCTGCATTGTTGAAACAATGAATTAAAAGTTTCAGAGTCTGGCTGGGCATATGTCCCCCTGGTACAGAGCCTGCCTACTTGTGTTAGGCCTTTGGTTCAATAGCACTACTGAGTGTTGGGCATATGTATACTCTTCTGGTCTCATCCTTCTTGCCAAGTTTGCCCTTGATGCTCTGAACTCTATTCAGCGTTTTCTCCAGACCTAACTAAATCCTACCCTTATGGACTGGCTCAAGCCCATCTCCTCCAAGAAGTCACCTTGACCACCTCAGTCCTCAGTAAGTTTTTTTTTTTTTTTTTTTGAGACAGTGTCTGGCTGTATCGTTCAGGCTGCCCCTGAACTCACTATGTAGCCCAGACTGACCTCAAACTCGCAGCAATCCTCCTGGCTCAGCTTCCTGTGTACGGGGGATACATGCATGTTCCAGCACACCCAACTGTCCTCAGTAATCTTATATTCTGCCAATACCTATTTGTACATTCTTGTTGGGTCTTATTTCTGTATTGCTTCACTTTCTGCAAGTATCTCTGAGGACAGTGAATCCACACAGTACATAGCATAACTAGCATCTAGTAGGAGCGTAATTACAACTTTAATGTTAAAATATTATACCTTACAGTTATGTGTAGTGTTCTTACTTTTTCCTCTCAAATGTTAAAACTATTCTCATGCACTTAACCATGAAGTACTAGGTTTTTTAATTTAAATATATAGGGAAACATGCACATACAAAAAAATTTATGGTTTGGATGGTGTCCTGCAAAGATCCATGGGAGTTGGTCTCCAGGGTGGCATTACTGGGAGGTATGGTGCACGTTTAGGAGATGGAGCCTGATGTGGAAGGTCCCTAGGAGCAGGCCCTCATGGTGGTAGTGGGAACCACCACCACCACCACTTGGCTTTAGCATGTGCTTCTGCCATGATGCACCCTCGCTGTGGCTCAACCAGTGGGGGCCCCAGCCAAGGTGAGCTCTTCGTAAGTAGCCTTCCTCAGCGGTGCTGTTGCTCCCTTCCTACGTTGCTTTCAAAGGTGGGGTCCCCATCCTCCTCTTACCTTTTTGACGTAGGGTGCATATTGGGGCCGTTTGGATTTGAGAAGAATTCCTATGGTGCAAGGAATGAGAACCATGACCAGTGATAGCATGATGCCTCCGTAGGGCACTTTGTCCTTCAGGTCCCCCTCATATATCCCTCTGGAGTAGATGAACAAGAGGAGAGGCATCATGCCCAGGGCGCAGAAGGTGGAGCAGGTGGTCATCACAATGCTGGGTAGGATACATAGGGAGAGGGAGAAACAGCCCATTAGTAGACTTGTATTGAATTCCTGTTATGTGCTAGGCACTGTGATAAGTGCTTTCAAACACTGCTTCATTTTCTTAGGTGCTAAGTGTACTGTCTCCTTTTTGCTTATAAGAAAACAGGACTAGGAAAGTTGTGACTTGACCCAAATCACACAAGTAATGTGACCAAGTCCCTGTGTGCTTCGTTGAAGGAACCATTGCTGATCTCTGTAATAGAACTCTTTGAATGCCTGCCATGTGCACATCCCATTTTGAATAAAGTTAAGCTGTGTGGCCCCATCCCGTTGACTGTATCTCTTAAGGTCATGGAATAGCACCTGCCACAGGTTGCTAAGTGTCTTTGATACCAGGGAATAGCTGGCTGTAGTAGCTTTGCCCAGCTGAGGAAAAGGTGAACTGTATCAAGTGCATTTTACCCATGGTTTACAGTGACAGAGTACTAGCCTTTGGAAATAGATGACAGTGCAGGTAGGTAGAAGCTAAAAATCATAGCAGTTAACAGGGACTCTGGTTAGCAACTGATTTAAGAAATAACAAAGTAGTAGAAACAATAACCGACTGGTTATAATGGTGGAGAAGTAGAGGCAGACAACAATTACTCATTAAAAAATGGCTTAATTTTATAGGTGCAGAATAGACTCATTCAGTATGCTAAGATGTTAAAAATTTAGTGTGTTAGCAACAATGGGAACTGCAAATTGTGAAGAGGATCTCAAAAAATCTATAGCAAACAAGTTGATGAAAAACTAGAAAGATTTCCTATAAAAAGAAAGCAGCAGTACTTATTATCACTTTTTGTACTCTACATAGTCCATTACTAGCCCAGCAAAATAAATTGAAAAAGTATAGGTCTCAGCATTCTGGGAAACTGAGGCAGGAGATGGGGAGAGGAATGGGAAGTGGGGAGTAGTCAACAAAGTATAGAAATGAGAAAACCAGGATTTTGACAATGATGGGATTGTCCAGAGAAAATTTGCATTATAATTAGCAAGTAATAGAATACATGAAGTTCTAAATATATTATCAATATAAAACAACTGCAAATCATTAGGCTAGGAACTAATAGTAAATGATTCTTTTTAAAGATCATTTATAATCACAAAAAGTATAAAATACATGTAAGTTTATTTTTTGATTTATCTCTTGAGACAGAACTGTGTTGCTTAGGTTGGTCTTAAACTTGTCCCAAGTGATCCTTCTTCCTCTGTCTCCCCAGTAGCTGGGGACTGCAGGCATGTATCACTGCCTGATTGAGATATAGTACCTTTACTGAAGAAACAGACTTCATAGATGGGTATAAAAGGCCTAAGTAAAAGAAAAGCTATACTGCATGGAAGGGAGACCCAAAATCCTAAAGATCTTTACATTTTGATAGTGTGAAGCAAATTTACTTAAAATTTCACAATCCTTAAATTTTTATTTTTTTACTTTTTATTTTATGCTTTTAGAGATAGTGTAGTTTCACTGTATAGTTTGGGGTGGCCTTTAACCTGCTAGCCCAAGCTGACCTTGAACTCTCAAGGTCCGTCCTGCCTCAACCTTGTGAGTGCTGGGATTTACAGGCATGCTTTACCACTCCCAGCTCAAATTTTTTTTTTAATAGACTTGAAAACTGATCCTAAAATTTAAGTGAAAGAGAAGCTAAGAATAGTTAATAGAATTTTCAAAAAGATTATTGTAGGAGGACTTTCAGACTTTCAGAGTCATTGTAAGAAAATGTACTGCTTCAAGGGGAGCCACCCAGACCAATAAGAAAGATCCAGACCCAAATTCATACATACTTGATTTATGAATGGTAGGATTACAAATTACTGAAAAAGCCAAAGTGGTGCTGGAAAGTTATTCTCATAAAATAACAGCATACATAAAAATCAGTTCTACACTGATGGAAAGTCTAGGTGAAAAGCAAGAATTTAAAACTTTTCAAAGAAAATATAAGTATCTTTGTAACCCTTCAGATAGGGATTTTTTCTTTCTTTTTTTTTCCGGTACCAGGGATCAAACTTGGGACCTCGTGCTTGTCAGGCAGGCGCTGTGCTGCTGAGCGATATCCCTGGTCCCATAGATGGATTTCTTAAACCCCAAACCATAAATGTTTGAGGAAAAGTATCAGCAAATTTTGACTGCATTAGAACACTTTATAAGATACCACTATCAAAGGGCAAAGACAGGCTCTAAACTGTGATAGATTGTCGTAACATAAGTAACAACTTCACAACTTGACAAGAAACTACTGCAAAAACCTATGGAAAAACGGAAAGTAACATTTTCAGAAGAGGATACTTAAATGGCCAAAAAACTTAAAAGGTCCTGGCCTCTTATGGAATGAAATTTAAAACCATTGTGACCCATTTTCAAGCTCCTCAGTTGGCAAAGATTGAAAAGTGACATTTTAAAATACAAACAGAAAAAACAGGAACCTTCATCTGTATACACCTCCAGGAACTGTGAAGTGGAGTGACTGCTTTGAAGACTTGTTTGCTGAAGGTGTATGAATCCCACTACCTGGTAGTTGTGCTTTTGCCAAGTAAGCTGTCACCTGAGCAAGGGGGCCTTACACAAAACTGTCCATAGAAGTGGGGCACAAAGTCAGAGCTGTCTGGACATACAACAGAAGAATACAAGCAGTCTAAATACTTAACTTTTTTACATGCCTATTCCAGAGCAAGTTGTCAAATGGTATGAATGGTTGGTATAAATTTTCAAAACAAAATACAGCATTTTGTGTCAATAGTTTTAAGAAGATCCCTAAAATTGCTGAACTCCAAATCCTGAGAAGTGTTCCCTTTGGGGGTATAGTAGGGGGGAATGGGGTCAGGCAGGGACACACAGATTTCAGTAATAGCTATTGATCTCTGTAGGAGAACAATTTGCAACTTGTTTTGTTGTCCTACAGCAGAGCAATCGTGCTTACTTTGGCTTGGTGTGTCGGGAGCTTTGAAGTCTGCCCTGGGACTTGGTGTGCCCTGCCCCCTTGGGTTTATGGGACCCATGTTCCTGACCCACACATACAGGTTCTGGGGGCTGGTCAGGGACATTCATCCCCCACCTGTGACTGGTGTGATTCTCAATTGTCTCTGAGGAATGGGACATGACTAGCTTCAAACTCCCAAGATTGGAACCATGGTGACATCGTGGGCATGGCTGCCTCTTGAGGGAAAAGGGCACATTCGGTTTTTTTATTTTGCTTTCCTACTGAAGTTCTAAGAGCACTACATAGATGCTGCTTTCATACCCAGTTTGAGAGATGGGTTTTGAGCTCCCATTAATGGAGAGATTGGAGATCGAAGCTGAGAGAGTTGCCCGTTGCTATGATGAAGTGGAATATCTGGGAACCTTAATGGCTTCCATCCTGTCTTAGTTTTAGTTTTCATCATGGTGTGGAGACCTGGGGGGAATCTTTGGGTTGTGTTCAAGCCTCCCTTCTCCACAACCATTGGCTGTCGTCTCTCCTGTGGGCCAATTGGGTTGGGGAGCGGATAAACTTGGGTGGTCAGTTCCCACCAGCACATTCTCCTCTGTTCCCAACCTGCCAAGTCCACTCAGCTTGGAGGGTACTTGTACCACTTACCCAGATGGACGCCTCGCGGGCCCCACCTGTTGACCGCTGATGGCAGGCTGCTTCCACTCACTGTAGCAGAAGGCAGAATAACCAAGGGGAAGAGCTATGGGCTGGATCAAGACACAACTTCCCCATAAATTGAAGAAACATTTTGCAGGTTTCTGGACTTTACTTCCTCATGTGTAAAAAGGAACCAATATCTTCCTGATGCCTCCTGACTCAGTCTCAAATGACTTTGGAGCCACACCTGGCTCTTAGGCTCATAGGGTTTGATTTGCACACTTCTTCAAATTTGAAATTTAAAGATTTCATGTAAGAATGGAGCTTTTGCCTTCTGGAAAGCAGGAAGCAGTGACAGCATCAGGCCTGCTTCTGTGGAATACCCATATCTGCCCTCAGAAGGGCTTGTAGATTTGAGGCTGACAGGCAGCCTTCAGGCACCTTGTTTACACTGGCCTTAAAGATACCTGAGTCAAAGTACTGGTTCTGGAGCCACCTAGACCTGAGCAAAGGGATTAGACTCTAAAACTCAGTTTCCCAGGGTGCTGAGGATCACATGTAGGTTATCCAGGTAAAGTGATTAGCACAGGTTACTATTATACACATGCCAAGTAGTCCCAGGTGAACTCCAATTGGAATTTGAAGTCTAGCAGCACGTGATAATGATGATTGTTGCTCTTCCCATGGGGAATGAGATACAGTTTAATGTGTCTGGGAGGTTGGTTTTCCCAGAAGGGGTTTTATGACTGAAGGCAACTGTCCCAGCAGGGTTCTCACCCGTGGGGTCTAGGGAGAGGTGACAGTCCCTGTGTTCCTGGTCAGGAGGCTGAGCATGTTCTTAAGTCACTGGAGGGCTGGCCCATAGGGGACCTTGAACCACGGGAGTGCCGCACTGCTGGCACTATGGGGACACCTTGTTGAAATGAGAAACTCGCCCATTGTCCTCCACATTGTCTCCCTGCTCTGTCACTTCCACACACACACGACTCCTGCAAGCCTCCCTTCCCTGGCCCCCATTCCAGCTTCCCTCCTACAACAGCATTGGGCGCAGTCCACATTCCTTGGGATGCAGAGGCTGCCCAAGCCTTGTCCACAGGACCAGGAAGTATTTGGATTAGATGGAGGGAAAAATTTACTCACAGGGTGATACACATTGATATCTGTTTTTACCCTCTCTCCCCCTCCACTCCCTTAGGGAGAGCTGAGTCGTGAGCAAAGCTCAGCACATCTCAGACAGCAGGTCCTGGCCCCCAGTGCTCATTCTCAGTCTTTTTATTTAAAAATTTGCGTAGGGGCTGCGGATTCTGGGTTATATCTCCAGCACTGCAAAAAGAAAAAAAAAAATTTTTTTTTTGTCCCAATGTTACTCTGCACCACCCAGAGGTACTTTACTTGGTTAATTTTCTCAGTAAACTTCAGTCATGGCCAGATTCTCCCAGACACAAGCAGATGGACTCTGGATTCACTGTTTTACTTGGGTTGAATAAGTCTTCACTGAGAACTGACCCAGAAGGAACTGGCTGGAGATTGAGGCTCAGACAAAAGCAAGGGCTTCTGCTAGTGAGTTCTCTTGAGGCCTAGCACAGGCTGCTGCTGCAGGTGTGAGTCTCGCCCCACCCCCCACCTCCCAGCAGGCTGTTCCCACCTGTTTCGAGGGTTAGGGGTCCCACCAGCCCCCGTTTCCAGGCTGTCCAAGAGAGAGCCCTGCTGAATTTGTGCTGGTTGCGGTGGACAGGGCTGTGCATGTTAGTGGTCTTCTTCCTACCGCTAGGCTAAGGTGGGCCCTTTGTTGAGAAGCACCCTGGAGGCTGAGGGAGTTTAAAGAGATGATACCCAAAGGTCTAGATACTTTGGAGGAGCTTTTGTAATTCTTACATGTTCTGTGAGAATTGGAGATGCTCATTTGGTTCCAAGTCACCTTGGTCCACCTGGTAGTGTTTGGAACCTATTGAACCCACTCTCCCATCTCCAGCCTCAGAGATGACACCCCTCCCTTAGGGTCTGTGCTCATCTGGGAGCTCTTTGGTTGAAATAAATGCACCTTTGAGATAATGCTTGTGCCCCTCCCCTTGAGATGCTCTGAGAGGACGAGGGTCTCTAGGAGGCCCCTGAACCAGTTTTGGCTTGATGCTTAAACCAAAATGGACCATAGTGCTTGCCTCCTGCCCAGGCGTAAGTTCTTGGTACTAAATGCCAGCTACCTCCATGCTGGCATCGACCCAGCTCTCCCACCCCGCTCCTGGTTTTAACCCAGCTCTTTCCTCATTGCTCTCTTTATGGTGGCTCTGTCCCAGGCCACTCCCTTCTCACCCCAGTCCTACCTGAGGTTCATGTCCCCCTTCACGGCCAGACTGAAGAGGTTGGATAGGTTTCCCCCAGGTGAGCAGCCACAGATCAGGATGGCCAGTGCCTCAATGTTGGTCAGCCGGAAGACCTTGCCCAGCACGAAGGCGCTGAGGGGCATGATGCCATACTGGGCCACCATGGCAATGGCCAGTCCCTTGGGCTTGAAGAGGTGATCCTTGATTTTGCTGAACTCCATGGTGCAACCCAGCGAGAGCATGACGACGAGCAGCATGCTTACCAGGATGATACTCAGTGCCAGGTCTGTGGGGCGCTTGCCAAAGCCTGGTGGCAGGGAGAAGTTATAAGGGGCAGACACATTGTGCATCTCCATCCTGGAGGCAGTGAAGACCACCCTTGTTCTCTTGCAGCTGCCCTTCCTTGTCCAATCCTTTCTGGACGCCTCCTCTAATCACCGCTCAGGACAGGTTTCTGGACTAAATGTAGCTCTGTGCAAATAGAAGGATTATGCAATGAGTGAGCTGTTTCTTTGATTGTGGCTCCAAAGAGAAGAGAGCCCAGAGTCTTATCTGTCTGGCTTTTTCTACCTCTCCCCAATACCTTGACCTTTGTTGCCTCTCGGGTGCCACTCACATGACTCCCCTGCCACTTAGCCACTTCTGGGAGCCACAGCTGCTTTCTCTCCTTTGCCCTCAGTCATGTGCCTCCCTGACATTCTGCCCTAGGGACCAGTCCAGGGTCGCAGCTGACCTGGGTCCAGCCCATTTTCCCTGCAGTTCCTGTTAGCCCTGATGCCTCAAGGAAGATACCCGCCCCATGTCCAGCAGGTTGCTGTTGACCTGCTGACCCCATAGGCGTGAAAGGAGCTGAGTGTTACCTCCTATATCGTTCCCAGAGGCAGGTAGCATAGCCCAAAGGGTTGTGGGACAGGGTAGGGCAGATTGCTGTCTCCAGGAGAAGATGCATCCATGATCCTCCTGGGAGGCAAGGATGCCACATCCTTCATGCCTGTGCGGGGGAGATCCTTGTCCTAAACCTGCACTGAAGGAGTTCAGGGGCAATGTTGCTGCCTCACTGCAGTGCTTACCTCCAGGAGGAAGAACCTACTGTGATGGTAGATGGGCTCTTGGAAGCTTAGAAGCTCTTTCCCCAAAAGGCAGCACTGAGGGAACCTGCCCTGGAACTGTTTGTGCCAGAGAGGTCCCATTCCTTGGGAAACTGGCTGAAAAAGATGCAGGAATTTCTTCTTAATTTCCTGAGTCCTCTACTTTGGCACCAGGCCTGTGTCTTAGGCTGGGAGCCAGGCACATGGTTGTACAGCAGGAGAGAGAGGTCCCATGGAGGTCTCATGGTGGTCCTTAGCCCTGTTCCTTCCATCCTCACTGCAGGGCAAGACAAGTAGTAGGGTCTGTTAGAAACACAACTTTCTCTTGGTTGGATTGGAACCCAAGAAACCTGGATAGGGCCCTGTTTCCTATTTGTCAAAACCGGTGATTAGACTTTGGGTATAGGACTCTGCAGAGCAGAATGGGGACGAAGGTGTGAACCCCTATGGGGTGAGGGTGGTGACAGATTCTGGTCTGGTGGGAGGAATCACTTGACACAGAGTTCTCCAGCTATGGCCAGAGAAGCCTTTGGAGCACAGCTAGGGGTTGGATGATAAGATCCACATCTACTGCATCGTATCCATGAGAAAGCCATTCCCTGGGGTTGCGCAGTGCACAGCATGTACACTGTAGCCCTGGGCAAACTTGAAGACCTTTCCTCTTGAGATCCCTGACACTAATTATTTCCTGACACTTGAGTTGGACAGGCAGGTCTCAATAAAAGGGCAGGCTGAATGCTGGAGACTAGATGCTGGTGGGAATGTAAGGTGCCTGAACTGAACTCTTTGCAGGGTCAAGAGGCCCAAAGGAGGCTGCTTTGTTCTCTCAGAGGTACAAGAACCACTGCCCACTGAGCAGCTAGGGGAGAATTACCAGTCACCAGCCAAGTGCCAGGTACTGTGGAAGGATTAAAAATTAGAGTCCTGCCAACTCCTGGCCTCAGGGACTACCTACTGTTCATCCGAGACCAGGTGCTCATAAAAACTTAGAGAGAGGGGGCATCTGCTTTAAAGCCAAAATGTGAGGGTCCCTTCTCAGTGATCCTTGCCACACCCACTGCAGTAAGGGTGGCAGGGTGTAGATAATCGGATTCATCTTTCTAGAATACAGCCAGTTCCACCTGAACTGTCTGAAGAATCAGATCACCCAAAAGGAGAAAGCTACTCCTGTCAGCCTCTGGAAGACTTGAGATTTATCTTCAAAAAGCGAGACTACAATGCAGCTACAGGAAGTGTGGAAATCTGACTGGCCTCTCGTATTTGGGCTAATAGTGAAGTTTCTTTCTCCTATCAAACAGGCTGCTCAATGACCACTAACTTTTTTTCTCATTTTCTGATAACTTTTTCTTTTCTTCATCCCAGCCAGGGAGCCACAGCACCCAAAGGTAGTTGGAGAGCACTTAATCCTCAGTTGGTGGGGCCTACAGACTGTCCTACAGACTGTCCCAGCTTGAAGAAGCTATAGAAGACGGAGACTCCACTCCCTCAGCACCCCATGAAGGATTATGGGGATTTGTGCCTCAGGAGGGAATGAGACAGGGTGTGGCCAAGCTGGCTGGGGAAGTAGGCCTGCCCTGTTAATTATAAGATCCAGGAACACATGTGCAGAACAGTTCCCAAAGCCCTGGACATGGACTTCTCCTGAGAACTTGCGCAGGTTTTCAATAGAATGGACTAGATCTGACCCAGCCTGGGTGTGGGATCCCAGCACCACCTCTCAGAACCTGTATGTAGAAGTTCTTGTGTGTTTCCTTGTCATTTGGAAAGCACAGAGGACATGTCAATGCCAGGAAAAGCTTGCTACTGTGACTTTCCTCACAATAGCACACACTGTGTCTTCCAGGGTATACTTTTATCTTGCTTTTTCCTCTTTTATTTGTCTCAAGCTTGCTCTACCAGAGCCAGTTTCTCCCTCACTCTTCACTTTTACTTTTTCAAATAAATGTTGTCACTGCAAAAAACCAAAAACAACAACAAAAAACAACAACAACAAAAAAAAACAAAAAAAAACAAAACTGTACAATCCATATTCTTGTCCTCAGGAATCTTATGGTATACATAAGGTCATGCATGGAGACAGAAGCATGTGAGGGTAGAGGCCATATAGGGCTGCCATATATAGTTGTGCAGGCTGTGCACTGCACCGTGTAAGGGAGATCATTTTCACAGATAACCTGTGTGACCATACTTGGGGCTCTCAGACCAAAGAAAGACAAATTTTACGTATCTTTCTGATGCCCAGTGGAGTGAGGGGTTAAAGATCAGAGCCTTTTGAGGTGTCTACTAGTCATACCGTTCATATACAAAGAACATTTAGTGTATTCAGTAGTGGTTTCTCATCACCTAATCTCGGCAACCCAAAGTTCTCTTACCTCCTCTGGAGAGCTTTCTGTTTGGGAAAACACACCTTTTTGCCATGGCACCTCTCTTTCTTCTTCTCTGTTCAACTCTGTTCTCAATAATGTGCTTTTGCAGAGAATGAAAAAATCTTTTCTAAGAAGCTGACACCTCATTCTTTTCTCAATATCCCCTCTGATTGCATAAAATTCGGGGGGCAGTGGAATCTTTTGTGTTATATTAATATGTACTTTGTGACAGACACTGATTTAAATAACATTTCTGGGCACAACCACAGGGTAGGTGCTGTGTTATAGTGTGTTCAAATAGCCCCCCACTCAAGCCTTATGTAATCATGGACACAGCTGAACCTGGTGTTCATGACTGGTTTGTTGTCTTGTGCTGGGATTGGCGATGTGAGTGTTGCACCTGCCCAGGGGCAGAGTCGGCATAAATGTAAGGGCAGGAAGAAGGCGTGTTTTCTCACTCTTGCTGGTTTGTGCCTTTCTGTTTGTGGTGGCCATGAATGGATGCCCCCTAGTCACACTACCCTGGCTTGCAGCCAGCTGAGTATGGACAGAAACCTCCAATATTGTAAGAAATAAACCTTTCCTTCCATAATTTTGGATGTCAGGTATTTTGTCTCAACAATGAGTGAAAAGTAACTAAGACAGAATTTGGTACCAGTGGAGTGGGGTCATTCTGGTGACTATACCTGACCATGTGGTTCAAGAGCCTTTGGAAATGGCTTGTGGGAAGTGTTTGGAAAGGTTTGGAGGTGTCGTCTGAAAGAGTGATGCTGGAACAGCTTAGACTGTTCTGTATGGGAGATTCTGGTCAGAGCTCAGGAGACCAGAATGCTGATAGAAAGCCTGCTGGTAAGCTGCCTGGGTCCAGGAGATTCTGACCCCCACCTAGTAAGGTGGAAGGTCCAGTGATGCACTCTGGGAGTGAGCCCTTACTAGCTGCACAGAGGATCGAGCTCTGCCCAGCCCAGCATCCCAGCACAATCCATCAGGGGAATGCCCAGTCAGCCTCACAGGACACAGAGGTACCAGGCCCAGCACAGCCCAGAGCCTCAGAGCTGCTCATCAGGGAGTGGCCAGCGTAGCTGTAGGGCCTTGGAGAATTTGAGCTCTGCCCATTAAAACATAAGGTGTGAGCTCTGTTGTTCAGGGTTGCAGCTGCGCAGCAGGTCCTACAGGTTGCAAACTCCACCCAGCCAGGAGCAAGGCCCCAGCACTATATGTTGGGGTACACCCAGGCTTGCCCTGCACTCCAGAGGCTCTGAACTCGCAGCCAGATGCAAGGTCCTGGTGGGGCCACACTCTGGGTTGCACTTCGCCTAGCCATCTGGGTCCTGGAGATTCTGAACTCTGCCCAGCCAGGCTGAAGGTCCAGCGACATACCCCAGTGGTGCATCCCTGCTAGCCACCTGGGCTGCAGAGGTTATGAACGCTACACAGCCAGGTTCTAGGCCATGGCAATAAGCTCCAGGGGTGTGACCCTGCTAGCTACAGGGAGGATACAAACTTTGTCCAGCTCAGTGTCCCAGAGCAACCCAACAAAGTACATCAGCGGAACATATGGCCAGCCTCGCAGACCACAGAACACAAGGGTCCAGTGCCATAATCTGGGGGCGTGCCCTGGCTAGCCACGGGGATATTGGAGGATTGAAGCTCTACCCAGCACAGTGTTCCAGTGCAATCCATTGGGAGGCTGCCTGCCCACACAGGTCCCAGAAGAAAATACAAAATGAAAGAGCAAGAGGCAGTCTCAATCCCCCAGCCCACTGAGAACAAACCCAAGAGACACTGAAATGGAAGACACTGGGAATGACACAGTGAGCTTTCTGAAATGATAGCAACTGAAGTAAAGAAACAACTCCATGAAGTTATAGAGGAACTCAAATCAGAAATAATCTCTCAGCTAAAAAATGAAATGACATTCATTATGAAAGAAATGCTGTGTGTATCTAAAGAAGATCAAGATAAAAAAATAGAAGAACATAAGAAAATGATGGAAACTTTGAATGAACAAAATAAGACACAAATAGAATACATGAAACAGATTCAAAGGGAAATTCATGGCATTAAAAATTCCATTGAAAGTTGGCAAAACTGCTTGAATGAAGCTGAAGACAGAGTCTCAGACCTTGAAGACAGCATGGAAGCTTACAATCATGAAAGAAAAGATCTCTTAAAAATAACAAGGAACCAGGAAACAATTTAACAACTGCAACATGATGCCAAGAGAAATAACATAAGATTAATAGGCATCATTGAAAAAGTAGGGGTCAATACTAATGACCTACAAAGACTATTTGCAGAAATAATAATAGAAACTTTTCCAAACATGGGAAGAGAATCTGATATACAGGTAAGTGAGGCATACAGAACCCCAATTAGCCATAACCAAAATAAATCTTCACCCAGACATATAATAATTAGGGTATCAGAAATACAGCACAAGAACAAAATACTAAAAGCTGTCAGAGAAAAAAAACAAATCACCTATGAAGGAAAGCCTATCAGAATCACGGCAGACTTCTCAACACAAACCTTCAAGTCAAGAGTTTGGAGTGAAGTATTTCAAATCCTGAAATAAAACAAGTTTCAACCCAGACTGGTGTATCCTGAAAAACTGTCTTTAAAAATTGATGGAGAAATAAGATACTTCCATGACAAAGAACAACTGAAGAAATTTATGGCCACCAAACCAACACTACAAAGAATACTGAAAGACACTCTAGAAAGAGACAAAGATAACTACAATCCTAAGAACAACAACAAAAGGAAACCACAGTGGATACCGCAGGGCAAACAATTAAACAGAAAATGTAGAAAACTAACAACAGAAAGATATCATGACAGGGATGAGTCACTACATATCAGTTATAGCAATCAGTGTAAATGGTCTCAACTCACCAATGAAAAGAAACAGACTGGCAGAGTGGGTTAAGAAACAAAATCCAACAATATGCTGTGTACAAGAAACACATTTCACTCAAAAGGAAATTCACAGACTAAAAGTCAAAGGATGGAAAACAATACTTCATACAACAGGAAACCAGAAAAATGCAGGGGTAGCTATTATGTTTGCAGACAATGTGAACTTCAAACTGAGGATGATCAAAAGAGATAAAGCAGGTCACTACATACTTGTTAGGGGAAAACTTCAAGAGGAAGAGATTACAATCATAAATATATATGCACTGAATACGGGAGCACCCAACTATATAAGACAAATCTTAACAGACTTGAAAAACCAAATAATAATACAGTTATAACAGGAGACCTTAGCACCCCACTGTCATAAAAAGACAGACCAAACAAACAAAAAATCAGTAAAGAAATAACAGAACTGAATCAAACTTGTGAAAAAATGGACCTAGTAGATGTGTACTGAGTGCTCCATCCATCAACATCAGAATACACATTCTTCTCAGCTGCATGTGGGTCATTCTCTAAAGTAGATCATATACTGGTCCACAGGACATGCTTCAGTAAATATAAAGAAACTGAAATAATTCCATGCATATTATCTGACTATAGCACAATGAAATTGGAAATTAATGACAAAAACCCCACAAGAACCCCATAAACACATGGAAATTAAATAATACTCTCCTACACAATGGGGCACAGAAGAAATTAAAGAAGAAATTAAACAATATCTACAGTTGAATGAAAATGCAAATACAAATTACCGGAACCTGTGGGACACAACAACAGCAGTCCTCAGAGGGAAATTTATAGCACTAAACTCCCACATCAGAAAAATGGAAAGAACACACATAAACAACCTAATGATGCACCTCAAACTCCTAGAAAAAGAAGAGCAAGTCCAAAGCCCAAAGAAGGGAGGAAATATTTAAGATCAGAGCAGAAATGAATGCAATTGAAACAAAGAAAACAATATAATTAATGAATTGAAGAGGTGATTCTTTGAAAGAATAAATAAAATTGATAAACCCCTAGCGAACTTTATCAAAAAGAGGAAAGAAAGAACTTGGATTCATGCAATAAGAAATGAAAAGGGTGAAATCACTACAGACCCTGTGGAAATACAGAAGATCATCAAAACTTGCTTCGAAAAACTTTACTCACATAGATTCGATAACACAGAAGAAATGGACAGATTCCTAGAAACCTATGAATTACTAAAGCTGAATCAAGAAGATGTAAAGCTGCTGAATAACCTAATTTCAGCTAATGAAATTGAAAATGTAATTAGGACCCTACCAATAAAGAAAAGACCAGGTCTTGGTGAATTCGCTGCTGAATTCTATAAGAAATTTAGGGAAGACTTAATGCCAACACTCCTCAAACTCTTCAGTGAAATTGAAAGGGAAGTAAGTCTCCCTAACTCATTCCTGGAAACAAGTATTACCCTAATACCAAAACCAGAGAAAGACCCAACCAAAAAAGAACATTACAGGTCAATCTCTCTAATGAACATAGATGCAAAAGTCCTCAATAAAATACTGGCAAATAGAGTACAGCAAGTTATCAGGAAGATTATACACCATAGTTAAATGGGATTCAACCCAGGAATGCAGGGATGGTTCAAAATATGCAAGTCAATAAATGTAATACACCATATCAACAGGGCCAAGGACAAGAACCATATGCTCATCTCAATAGATGCAGAAAAAGCTTTTGACAAAATCCAACACCCATTCATGATAAAAGCCCTACAGAAAATTGAAATAGATGGTCTCTACCTCAACCTGATAAGAGCTACATATCATAAACCAACAGCCAACATCTTACTAAATGGAGAAAAACAGAAAACTTTCAACCTAAAATCAGGAACAAGGCAAGGATGTTCATTATCACCACTCCTATTCAGTATAGTTCTGGAAATATTAGCCAGAGCAATTAGACAAGAGAAAGAAATAAAGGGAATAAGGATAGGAAAGGAAGAAGTAAAATTATCATTATTTGCAGATGATATGAGAGTCTACCTAGAAGACCCCCAAAAATCCACTGAAAGACTTCTAGATGTAATAACCACATTCAGTAATGTTGCTGGATACAAGGTCAGCACTCAAAAATCAAAAGCATTCTTGTACACAAACAACAAACTCTCTGAGATAGAAATAAGGGAAACCACACCCTTCACTATAGCATCCAAAAAAAAAATAATAATAAAAGAAATACTTAGGAATCAATCTAACAAAGAAAGTAAAAGATCTATACAGTGAAAATTACATTACTCTGAAAAAGGGAATCGATAATTTCTGAAAATGGAAAGATATTCCCTGTTCATGGATAGGAAGAACAAACATCGTGAAAAGGGCCATTCTTTCAAAATTGTTATATATATTCAATGTAATCCCAAACAAAATACCACTTGCCTACCTCACAGAGCTAGAGAAATCATTCCTGAAATTCATCTGGAACCAGAAGAGACCTAGAATAGCAAAGGCAATTCTGGGCAACAAAGGTAAGGCAGGAGGCATCACAATCCCCAACTTGAAACTATATTACAAAGCTACTGTGATAAAATCAACATGGCACTGGAATAAAAATAGACCCGAAGATCAATGGAATGGATTAGAAGATACAACCAGAGCTACAAACACACTTAGCCACCTCATCTTTGACATAGGGACCAAACATATACATTGGAAGAAAAATAGCCTCTTTAACAAGTGGTGCTGGGAAAACTGGCTTTCTATATGTTGTAAACTAAAACTAGATCCATGCCTATCACCATACACTAAAACAAAGTCAAAATGGATCAAAGATCTGAATGTTAAAACAGAGACACTAAATTTGCTGGAAGACAAAGTAGGAAAAATCTTGATGACATAGGAGTAGGCAGAGAGTTCATGAACAAAAATCAAACTGCATGGGAAACACTTCCCAGGATCAACAACTGGGATCTCGTCTTACTAAAAAGTTTTTGCATGTCAGAGGAAATCCCCAACAGAGTGAAATGAAAACCCACGAGCTGGGAAAATATCTTAACCAACTGTCCATCAGACAAAGGGCTTTCATCTAAAACATATAAAGAATTAAAAGAAATTAGGCCCCTAAAATTCAAAGACCCAATCCAAAAATGGGCATCTGAGATGAATACACACTTCTCAGAGGAAGAAATACAAATGGCAAATAAATATATGAAAAAATGTTCAACATCAATGGTCATTTGGGAAATGCAAATTAAAACAACACTGAGATTCCATCTCACTCCAGAAATAATGGTGTACCCCCTGAAGATGACAGATGCACCCTCTGAATGTGACAGTGTGAAAGAGCTGTTCCTCCTTGGTAGCAAGTTACAGGAGTGGGGCGAGCCAAGCTGACCCCTGAAGCCAGTTAGGGTCACACAGCCAGGAAAGGTGGGTCTGTCGCTAACTCATTGATGTATTATGGGCCACTGCCAAACTTGGTAATTTAAAACCTTAGTTTGTTGTTATCTTTCTCAAGCTTGGGATGTGACAGGAGTCAGCTTGTACCCTTTTCTTGGGATTCTTTCTTTGGTTGTTGTCAGATGGTGGTAAACACGAGTCATCTGAAGCTGCTTCTCGCTCTTGTCCAGAGCCTGGTCTCTCTCCCATCTCCACTCTTGTGGGTTTCTGAAGATTGCAGCCGTCTAGGGCAGTCAGACTCCTTCGTTTTATTTTATTTTATTTATTTATTTTTTGAACTGGGAATCGAGCTCAGGATCTTGTGCTTGCCAGGTAGGCGCTGTGCCACTGAGCTATATGCCCAGCCCATGTAAATGAATTTTAAAAAGTGGATGTAGTAATTGTTCTGTATAGGAAGACTACAAAGCAGAAATAAAGGAAAAGGGAAAAAATGTTAAATTTCACCATTTTGTAACCCCTAATGTACTAGTTACATTAAGGTAAGGACTGTCAATAGATGCTAAAACCCTTGGGTAAAAATTGATTGACTAGAATGTTCTAATGGTGATAGGGAATCACTAGATAGGTTAATTAATAATTATAGAGGGAAGATATGTACCTGACAGGGGAGCAACCTGGTGTTTACTCACCTTTGCCAAGTGATCAAACTTGGATCACGATAACAAGAATCCTAACATCACGTGTCTCTTGATGGAATGTGATTAGAAATATGCAGTCTGAGTGGAGGTCAATAGTTTAATCTCCATTTAATCAAGTCTTTAGGTCTAGCTGGTAGTTTATTGGAAATATAAGTGCTAGAAAAACAAAACATGAAATACAAAGAAACAACCAGGAAAATCAGGACATTTTACAAAATAACTGGAATGTACTATGGAACAAAGTAAATGTAATAAAAGTTTGAGATTAAAAGAGACTGAAGAGTCATAACCAATGCAATGTATAAATGGATACAAGATTGAAAAAATATCTAAAAAGGATTTTGGGGGGTGATTTGGTATATTTAAATACACCAAATATATATTAGATGATACTGTGGAATTATTATTAAATTATTATTAAATTAGTATAGTACCCCAGATATTTTTGTTGTTTCAAAAATTTGTATTTTGAAACCTACTTGCTAAAGTGATGGAAGATGGAATCTTAGGTCATGAGGGTGGGGCCCCAATGTGTGGGATTTGTGCCTTTGTAGAAGAGGCCCCACAGAGCTGCCTTGCCCCTTTCACTGTGTAAGGATGCAGCAAGAAGCTGCCCTTTAGGAATGAGGCAGTAAGTCTACCAGTGCCTGAGTCTTGAATTTCCTATTCCACAGAGCTGCAACAAATAAGTGTCTTTTCTTCTACATGTTGTTTATTTTATTTATTACTTAGTGTGCATTAGTTATACAGATCAATAGGTTTTCACTTTGGTAGATTCATGCTTGCATGTTACCTATTTTATTTCCAGCTTTTTACCCCCTTCCTTGCCCTTTCTTCTCCCCTCCCTTGCTCCCTTCGTCGTTTCTAATAGCCCCCCTTCTACGTTCCTTTAGCTCTCTTTTTGTGGTTTTTGCTTTTTGTTTTTCGAGAAGTCTTCCAACAGTTTATTAGAAAGAATGTAGACATTTAAAAAAAATTCTCAGTTTTTGGAACACAAATTGAGGTTTTTCAGCCAGGACAAAACTGAATCAAAAACAAATGAAACTGGGTATGGTGGTGCATGTCTGTAATCCCAGCACTCTGGAGGCTGAGGCAGGAGGATTGCTATGAATTCAAGGCAGCCTGGTCCACATAGTGAGTTCAAGGCCATCCTGAATTACAGAGTGAGACCTTCCCTCAAAACAAAACAAAACAACAAAAAACAAAAACAAAAACTGAAAAACAAAAACAAAAACCAGAAGTAACAAATCCAATGGTGTATTAACATCTTTTCATTCATTTGCCCTACTGACAGTGCAAATACAAATCTGATCTAAATGTACAGACTCCCAAGCAACAATGTACAAAGCTTTCTTTATTTTCTATGCTAAGAGATGTAAAAGCTTAAGGGCCAAACAACACCAAATGTATAGGCTTTAAAAAGCATCTAAGTTAAGGGCATTCACTAGTTTTAGCTACAATACATCTGGAACACTGACACGGGGTCACTTACATATACTAATGTGAAGCAAAGTTTTTGAAAAATAAAATTTACAGAACAATGCTGAAAGGTACACTAGAGGAGTGGCAGGGTATCAGTTTAAGGTGCCAGCCAATTTGTTTCAGTTACTTTGAACTCTCGTCTAAAATTTACAATTTAGTTATCTTTCCCTATGCTGAGAAATTTCTATCATGTCAGTATGTTATGAAGTGAAGGAGAATTGGGTGAAGTTTTTAAAAAAATTACAGCTGGGAAGTATTCATGCATAAGAATAAGGGCTTGGATGACTTAAAATTGCCCAGTGGTACATATATTATCAACCCTTAGTGAAACCCTAAAACACATAAGTTGGAAAAATGGATCAAAGGAGGCAAATACAGCATCTGCTTTTAGAGTTATCAGCTCAGGAATTCTCTCAATTATGAAACCTTGCAGAGAAGTTATTTTCTTTTTCAAAATTCGGGTGGTGACATTGCTTACTCCAGACCTGGCACTTTCTCATCATCACTGTCTTGTGAATCGCCATCTGCTCCATTGACCTTCAGTAAATCTACGCCCTCATCACCAGCCTTGTTGTTCGTCATCTCAGAGAAGTTATCAAAATTAGCCATGTCCTCATCGGAATCATCGTCCCAGACTTTCCAATTATTGAAGTCCACACTAAGCCAATTAAGCTTTGCCCTTTCTTTTGTTAACAGAGGCCATGGCTGGCCAGATTGTTCTTTTTGTCAACAACGTAAAATTGATCAGTCTTTTTATGCTTGAAATCACTTGGATCGATACAGTAAAAAGGATCGATTTCATTTAAATGTTTAAAATTTCATTTAAACTGAAAGTAAGTTTGGATTTCTCAAAATGTACATTGACATCTTTACTGTCTTTAGCACAAAATTCAATGAAGACCAGTGGCTTGGATCAGACCACTTTGCAGAAGTGGGGGCAGAGGGGTGGGGGAAGCCGGCGCGCGGTCTCTGGTGGAGTCTGCCGGGGAATCCACCCCGCTCCTTTGGTGATTCTGGCGTTTTTTCCCGTTTGTTGAGAAGTGAAAGTGTAGGTAAAGGGGCGTGAAGACGGGGAATGGTGGATTTTTTCCCTTTGATTCCACATATGAGAGAAAACACATGATATTTGTCTGAGTCTGACTTAATTTGGTTGACACGATGATCTCCAGTTCCATTCATTTTCCTGAAAATGTGGTTTCATTCTTCTTTATGGTCACATGATATTCCATTGTGTATATATGTAACTTTTAAGAAATCCCCTTAACTGTTGGTGGGTACCTAGGTTGATTCCTTACCTTAGCAATTGTGAATTGAGCACAATAAACATGGTTATATATGTATCAAGTCTTTTGGGAATGTACCAAGGATTGGTATATTTGATTTAGTAGTTCCATTTTTAGTTCCTTGAGAATGTAACAAGGATTGGTATAGCTGGATTTGTAGCTCTATTTTTAGTTTTTTGAGGAACCTCCATAATGATTTCCATAGTGGCTGTATAATTTACATTCCCACCAGCAGTATAGAAGGGTCCCTTTTATTTATTTTTGTTTACCAGCATTTATGGTTTTTTGCATCCTTGATAAGAGCCATTGTGAATGCGGTAGGCTAAAATCTCAATGTAGTTTTGATTTGCATTTCATGGATGACTAAAGATATTGAACATTTTTTCATATACTTATTAACCCTTTGTATTTCTTTAGAACTATCTGTTCAGTTCATTTGCATATTTGTTGGATTTTTTTGGGGGAGAGTTGATGTTAAGGTTTTGAGTTCCCTATACATTCTGGATATTAATCCTTTGTCAAAAAGAATCTGGCCAAGATTTCTGTCCCATTCTGTAAGATGTTTCTTGTATCCTTTTGCTGTTCAGGTGCTTTTAAATTTGATCTGATCCCATTGGCCAATTTTCCCCCTATCTTTCAATTCTTGCTATTATTTCATGTGCTACTCAGAATCCTACTCAGAAATCTTTTTCCTGCACCTATAACTTCAGTTATTTTCTCTGTTTTCTTCTAGCAGTTCCAAAGTTTCACGTCTTATAAGTAGGTCTTTGAGCCATCTTTTTCCATTAGATTTATTAGTACATTTTAGGGCCGGGAGTTTGGCTCAGCAGCTTACGTGCCTATCAGGCAGGCGCGAGGTTCTAAGTTCAATCCCCGGTGCCGCAAAAAAAAAAAAAAAAAAAAATATTAGTACATTTTACATATATATAATGATCACATTAATCATAGAAAATTTGTACTGGTACGTGATATAACTTATTTTTCTCCCATTCCCCTACCCTCCCCCTTTGACACCTCCTCCCCTTCTTTCTTTTCTCAATTTTTTTTTTACTTTTCCCTTCTTTCTTTTTCCGCTCCCCCCGATGTATTCCCCTCCCCATTTGAACATTTTCCTCCTATTTCAAAATATATTTTGTTCCTTATTTACACTTTCAGTTCCTCAGGCTAGAGAAACAATGTGATAGTCACACCTGTGTGCCCGATTTATTTCATTTAAAAGTATGGTCTCAAGGTGCATCCATTTAGCTGGAAATGTATCAGGATTATCCTTTATGGCAGAGTAGTACTCCACTGTATAAAAAAATCCCACTTCTTTTTTATCCATTCACCAGTTGATGGGCACTTGGGTTGTTTCCAAGATTTGGCTATTACAAACTGTGGTGCTATAAACATCAGTGTGCAATGTCATTGTGCTATGATGCTTTTAATTCTTTTGGGATGATACCCAGGAGAGGAGGGAAATGGCTGGGTCAAATGGGACCTCTAATCCTAGTTTTTTGAGGAATCTCCACACTGATTTCTTCAGTGGTTGTAGTAGTCTACACTCCCACCAACAGTGGAAAAGTGTTCCTTTTTCCCCACAACCTCACCAGCATTTGTTATTGGTTGATTTCTTGAAGATAGTCATTCTTTTTGGGGTGAGATGGAATCTCAGTGTTGTTTTAATTGAGAGATAAATACCTGGTTTCAGTCTTCCACATATAAATATCCAGTTTTTCTAGGACCATATGTTAAAGAGGCATTTTTGCGATGTTTATGGCCCCTTTATCAAGAATCAGGTGACTATAACTGTGTTGGCTTGTTGCTATGTCCTCTATTTTTTTCCAATTATCTATCTCTTTTTTGCCTAGTATCTATCTATGTTTTATTTTATTTTAGTTTGCTCTTTACTTTTTTTCTGAGTTTCTGATGTAAGAGAAACCTTGTGATATTTAAACTTATGTTTCTGATTTACTTCACTTAAAATCATGGTTTCAAGGTATGTTCATTTTCCTACAAATGACTCAAACTTATCTTTCTTTGTAGTAAAATAGTACTCCATTGTGTATAAATACCATGTTTTTTTCCCCCTTAATTTGTTGACTGACATATAGGCTGCTTCCAATATTTAGCTATTATGAATTGTGTTGCTCTAAAAACAAGGATGCATGTATAATTGTAATATGATAATTTTAACTCTTGGAAAGATGCCTAAAGGGGAATAGCTGGGTCGAATAAAATTTCTTGTTTTAGTGTTTTGAGGAATCTCCATAGTGGTCGATGATTGACACTCCCACCAACAATGAAGAATGGCTCCCTTTTCCCCACAGCCCTCCCAGTATTTGTTATTATTTGATTTCTTGATGATAGTCATTCTTTCTGGGGTGAGATGGACTCTCAGTGTTGCTTTAATTTGCACTTTCTGAAGGCCAGAAATGCTGAAAATTTTTTCATGCACTTATTTGCCATTTATATTTCTTCTTATAAGAAGTGTTTATTCATTTCAGTTGTCCATTTTTTGATTGAGTTTTTTATTGGGGATGTCTAACTTTCTGTGTTCTTTACACATTCTAGATATTAATCTTCTGTCTGAGGAATAGTTGGCAATTTTTTTTCTCATTCTGTAGGGTGTCTCTTCCCTGTGTTAGTTGTGTCACTTGCTGCACAGAATCTTTTTAATTTTTTTTTTTTTTTTTTTTTGCACCAGGAATAGGGCTCACAACCTCATGCCTGCCGGGCAGGCGCTTAAGCCACTGAGCCAAACTCCAAGCCCTAGTTTTTTTGAGGCAGGGTTGCACTATGTAGCTCAGCCCAGTCTTGCTCGTGTTGTAGCCCAAGCCGGCCTTGAACTCACAACGCTCCTCCTACCTCAGCCTCCCAAGTGCTGGGATTAAAGGTGTGTGCCACTATGCCTGGCCCCAGAATCTTTTTAATTTGATGTCCCATTTATTGATTTCTGGTGTTATCTCTTGTGCAACTGGGGTTCTGTTCAGAGAATCTTTGCTTATGCCTATGTGTTCAAGAGTTTTACCTATTTTACCTTCTAGTAGATTGTTTGCATTTTACTATTTAGATCTTTGATCCATTTTGATTTTAGTTTCATGCATGATAAGAGATATGGGTCTGGAGTCAATCTTCTGCCTGTGGATAGACAGTTTTCCCAATACCATTTGTTAAAGAAACTAGTTTTTCTCCAGCGTAAGTTCTTAGCCCCCCTTTTCAGGTACCTGAGTGTGTTTGGATTTGTTTCTGCATCTTCTGTTCTGTTCCAATAGTCCATGTGTCTGTTTTTGTTTGCTTGCTTTGTTTTGTTTTTGCTAATACCATGCTCTTTCTATCACTGTGGTCTTACAGTATAACTTGGAAGTCCACGATTGTGATGCCTCTTGCCTTGTTCTTGTTGCCCAGGATTGATTTTCTTCTGGGTTTCTTCTGGTTCACTATGAATTTTAGGATTGTTGTTTCTAGTTCTATAAGGAATGCTATTGGTATTTTGATTGGGATTATGTTAAATATGTACATCAGTTTTGGAAGAATGATCATTTTGACTCTATTGGTTCTGCCTATCCAGGACAGGAGCTATCTTTCTATTTTCAGAAGCCCTCTCAGTTTTCTTTTTCAGAGAACTGTAGTTTGCATTGTAGAGGTCTTTCACTATCTTGATTAGGTTAATTCCTATTTAACTTTAACTTTTCTTTCTTTCTTTGTCTTTTTCTGTTTTTGGTGGCACAAGGAATCAAACTCACAACCTCGCCCTGGTCAAACAGGCGCTTAAGCCACTGAGCCAAACTCCCAGCCCTAGTTTTTTTGAGGCAGGGTCGCACTATGTAGCTCGCATTGTAGCCCAAGCTGGCCTCGAACTCACAACGCTCCTCCTACCTCAGCCTCCTGAGTGCTGGGAATAAAGGCGTGCGCCACCACACTTGGCTCTTTTTTTGTCTTTTTGAGACAGGGTTTCACTATGTAGTTCAGGCTGGTCTTGAACTCACATTGTAACTCAGGCTGTCTTCAAACTCACAATGATCCTCCTGTCTCAGCCTCCTGAGTGCTGGGATTACAGGTGTGCACCACCATACCTGGCTATTTTTCTTGATACTGTTGTGAAAGGTTTTGTTTTCCTAATATCTGTCTTGTTAATTTTTAGTGTACAGGGATGCTCTTGATTTGTGTGTTGACTTTTTATTCTGCTATGTTACTCGATTTAGTCATTAATTTAAAGCATCTTTTGGTGGAATTTCTTGGCTTTTTTATGTAGAAGATCATATCATCTGCAAATAATGATAATTTGACTTCCACTTGTCCTATACTAATCCTTTCTATTTCTTTCTCTTGTCTAATTGCTCTGGGTAATGTTTCAAGAACAATTTTGAATAGTAGTGATGATAGCAGACATCCTTGTCTTATTCTTGATTTTAGAAGGAAAGTTTCAGCTTATCTCCATCCAATATGATGTTGGCCACTGGTTTGTTATAAATGGGTTTTGTCAGATTGAGATAAGATCTGTCTATACCATTTTCTTCGGGATTTTTTTTTAATATCACGAATGGATGTTGTATTTTGACAAAGGGTTCTTGTACATCAATTGGGATGAATATGTGATTTTGCCCTTACTTCTGTTTATGTGATGTATTACATTTATCGATTTATGCATGTTAATCCATCCTTGTAAGTCTGTGATGAAGACTACTTGGTCATGGGGTATGATCTTTCTGATGACTTGTTGCAACCTGTTTGCCAATATCTTGTTGGGGATTTTTGTGTCAATGTTAATTAAAGAGATTGTCCTGTCATTTTCTCTTTTGCTTGGGCCCTTGTCTGGTTTTGGAATCAGAGTAATGGTAGTTTCCAGAATGACTGTGGGAGTACGCCTTCTCTTTTGATTTCATTAAAGAGTTTGAGGAACATTGGCATTAAATCTTCCCTAAAGTTCTTGTACAATTCAGAGATCTGGGATTTTCTTAGTTGGTAATTTTAAAAAATTCGTTTTTATTTCTTCAATCTCATTGCCTAATATTGGATTATTCAGGGTTTTTATGTCTTCTTGGCTTAGCTTTGGTAATTCATATGTATTTGTGAATATATCCATTTCTTCTGAATCCTCCATTTTATTAGAGTACAGGCTCTTAAAGTAGTTACTAATAATCCTTTGAATTTTAGTAGAATCTGTTGTGATTTTGCTTCCTTCCTTCCTTCTTTCCTTTCATTTTAGTATTTTGAGACAGGGTCCTTCACATGTACTTCAGGCTGACGTTGGACTCACTACCTGGTCCAGTCTGCCTCAAAATTGTGAGTCTCCCAAGTGCTGAGGCTACAGGCATGGGCCACCATGTCCTGCTCCTTTTCCATTTGTAATTGTATCAATTTGGGTCTTTTCTTTCCTTTTTTAGGCGAGTAAGATTGGTTAAGGGTTTGTCTATTTCATCTATTCTTTCAAAGAGCCAGCTTTTCAATTCACTGATTCTTTATATTGTTTTTATAGTGTCAATTTTATTAATTTCTGCTCTGATCTTTATAATTTCCTTCCTTGTACTAGCTTTAGATTGTTGAGGTTCATCATTTCATTCTTTATTTGGGCTCATTCTGTTTTCATGATGTGGACATTCAAAGCTATAAACTGCACTATTAAGACTGCTTTCTTTGTGTCCCATAGGTTCTAACGTGTTGTATCATTTGATTTCAGAGATTGTCCTATTTCTTCCTTCATTTTTTTCCCTGTAACTCATTGATTATTTAAGAAAGTAATGCTTAATGTACAGGTGTTTGCATAATTTTTGTAGTTTCTCTTGACATTGATTTCTAGGTTCATTGCACTATTATCTGTTCATATACATGGGATCATTTTGATTCTTTAGTATTTACTTTAGCTTGCTTTATGGACTAGCATGTGGTCTATTTTAGAGAAAGTGTCATGTACTGCTGAGAAGAATATGTATCCTGTAGTTGAGTGAATCATTCTGTAGGTATCTAGTAAACCCATTTTTTTCCTGAAGATTTGGTTCAACTCTGATATTTCTTCTTTGATTTTTTGTCTAGTTGATTTATCTCTTTGTGACAGTAGGGTATTGTGATTCCCCCATCATAACTGTGTTGGTGTTTATCTGATTTTTTAATGTCCAGTAGTGTTTGTTTAATGAAGCTGAGTGAGGTGCTATTTGGTGCTATAGGTTTAGAATTATTATCTCTTCCTGTTGAATTATTCCCTTAATGAATATGTAGTGACCTTCTTTGTCTCTCCTGATTAACTTTGGCTTGAAATAAACTTTGCCTGAAATTTTCCAGAGGCTCCCCTATTTCCCCCAGGCTGTGTTTTTGCTCATGTTGCTTGGTAGGGAAGGCCAACAGAGCTCAGATCTGTGGTGGATGTAGGCAGCAGGGCAAGGGTTCAAGCACTTAATTGCCCACAGGCATGATCAGACTTGGCTATTACTGAGCACAACCCTAGCCAGGCCTGGCCTCTCACATGGGCCTGTGTCCTTCCCAGACTGAGTTTAAACTTTCCAGGGAGCTCTTTTTATCCCACTTCCTGTCTGCAGCTGTCTCTTATGGCTGTCTTTAATCTAGTCACCAAGACAGGGTTACACCGGGAGCCATGAAATAAAGCTATTTTTTAGTTGTTCTGAGCCCCAGGTTTAGGGTTAGGTTTAGGGTCCCAGAAATGGCACCTGCTCAAGCACTTTTTGTTGATATGGTGCATGCTCATGCTTGAATTCTTCTTTGGCTGTTGGAAGGAGTCTTCTCAGAGAAAAACTGATTTTGCAGTACACAGAGGCTGTGGGCTCCACTGCCGTTTCTCCCTGGATCTCTCAGCCCTGCATGCTTGTCTTGCTTCTGGAGAGCCCAGTTCCCAAACCCACAAACCTGTGAGAGCCAGGAAGAGAGTCCAGATTGCTTCTCGTTTTTCCCCTCTGCATTGTAGACCCTTTTCAACTTCTCTGTATCTTCTAATTTTTCCTGTTAGTGCCTTCCAGATACCTTGTAATTTGCCTCTCTCTCTCTCTCTTTGCCAAGTTGTTATTTTCTCAGTGTTTGGATTCTGAATCTTGGAGACACCGAATTTTGCTACTAGTCAACACTCTGCCATTTTCTTTCTCTTGGAAATACATTTCTGTTGTTGATAAGCCATTCTATCTATGGTAATTTATGATAGCAGATCAAAGAGACTAAGCCAGGCATAATACAGAAGCATGTTTTAGTTTTAGGATATGCGAGCCGAAATTTTTTGGAAGTGTCACGATGTTGGCAATTCATTTTAAAGTGGATTGGAAAAATGTGTATGTGTATTGTTTGTGTGTACTGAGGCAGCCAAAGTGCATGTGGCAAAATGTTTCTTCATAAATCCATGTAGAGGGTATATAGATGTTCACTGCATTATTCTTTCAACATGGCTGTAGATTTGCAGTTTTTCAATATAAAAAGTTGAAGAGAAAAAAGAACAGAAGGAAGTTGATGAAATGACAGGAGATGATGTACAGCTATCAGAACTTGGAAAAACAAAGTATCAGGGATATGGAGGAAATGGAAAGAGTAGATAATTTAAAAAATAGTACATAATTTTAAAAAACATAGTAAGGGACATGGAGGAGAGAAATTAGGGTGGCAAAATGAAATGGAAATGCAGAGGTAAGAAAAGGCAGAAAAATGACAGTGATAGAGTACAGGCAAAGAAGATTCAATATGTCCATAATTGAAGCCTTCAAAGAAAGAAACCAAAACAATGAATTAGGTGGAATAAAAGTGAATTTTCTGGAATAAAGAAGACATAAAATTTACTACATATTGGGGAAAATTAATCTAAGAATATTACCCTAGAGATCTATCCTGTAAAGTCCAAAGATTGTTTATCAAGTAAAATGATCATGTCATGTAGAATGGAGAAAATCAGGCTGCTGTGGGTTTTGTACAGTGACACCAAATGCTGTAAGAAGGTGGTGTAATATTTAAGAGATTTTCAAAGGAAAAAGTGTTGCCCAAGAAATTTATATCCAGTCAAAATATCCTTTAGTAATCAAGACTACAGTTAGTCTTGAGCATGAAAAAATTCAGAGACTATTCTCAGTTGGCATGTCAACCAACAGAGAGGTAATTGATAAATTTGTACTTTCCTGCTCAACTGGAGTTCACAGTCAAACATATTTCTGCAGCAAATCAAACAATGGGACAAATGATAATGATAAATAATGCACATCATTAGAATAGTTTGCTGTCAAGGGAGTTACAAAATAAAAGCTTTCAGATTTTTGTGCATTTGGGATTTAGAAAGTGTAGTTGGGAAGGTGACTCTGTATTAGGTTCTATGTATGTGAAAAGTTTACAACCTACAACTGTCTGAGAAAGGAATGCAGTATCTTGGAAGCACCTGTTACTGGATCTCGGGTTGGTGGGAGAGGTTCAAGTGGAGATCACCATTTTTCAGAGGACTGAAGCATGAAGCAAGGAGCTGGCAAAGAGACTGTCACTTCGTTTTATCACCTGAGATTCTACAGTGAGACTAACTGTGACAGAGGTGAGGTAGAGAACAGGGATAAACAGAAGGGTTCCCAAAATCCTAATTCCATCACCTGCTATAAATCTGCTGAAATTTTAAAGTACAAGACTACCTGTCCAGTGTTCTGACACATGGCTAGGACATGTGTCTATAAGTGACTGAACCATCCAAGATATGAGGCAGGAAGCTGCTTATAAACTCTCAGAGGACTGATCCCATTCAAAAATAAGTGAAAGTTGCTAGCAAGCAGCATCCTTCTGGTTCCAATGGCTGGAGACACTGATGCCACTCCCAGTATACTCCTGAACTCTGTGGCACAAAGCCCACATGTAAATGTCTGATTCTGGGGCTGCCTAGCTAGGGGGTATAGCTGCTTCAGTTGGTGGTCATCTGATACTGACAGTAGAAAACATGGCCCTTTGCTGAGAGCTGATAAATCAGGGAGATAGTGGCGAGGGAAGGCAGTGGTGGGTGGAGGGCATTAGGCAATGCCTCATTTGATGAATATGAGCTAGTAAGGAATGGAAAGGGAGCCTTTTGGTGCTGGTCGATAATACCTGCCATGTGTCAATGACCTCTCCTTGGGGCATGGCTTTCCTGAGTGTTATTGGGCGGCTCTATTCATCCCTTTCAAAATTTATATTTACTTATTTGTGGTTAGGATCAAACCCAAGATCTCGTGTGTGCCAAGCATGTGCTCTACCACTGGGTTACAGTCCTTTAAACAATCTCCCACGTACTCACTCTGCCTCCTTGGAAACAGCTACCAGTGTTTTATGATTCCTGCTGATGAAGTTCTCCTGGTTATCTTCATGGAATCACTCAAGCTGTGGTTATTGCCACACTCTTTACCATTTCTATACCACGCAGCCTGGGAAATGAAGGTCTTGCCTTGGAGGTGAGGTCCAGCACTAAAGTGCTCTGACCCTCTATCAAATTCAAGCAAACACCCAGAGCAAAGTACATGGGAGGAGAACAGAGGACAGCAGGACTGCAGGGTCAGGGTCAGATTTTTCCAACATTGATTTCTCCTCAGCTCAAACAAAAAGAGGCTTGTTTTGGAGGAGTCAGGAAATAAAGATAAACACAGCAAGGAGAACAAAAATATCACCACCCAGACATAAGCATTGTTAATGTTTTAGTCAGTTGTTATCTAGCTGGGTTCTTAGAAGCCCCAGGATTCTGTGGAGGTGCTTCTCAGACTCCATAAATACTAGTTAGCATCTAGTCAAAGAGGTAGGAAAGGCTTTGACAATATAACATCCACAATAAATAGACATGTAGGCAATCTTGGGATGAGCGATGGTTTTGTGGAGGCTATCAGCTTATGAATGTGTGTGTCACTTGATCAGCCTCTGACTCTGTGGCTGGGTGTTTCCTTGAATCTGCCAACGTGGCTGGGTCAGAAGGCTGGGGTCCTGTAGACAGGAAGGCTCAGGCTGGCCCTTTTGCAAATGTATATCCACCTTCCTGAGAAATCATAGGCTGTGGATGAAGAAGTATATTTGTAAAACATAATAGTGTGATTCATGAGATTATGGCTCATTTTAGCACTTGGTTTACATTTTATTACTGAGGTCTGATAAATACCTCAGAGTAGAAATGCCTTTCAATAAGTGACAGGATAACAATGCTGAGTACTATCTTCCCCATCCCCAAGCCCACAATGTTTTACATCCTTTAGCCCCTCTCAGGCCAGAAGAGTCAAGTTTTGAGAGGAGAATTCAGAAATGTGAATACAAATGTGTGGGAGTACTTAGCCTTTTAGTGGAAACTCAAGACAAAGAGGAATCTTGATGGTTTTCAGTGCCAGCTTCTAAACACTGATCTCAGATCTGGGTGGGAAAAGGGAAGAGAATCAGAAGGAATTAAAAAGTGTCTGTCTCCTGTAACCCAGTATTCCACCCAGGGTCACAGCCTTGGCTGGGGAGAGACAACTAAGCAAATGTGGGGACCCTAAAGGCAAAGAGGACCTGTGGTCCTCGTCCTCTTTAGGCTTGGCTTGGGGGAACGTGACTGAGATCGTAGTTGTCATCCCTGGCTGTGTGGAGATGGCAGGATGGCACACTTGGGTAGAGAGGGCCTGTGGCGGTCAGTCCTCCTCTCTCAGACTCCTGCCGCCCACAGAGCACACAACCAGATGGTGCTGAAGGGACTTCGTAGTTGGGATAAGTGAAAGCAGGTTCAGCCAGGGGGACACTAAAGACAGCCAGCACTGAGGGACTGGGCTGGAGACTCATTTATCAGGCTTGAAGGCAACAAAGTGGGACTGGGCAGGGAAGTGATTGAGGGAGGGACTGAAGAATAGGTGATGAGGAAAGTGAGGTAGCTGAAGACTCCATTTTGTTGGACCTCATAGACTATAAAGAGGGCCCTGAATTTTATTCTCAGGGAAAACCACTGAAAGTTTTGAAAGGGGAAGTGACAGTTTCACTCTGGCTGCTTTGTGGAAAGATGCTGTGTTGATTACTTTTCTCTTGTTGCTGAGACAAAATACCCAACACCCAAAGGGAGGAAAGGTTTATTTAGCTCACAGTTTGTGGAGGTTTCAGTCCATAATCTGCTTGGCCCAAGGCAGGGTGGCACATGGAAGAGGGCAGCAGTTTATGGTGGTGGAAGACAACAAAAACAACAAGAGCAAAAAGGGAGGACAGCACAAGAAGACTCTTTCTGTCTCTTATATTGCATGTAGGCTATCCACCTAGAGTGGGTGTAGCACTCACACCCATAATCCCAGCACTAGACAGTGAATCAATCACAAATTCTAGAAGCCTGATGCCATGACTGCATGAGGCTTTGAATGGGGACATCCAGACACAAACCATAACAGATGCCTTCAGACTACAGACTATACTACTGCTCAGTATGGAGGCCACTGGCTTCATGCTGGCTTGGGGTGTGATATGTGGCTGGGTCAAACTCAGATGTGCTGTGTGCATGAAATTTACACAGAATGTCAAACATGGTACAGAAATAAGTATATTATCACACTGAAAATTAAAAAAATACTTATTACATTTTGAAATGATGCTACTTTAACTTTGTGGGGCTAAAGGAAATATATTATTAAAAGTTAATCTCTGAATGACATGGAGACTAAAAAAAGTACTAAGAATCAATGAATCAAACAGCTGGTTCTTTTATTTTTATTTTTATTTTTTTGAGGAGATTCTCACTATGCAGCCCAGGCTGGCCTCAAGCTCACTATATAAGCTAGGCTGGCCTCAAAATTGTGGGGATACTTCTGCCTCAGCCTCCCTAGTGCTGAAAGTACTGATGTGCACCACCAGCCCAGTAGACAAATTTAATAACCTAACTAATTTTGCATAAAATAGAAAAGCCCAATAAACTAGGTTAAGATCAGAAAGGTAGTCCTTGGCAAAGCTGAAGATTCTTTTTCTTGTTACTGTTTAGCACACACACCAGAATCTGTAATAAGCCATGCATCCTGCTAATTCTTTAGCCTTAGTTGCCTAACAAGGACAATCCATATCTGTTTTTTTTTTTTTTTTTTTTTTTTTTTTTTTGCGGCACCGGGGATTGAACTCACAACCTCGCACCTGCCAGGGCAGGCGCTTAAGGCACTGAGCCAAACTCCCAGCCCTGGTTTTTTGAGGCAGGGTCGCACTATGTAGCACAGGCCGGTCTTGTGCTCTCGTTGTAGCCCAAGCTGGCCTCGAACTCATAACGCTCCGCCTACCTCAGCTTCCCGAGTGCTGGGATTAAAGGCGTGCGCCACCACGCCCAGCTGACAATCCGTATCT
>RJWM01000569.1:0-206383 GCA_004363535.1 Dasyprocta punctata
AAGCCCGCGCGCCGGTTTAGCTTGGACAACAGTTCCCCAGTGGCAGGCCAAACATGGAGCCAACAAAACAAACTATGTGCCCAACCATAAAAACTTAATTGTCCCAGAAGTCTTTTATTCAACACTCAATCATGATTATTTTCCTTTGTTTTCAAACAGCCAAATTCTTCTCAGGGTGAGCCTTGGGCTTCCTCAGAGTTCAGTCCTATTTAGACTAAGCCCTCGGGGCTGTTTACTCGAGCAGGCGAAAGCAGGCGTGAATTTTCAGAGAATGCTAGGCGAAGTCCCTTGAGCCTGAAGCCTGTGTTTGCTGCTGGAAAGGGAGTACCGTGCTAGGATAGTAGTTCAGAATTCAGAACTGATTCTCAATGACCTATGTCTAGGTCAAGCCTTTTTCTTTTTAAAAGTTCTATTCTCTACTACTATCAGACAGATTAGCCCATGTCCCTCAGTGGGTTCCTCATCCACTGCTCCCGCTGAGGAAGAGGACCCTGACTAACTCCTAAATGCACAACTTCTGTGTTCCCGATCTCTGCTGTGCTGATGGACAGACGCGAGGGCCAGCAGATGGTCACGGCTAAAAAGGCTTGAGAAAGTGCAGTGAGCCAAAGGGGAGGCAGCCTTGTGGAGACAGGCCGTCCTGAGCACCACCATGCAAACTAGAAACCATGTTAAAAGAGAGGTGCAAAGAAGGAGACAGAATATGTACAAGAATCTGGGAAAGGGGTAACTTCCTCTCAGCCCGGGCATGTGTGGCCATTTTACTTGTGAGATGCACGTTTACACTTGATTTTAGCCCAAAAGCCGAGAAGTGAATGTTCTGCACTTTTAAACATCCACTTATTTCAGGCCTTGAGTCTGACTCAATCACTTCAGCCCACTACGAGGGGGAAGGGGTTCCACAGAACTTATACTAGAGCTGAAGACTTTGTCTCACCACAGAGGCGGTGACCCTCCACCCCAGACCCAGTCCGTGTGCCTCCCAGGGGCTTCCTCCAGTACCCTGAGAGCTCTGTTCCACACTTCACCTCTTGGCCGCACTCACTGAGGGGAGGAAGGTCGCCCTGGCCCTGCTGATGGGAGACGGGGTGGTGAGTCACCTTACCCCTGTCCCACTCTGTAGTAGCCGGGCGGACATCCGCAGAGGTAACCCCCTTCCGTGTTGGAGCAGCCATAATTGCACGGGTTCTTGGAGGATGAGCACTCGTTCACGTCGTGGCAGGCGCTGGAGAACTGGTCAAAGGAGAACCCCGAGGGGCAGGCACACTTGTAGCTCCCCAGGGTGTTGTAGCAGGAGGCAGAGCCGCAGGCGCCTGGGTTGGAGCATTCGTTCTCATCTATTAAAACAAGGCAAGAAGCGCTTACACAGGGAAGGGACGAGAACCTGAAGAAAAGATGGACTCTCAAAGTGCCTATCATAACTTTAGAAACTTATTAAAGTTTTTTTATTGTAATGGATGATTTGCAAATTATATGAAATAAAAAACTTCCATAAATTAATGCCTTTTAGAAAATGCGTTGCTTTGCCTTTCCATGTCATTTGTGCTATGTTTGTGAATATGAAGGCAAATAGATATATGCAAGTTGCCTAATGAATAATTTTATTCTTTTAACAAAAAGTTATTTCAAAAGCTTGTATCTTTGGCAAATCCATGGAGAGGAGATTAACAGTTGCTAGGGCATGGGGGAGGAAGAAATGAGAATGACTGATTTGGTTCCTCTTTTGGGGTAATGATAATGCTCTGGAACTAGTAGTGATAATGGTTGCACATCTTTCTTGAGTCTATAGTAAAAACCACTTAACTGTACACTCCGAAAGTGTAAGCGTTATGGTATGCAAATCATATCTCAATTTTTAAAAAGCCTGTGTATCTGTGTATGTATCCATCTCCCCAGCAATTCCCCAAACCTTCATTATATATGGGGGAGAAGTATATAGAAAAAGTGAAAATAGTAGAAACAAACACTTATTTACATTTATGGGACTGACAACTTAGAACAGCATTATCTGCAGAAGTACCTACTGGTGAAGCCCCTGCCTTCTGAGATCGGCTTGCACAGTCATCAGCTGACCCACCGCTTTTACTAGTTTAACAATTAACATTGTGCTCTAAAAGCCTCACACTAGGATAATTATAGGCTATACTTTCAGTTGCTGTTATGAAAGATTCAAAGTCTGACTATACTTTTAGTCTTGGAGACTGTAATTTTGCTCCTGTCTGGTTGATATATATAGCATGTGGTTTGACTCCTTTGGGCTTGATTATAATCCCAATTTCACCCTGGGCACAAATCACATCTGTTCCACGGAATTCTTTCAATTCTTGTGAGGACATATGGAACACAGAGTGTCTGTTTACATAACAGATGACAAGTATTTATCACAGCCCCCGGGGGATGCAGGCCCATTTGCAAGTAGGTGTGCTCAGGGAGCACGGTGGACAGTCAGGAAGAGCCGGGCTGCAGTAGCTCACTGAGATCCTGGAAGCTGCAGCTGGAGCTTTGGGGAGAAGGCTGCTCAGCAGGAAATGAAACTTTGTTAAGCACGAGACAGAGGTTATTGGAAGGGTACATGTTATTAGCTACATTTTTATATCATGAGTACAGTTTCAGAATTAAATGAGACCACTAAATATAGAACTCTTAGTCACTGAATATAAAGTATGCTTGATTACCTAGTATGTGAAAATTCCTAGCTTTTACTACATGACGAGAGTATATAAGTTCGCAATAATTTGGCTACATGGACTATAAACATAACCGTTATTTTAATTTTTACATAACAAGACTTGGAATTCTGCCACAAAGGTTCATCTGCTTTTATAACAGATCTGGTGTTTGTATGTAGTATTTCTCTCATCACAGGGAATCTAAATGAGATTATAATTTAATGACATGATCCTGTCATAAAAATATTCACATTGTGCATTAGGTAGAAAAATTGCCAGGAGAACTCAATTAATTGAATAAATTGCATTTAAACCTACCATTTACAAGATTATTTTTAGGTATATTAATATTTTTGGAGGCACCATGGATATTCTTCATATTTATAGGCTGCAAATGTATAACATGATTAAAATTTCATACACGTATATACACATGGTCTTATTTGAGACTCAAGCCTTGGTAAGCTATGTGTGATTTTTTTTTTTTTTTTTTGAAACAGTGTCTTGCTGTGTAGTTCAGGCTGGCCTTGGACTCAAAGTGTCCTCCTGACTCAGCCTCCTGAGTACTGGGCTGACAGGTGAGCACCACTGTGCCCAGCTGCATGAATTATCTTGGAAAGGTTATTGAAGAAACGGGATGTTCCAAGCACCAAATATCAAAAGCTTTGTAGAGTAAGATATCATTTTCTTAATATGTAAATATTAATTCAAATATGATTTTGAATTGTTGTAATAGTTGTAGATAGTTGAGAATGTTGCCTACATCTGTACAACAGATCTATTAGAATGTTAACAATTCTCTCTGGTAACTGGATGAGAACTGTTTAAACTGTTAGTTTGAACTGATAGCTTTTTTCGATATTAACACTTCTGAGAACTTACCTTTCTTGAATTGGTGGTAGTATTAATAATGCTTTAGGTTTGGAATTTCCTTTATGAACAAGTATCTAGTGTACCAGCTGACAGTCCTGCTCATTTACTAGGAAACTTGGGTAAACTACATTCTCCCATTAATCAGAGGAATGGCTGTGACTATTCATACCAGAAGTCACAAATAAAAAGGACTATAGCTTTTCGATTTGTATTCTGTCATAATTCTTGTTCTTTTGTTAACTTGTTGCTTTTACTGATGTTACTTTTATTTCCCTCTATTTCTGCCATATATTTGAGTTAAAACTCCAACTGTGATAGGTGGAGTCCAGGTGAAAAGGGGAATGATTTTATTAGAGATCAGCTGGATTTCTTAACCCTGCACAGGACAATCTGAAATAAATTCCTGCTGTGTCTGCCCAGGGCCCTGTTGCTTAGAGATAGCCATTTCCTAAAGGCAAGCTCACAGACTGACACTTGCAAGTGGGGATACCTGCTCATCTGCTTTTAGATTTGCACTCAGCTTTGAGACCCCATTCCTCAGACCACAGGCTCTCTGCTGGATGGGAGCACAGAGGCTTCTGGCTGGGCTCCAGCGTGGGCTGCTTTGCACATGATTGCAGTACAAAGGGCCCAGCCCGAGGATCTCATACAGGGAACCTGGGCTATCCTACACTGAGTTGATTTTAAGTCAGGGCATTTCAAACGGTACCTCCTCAGGTACTACTGCACAAGTAGCTATTATTGTACTACATGTCTAGAGACAGAAACTTCAGGAAACATGACTTAAATTCTTATTTCATGCCATGTTCCCATTTTTACTGACATCTTCCTTAAAAACAAGAATTCTATTTAAGCGGACATATTGTCTACTATCACAGAATCATTCTTTGTTGTAAGTTCTAGAGAATTAACCAAGGAGTCCACGGCATTTACTGAATGCAGTAGTGGGCCTCATATTTTGTAAATCCTACAGTTAAGTTGCTCTATATTATATTAATGGTTAAAAGAGTAGGATTTTCTATGTTTTAAAGAGTGTGCCTGTACTTTGCCTTGGTTTACAAAGTTATGCTCCATTTATTTCTGTGAAGAGAAAAAGCAGTGTGTTACATTTATGAAATTACTTTGACTGACTGCCTAATTGATCATTTTAATGATTCTTTGAAGCTTTATCCTGAACTTTGTGATCACTAATTGGTTTTTGCCTTTTGTCCCAGGAGTGCATCTCCGTGGTGTGGCAAAGCATCTGTCTTTAAGCTGGCATTAGGCCATGGCACAGTTAAGACTGTTACAGAGCTAGTTTCCCTCCTTTGAACTTTATCTTGATTTTCTTCTTGATTCCCTAAACTGTCACTGGTAATTTCTTTTGGGAAGACCACAAAGGATAAATCAGATTAATGCATTTATTGGATCTCTGCAGTACTGTATTGGACTAATGTGTGGAGTAATTCGAATCACTACAGAGAAGCTACAGGAAGCACCCTGGCATTCTCTGTGGGACCACTGCTCTCCGTCTGCTCGGCAGCGCCAGCTTCCAACGTCAAAAAGGGGTGGATGGACCCTGTGAAGTGCATTCAAACGGAGCCAAGAAATTAGGCGTGTGCTAAGTAAGTCAGCTTGCTATTCAGGCAGAATAATGTTTGCTTTGATCAACCACTCCTTAAAGACAGAATTTCCATGATTATCATCAATGCAATGTACCGAAGGCAGTGCCTACATATTCCATTTCATAAACACTTCTGTCCGGAGTTGTCAACAGTATTTGCTGTGACCAGGTCTTTTTCGACCTTAACACACTGTACTTCACATCCCTCACTAACCCTGTGTGATGGCAGAGCACAGATAAACTGTCCTCATTAAGCTGAGTTGAATTCCTTGAGATTCGTATGGAGGGAACGTACCGGTAATCTTTTAAATTCAAAATTTAAAGCTAGCAAATTATTGATAAAGAAAAAAAACCCCAGCTGACCTTGGCAAGTGAAGATGATGATTTTTGACTATTCAGAAACTTAAAGTTGTATCTAACACAGACTGAAAATGAGCTACCTTTAGGTATCTGAAAATGACGTCTTTAGTATGGATATTTTCAAACACATGCAAGTATAAAGGCTAGGAGAATGAATTCCCACGTATCAATCTTAAGCACTGCTCTTAAATTCCAGGAGTTAAAGACTCCATTGAAACTTCAACCTTGACTATTCGTCCGTTTGATGCGGTTACTTTGTGGTGAGAAAAGCAGGTGCCAGGGCACGGAGTACCCACCAACACACTGATTCCACTGGTAATGCTGGATGTATCCTTGCGGGCAGCCACACCTGTAGCCGCCCAGGATGTTCTGGCAGCCATGCTGGCACCTGTGGTTTCCATCGCATTCATCAACATCTGTGGGAACAATCCAGGGAAAATCATTATGTCCTTGCTCCTCTCTCATTCTTAAAAACACTCCAAACCCAACGTTTGGGTGAACAAATAAACAAGACGAGGTGCACAGAGAGGCTGTGGTTATTTTCCAAATCACGTTGTTAGGGGTGTTGCAAAGAATAGGTCTGAGATAAGAAACCACCTCATTCTTCTGCTCTCTGCCAGACCATGGCACGTCAGTGCCCTGAAAATAGCTTAATTTTAGCAAATCAACCGTGGCAACCACAAATGTTGTGCATTTTGGATTGATTAACTGCATATGGTATGACTTATTTGGTAAATTGTATGTATTTTCTCATTACATTTTCTAGTAGATCCAAAATTGATTCACATGTAATACCCATTTTTAAGGAAGGTACAAGCATTACAGAGACACCAAAAAAGTATAATGGCTTTGCACACAAAATTTTTATTACCATTCAAGATTAATTAGATACAAATGCCTTTTAAGTATTTGAATGTTATTTTTAGACAAGATGTGGTATTATTATACATATGGAATAATTTCTTTGTTCATATATGCATACTTTCTTGGAATGACAACTGAGGCTTTGAAATCTACTCAGAAAGAGTGAAATAAAATTGGCATGTCTGGTGTGTAACAAATTTATATGCATAATTAATAACTGGTATCTTATGTGTATGGTCACGATCTGAACTCACACATGGCAAGCAGCTGTAAAACAAAGTATTAAAACTGAACTTTTTAAAATAAACTTCTCTGGCTAAAAATAAGGCACGTATACTTTGAATATGTTTCTGGAGTTCAAAATCCTGTATGTGTCTATGAAAACTCATTAAAAAATAAAACAATAAAAGTAAATTGCAATACAATTTGTACATAATCTTTTTGAACTCACAACCTTGAACCTGTCAGACCGGCGCTTAAGTCACTGAGCCAAACTCCCGGCCCTTGTATATAGTCTTATAACCTCAGACGTGAGTGTTTCATAAAATATACCAATCTACACATTTGCCTTATACGCTAGCACTAGCAATGTAAATATTATGGAGTGCTATGATATTTTGTTGACTTGAGGTAGAATCTTACTTTGTTCTCACTAAAATGCTCCTTGAGACTTTTATAAGAGGAAGCAACTATTGCAGGTGAGACCTTACAGAAAGTTCCTTCTGTAGAACAGGAAGTCCTGGGGCAGGAGTCTCCACCCGCAAAGACGCAAATGGCATCAGTCTCCCCAGGGCATGCAGTGTGTTTCCCTAATTGTTTATGGTAACACGTTCTTTCTTTACATTTACCACACTGACACATTTAGAGACCATGAAACAGAAGCCAAATTATTATTTTCTGGTATATTTGCACATTACTGTAAATCATTTTAGGTACAGAATGCCTTTTTAACTCAATTATTTTTGGGGTCAGTGAATAAGTAAATAGTCTTGGTTATTTTAAAAGTTGTTTCATAGTCATTGAACTTTTGTTCAACCAAGTTTTGTTCAATTCAAGTTTTCCTCTGTTCCCAAAGAGATATATGAAATTCTGTGGACAAAAATCAATTGCTGAGATTGATTAAATTGTGTTAAATGCTCTTTATTCTTTTGGGGGCTGCTTTAAATTTCTCATTGAGTGGTTTTCAAATTTAAAAACTGAAATTTAAAAATATTATGAGATTAGGGATTTCTGAGCAAGTGAGCTCACCTTCGCAGTTCAATCCAGTAGCATCAAGGGAGAACCCCCTCTGGCACTCACAGTTGAAGCTCCCAGGGGTATTCTGGCAAATTCCCTTCGCTCCACAAAGTGAGGGCTGAGACCCACATTCGTTGTTGTCTAGCAAAGCACCAAAAAGGAGGCTGTGAACCTTACCAATCATTCATTAAAGGATTTACCTTTCACTACATGAAGTAAGAAGCGATGTATGAAAACCTAAGTTTTCATGATGTGAGAACAGTATTTTAGAGGAGTTAAAAGTCAGAATTCACTGTCATATTAAAGCTATCACTGGTAAGAAAGTGCATATTTCTAAATTTTGAAACTAAAAAGTACGTTAGGGTGATCTGAAGGCACGATATTAGATAATGCAAGTTGAAAGTCTTCAACGCATGCCTTGCAAGAATACAAACAAACCAGTGTGAGTATCAGCATGTTCTAAATCACCGCACGCCTTGCATCATATTCTATCTGAACACCATGGCCTCACGCAGAATGAGGTCTAGAGAGGCGCCGCAGGGAATAAGTCCACTGTGGATGTAAGTGGGCAGTGCATGACTTTTTTCCTTTGGATACTGTTCTTATGAAAAGAAAATGTCTACATTATTAGAAAATTCTTCAGACCATTAACTACAAAGCATTGGTTCTAACTAGAAGTATGAAGACACGATTTAATTATCATTTACTTTTTTGGGGGGGAGGTGGGTACTGGGAATTGAACACAGGACCTCACACTTGCCAGGCGGGTGCTGTGCTGTTAAGCTATATCCCCGGCCTGCCTATCATTTAAAATACAGCTTTTATGCACCTTCCTAAAATCTGTAAAAGTTCCCTACTGTCACTGTGTCTTACCAATGCACGCAGTGTGATGCTGGGTGAAACCAGGTGGACATTTACAGGTAAAACCCCCCAGAGTGTTGACGCAGAGGAACTGGCAGTTGTGTTGCTTGGTTTGGCATTCATCGAGGTCTGGAATGAAAGAGAAGTCCATAGAAATCAGAGTAGAGTTACCTGGCTACACGCCCTTTCTCATGTAGCCATGCTGGGTGCACACATTTCATGAAAGCTTTTGGCTACATTTTTGAGGAATCTTTGTGGACTCCCATGTGCACATGACTAGCAGTTTCTTCACTCATGCTTAAGCAGCACTACTGGGACAGGATAGTGAAGTTAATACAGGATACAGGCTGTCTTGAAACAAGTTCAATGCCCAAATCAGAGCAGGTTCCGTGAACTTTTCTCAAAGTTAGTATGTGACGGTTATAACTCCTGCATTTACTGCAGTGTAGTACATGGCTGGTCACTTATTCCTATTAAAAGAGAGATTAATAAAACCAAACAAACCAAAAAACAGAATCTAGAAACTGATGAAGGTCCTAGCACAAAATTCCAGTCACATTCTCTAGATCCAAATGAAAACACTGTCTTTAATAGCAGAAGGATAAAAAAAACCAACCTCTGTAATTTTAGTCATAAACTGTATGCACATTTAGATTCTACTAATAGAGAACTGAAAATTTTATTTTTGTTTAGACTGAACAATTTAAAAATATATTTAAATCTACCAACATGAATGAACGAATAATTTGTTACTTTATAGCTTAAATAATTAAGGTACATTCACTTTATAAATACTACAAAGTTAAATTCACCAATATCAGTTCACTAAACAGGCTCAAGATACTAGTTTATCTCTTTTTTAAGAGAAAAAAAGACTTAATAACACAGTATTATCATCATCGCCCAGGAAGGGAAATTTCCTTATATGTTAATGGTTTATAAACTCATTATATCTGAAATAATCAAAAAGATTTGCATTCAATACAATAAACATCATCGGTTTACTGATAACTTTCATCTGATATTTTCTTAAGTGAAAAAAGAAGAACTGACTGGTTTGTGTCCACTAAAAACCACATTGAATGGATCTGGTCAACTGAATGACATGCACACAGATGTGACAATCAATTACTGGACTAGCCATCAAGTTAGTTTATCTTTTATATGTCTTGGAAATGAAACTTAGAATTTCACTGAGAATAATCTATATTTAATTAATTTCCTCAGTCCATTAATTTAATGCTGACTAGGCTTCCTATAAAATGAAATAGATGAATGTAGTATTGATACTATCTTAATGATCTAGTAAGTTAGCTCCATAGTTTTATTACTACATAAGCACAATACACACATTTACCTATTCATTTTCACTTTTCTATAGTAAATGTGTAATAAAGATAGCTTAGAGAAATGAAAGCTTAGGTAGGCAACAAAAAAGTAAACAACAAAATCTTAATTCATTTAAATTCCTCCCTCAATAACATTTTTTAAAAAAAATGTGGTTGGCTATATAAGAAGCAAACTACTGGCACCTGGGTTCTAATTCTCTTTGCCTTCTGCAGTGGGCCCTGCGGTATGGATAGTTTTCTATGAATAATTAGTTGCTGGAAGATGCATTTTAAGGAAGGTGATGTACACAGTGTAAGCCCTGCTGACCTAACATGCGATCGTGAAAGAAGAGAGACAGTTGCCGGTGGTGCCTCTCTTACCTTTGCAGGTCTTCCCATCCTCCTGCAGGACATAGCCCCGCGGGCAGGAGCACTGGTAACTCCCTTCTGTGTTCTTGCAGATGAAGTTGCATGGTTTGGGAGACTGGGAACATTCATCAAGGTCTAAGTAAAAGTGATATGCTTGTTAGTAAAATAAGTAATTTAATGGGATATCACACAAGCAGATGAAATATGGAGGAAAGAACCATGTCCCCCCACCCCAGCCTCTTTCTTGTTAATGAACTGGAGATTAAGCTCAGGGCTTTTACACTGAGCTGCATCTCCAGCTCATTAAAATGCTTTTTTTGTTGTTGTTGTTTTTAAAGTTTTGAGCCAGGGTCTCATTAAGTCACTAAATTGCCCAAACTGGCCTCAAACTTGTGATTTTCTTGCCACAGTCTCTCAGAGCACTAGGATCGCAGGTGTGCACCACCACACCTGGTAGAAGTGTTCTTCAAAGAAAACTAAGTAAACTACTTTGGAAACATTCAGTAAGTGCCAATCCTCCCCTCCCAACTCTCATAGGTTGGTGTGGGTGAGACAACACAAAAATAAGGAAATGTAAAATAATCAAAAATTTTTTATTAAGATTGCTTTGCAAGTGGAAATTTTAGATGCTTAACTGCTAGACTCTCTGAAAAAATAGTGAAAAAGCACTCTCTTTAAATGCACAAACATTCACACAAGAACTAGACATGTGTTTATAAATTTTAAATTAAAACACAAAGTTCTGAAGGTGTATTTTATAATTTTGTGTTTCCTTGTTATTTTTTGATGAACTGAACAATTCTGCATCCACGTGATTAGAAGATGGGCAAGAACTGTGTTACTGAGAATCATATTATTGACAGAAGTAACATTACTCGAATAAAATGTCTATTCTGCAGCTCCCTAACAAAGACACTGTGCTGACAGAAGTGACTGGCAGGAAGCGGGGTGACAGGCCCTCGTTGAGAGGCTCCTCGCCTCACCTACACAAGAGGTCCCGCTGATATCTGTGGTGTAGCCGACCTTGCAGAAGCATCGGAAGGAGCCCATGGTATTGATGCACTGGCCGCTGGTGCACAGGTTTGGCATTACCTTACATTCATCAATATCTGTGGGCAAAGAAGACAAGACAAAACAAAAACAGAAGTCAATACGTATGCAGAGTGACAATGATAAGAATGGAAGAGAAGTCAAGGTCACTGTGGAGTACCTTTCCATTATTTGAGGAATGGCAACATAGAAGGGAAAGAAAAACAATCTAAAGTGATAAACAAGGCTGTTAAAGTTCTTTTCAGAATGAGTTATTTTGCATTCTACAGTGTTTTCTTTTCTTTCTTTTTTTTTTTTTTTTGTTATCTGGAAAGCTACCTCTTGGAAATCCAACTAATTTGGAATTTGTGGTAGCTTCCCATAGTTTTGGCACCAAGCTCACATTTATATTAGACGCTGAAGGAAAGCTTTTGTTAGCAAAGGAGTGGTGTAAAGATTGGGAATCTTCAGTAATGGAGGAAAACGGTGGTTTTTAGAACAGTCATATGTTAGTTGTACAACAAAATGGAAACCACTAATCAATTATGACACTGGCTAGTTTGTGACTATACTACAAATGGAATGAGTACCCTAATAAACTCAAGTAAACAGTACTTATTTAAATAAGGCAAGTATAGTTTTGAGGCTATGAACAAGGCTTTTGCATCAGATAGATTCCTTCCATTCATAGGTTTTAAAAAAGGGTCTCATTTTCAAACATTACTTACTGCTACCTTGGCTTTGTGTTTTAGCTTCATTTGTTACAATGGGAATAATTAATTCTATGTCTTAAATTTGATATGAACAATAAATCTAAAAATTTCTAAAAATGTTAGCTAATAGAGTTCTATTTATGTATTGTAACATGCATAAACATACAAATATTTGATTTTATTTATTTATTTTTTTGCGGCACTGGGGATTGAACTCACAACCTCGTGCCTGACAGACAGGCACTTAAGCCACTGAGCCAAACTCCCAGTCCTAGTTTTTTGAGGCAGGGTCGCACTATGTAGCTCCGGCCGATCTTTCGCTCACCTTGTAGCCCAAGCCGAGTGTTGAACTCACAGCGCTCCGCCTACCTCAGCCTCCCGAGTGCTGGGATTAAAGGCCTGCGCCACCATGCCAGGCTTATACAAAGATTCTAGTTATTACTATCACTGAATCAATGTCTCACTTTTCCTTCAAATTAATCTGAATGAAGGAAACTCCTGTGTTAATAAAATGCACGAAGTCCCTCAGTCCCTCACCTCTCCCATCGGTGGTATACCCTGGGCCGTGAGGACACAGCTTTTTGTACTGGGCAGTTCCGGGAAGCGGGCAAAGCTCACACTGGTGGCCCCAGCCTCGTCCACCGTCACAGCAGCATTCTGACTTGGTGACAAGATTGCGGCTGCTGGACGCCATCTGACACATTGTCTGCAGCACCTCTGCAAAGCAGAGTCCCTGTCGATTGTCTGGAATGACAAAGCAGTGAGAATCAAGGTCAGGGGATTGACACTTCAATAGAACAACGAATGGTCTGCTTCTCAGCAATCATTTTTTACAAAGATGGGTACAGCATTCTTTCCTGCGGACTGTTCCCATGCTCCATCGGCTTACCGATTACAAAGTTTCATTGCTAATAAACAGTATCGAGCACATTTTCACTAGAGTTCATTAAATTTGGCAAAAAGTGACACTACAGAAACCTTTAATAAGATTCATAGGTTACTGCAGTGAAACTGTACTATCAACAGAAAATTAGACTTTTGTTGTAGGTTATGTTTTCTATTTTCCACAAGATTAGTTATTCATAAAGGGCTGGGGTAGAGACAACAATAAACAAAGTACATTTTACCAAATAAAAACTTTTAAGATTGAAGCAGCTGACATGCAGAGAAAACTGATATAGTTGAAATATGTTCTTTTCATGCTTACTGCTTTCTCTTTGTATCCCTTGAATTTTACTACAGCCACATTTATAGTGCATACCCTTTAGCATTAAAATACAAGATAACATCCGAAGTTTAAATTTTTCCCAAGAAAATATTTTGTAAAACCGATTTCTGTGCCATCATATAAAAATTAACTTTCAGAACATTTTTGAAATGGGGCATTTACTTCACATTCATATCGGCAGAGCTTACATCACACTGCAAATATTTTCTTTTGCAATTAAATCATCTCCTGATGTAAGTTTTACTGAAGTTACATTTTCCATAGAGTTTAATTAATTTTAATTTTGGAAAAACGATTTAAGATTTTTATTTACATTACACATAGATATGCATACATGACACACATGTACAAATATGTCATTTTAATAGATGTGCACCTTTAGGAAGTACATGGGTTACTTGGACCAGATGATTTGTTTAGCAGACAAGAATATATACGTGGAGCCCTTCTGCGATGATGTCATAAAACAGATGTTTTATTTACCAAGTGAAATATAATTCATGTGTCATCTTACCAAGGCATTCAGTGCCCGAGGAGCTGGACTGGAACCCTTCATTACACTCACACCTATAGCTCCCGATGATGTTAACACAACGCCCATTTTCACAGATTCCTGGCTTCGTCCTGCATTCATTTTCATCTTTAGAAAAACATATCATATGAAAAATGAGCAGCTTGTGAGATCATAAATTTACAAATTATCTTCAAATGGCATCTATCTTATTTCAAGCTTCTCCATCAAAATACTAATACAGTGGGACTAAAAACAGTCTAGGGTGAACATTAACCTATCTTTCACTTTATTCACCCAGGGGGGTTCTTTCTCCCTCTGCAGAGGAGGAGCGGTGTTCAATGTGGAAATGGAACAGTGGCTGCCCGAAGGGACAGACTTGCCCTAAAGACACTAGACCAGGAGGCAAGAACCCCGGCTAAGAGGGTGTCCTTTATGTGACGCGACAGAAACGCAGGGGACAGGGAGTAGGGGTGATGGGACGGTGATGATCAGAGGTAAGTGTTGCAGGTCAATCACGAAGGCAGAGGCCCTGGGCTGGTGTTGGGTGAAATCACAGAAGCAGGTGGAGTCCCAGAGGGCAGTTGGGAGACAAGGAATTTAGAGAGCATTCTTCTTGTGGCTGGTAATAAAGAAATGAATCAACGAATCTATCAGAACAAAATTGCTCTACTAAAATTCCTTACTGTGTTTATACTTCATAAACATTTGCGTTCTTCTTTTAAAGTGATGCTATAAATTACAGAAGGGAGCTCATACTGTATGTTTTGGTAAACTTCTCTTTTCATTTTTATACTTTTAGTATTTTAGTCTTCAATATAAACTGACTTTTTTTTTTCACTAGTGTTTGCCTTGACTATCTTGTTCTATTCCTTCATTTCCAACCTCTCGTACTTTTGATTTAGGTACCTTTATTGTACAAAGCATCTATTGCATTTAAAAAAAACTTTAAAAAATGTATTATCTTTTAACTAGCAATTTACACTATTTGCCTTTGTCATGATTATTGATATATTTTGAGTCTTGCCTGCCAATGTATAGTATTTTATTCTTACTGTGCTGTTACCCTCTTCTCTCAACATTTGTTCGATCAATCTAGTTTCCTACGGTTTCCTCTTGCCCCCAGATTGTGCTTGTGAATTAAGATAGTTTCTTTCTTCCAATGGTAACCATTAACCAACCTGAATAGGCACTTATCTTTTTCTAGGGTTACTATGTTATCTGTTTTGAAAGCTTCTGGCCATCACAAGAAACCCTGCTGTGAATTCACTTCTCTCTGTCTCTGTCGGCAGCCATGCACATCTGAATTTTGCCTTGTTAAATTTGTCACGTACCATCAGCATCTGGGTAAGTAGTGAAGTTTACTGGCTTACTATTGCTTTGCCCTACTATGTTTCCTTGGGCTATCTTTAAAAATGCACTACTGTATATAGTACAGAATATAATGTATGTGGTTTGGTCATTTTTTCAGCAAGGGTGTGTGTGTAGTATATAGATTCTACAACAAATTTTTGACAGTCTTATTTTGATTTTCACGTGTCCATATAGTATTTTAGTTAAAATTATTTTTCCTGAGTTCAGTTTGAAAATATTGCTGTACTATCTTCTTTTACCCAGTGTTACCTGTTCATTTGTAGGAAATCTAGTTTCTCTCTCTAGCAGTCTTAAGTATTTTCACTTCTCTGTTATTGGTGAAGATTAGCATGATCTAACTTGCCAGAGATATTTTTTCCCTTTTAAGGAAAAGCACGTACAAAAATCTTAAAGTATATACAAAAGTAATGAGCTAAGTTATGAGTTTAAGAAACTGTCTATTATTTCTAGAATCTAAGGGTGCAAGTTTGCTATCTTGATCTAATTGTTTCCTTGAATGTCGTCCTGCTTTTATTTCGATTTATATTTTAGTTGTCTGATTTATTTCTAAAATAGATCCTGCCTAATATTCTGCCTGAGTTCTGATATATTATATAGCTTTTATACTGGAAAGATAACTTGATGTGCCTCAAATCTTTTGTCTTTTTTCATCTCCTGTAGTAGCTTTGTTTTTTTCTCTAATGTGAGCCTTTACATTTAATTCTGGATTGCTTTCCAAGACCTCACAACTCTCTCTTTTTAGGGAATCATCTACTCAGCTTACATTTCCTAGTAACCTCTATCCTAAACACCAATCTCATTCAATTGCATAATATCCCTCCAGTTACTGCTACATCTATTTATCCCTCTTCAGGACAAAACTTCTTAAAAGAAGGATGCATGGCTGTCCTCTCCATTGCTTCACCTGTTTATTTCACTCACATGCTGTAACTTCATGATAACTTCCTGAAAAAGTCACTGGATCTGTTACTTCTCTGTCTATATCTGGTTCTTCCTATCAATGACATTACACAAAGGTTACCACTCCCTGATTACCTGAATAATCTGTTCTGTTACATGTTAAGACACCACAATGGCCTAGGGAACTTCCTGTCTTACTGTTAGTCTCCTATAGATTTCTGGTCACTAAATACGGTTGTGCCAGAGCCCAGTCACTGTTTCTTCTACTCTGTGGCTTTTCTCCTGGTGTCCTCACTAATACCATGATTTGCCAGCAATTTATACATGTGGCTATATATTTGCAGTAATTTATGTATCTGGCTCATCTGCCTAGTTGGTAGTCACCTGGGAAGCTAATATGTATCTGAAACTTAGCATGGTCAAAATACAACTCTTTTGTGTCCCCAACCAAATTTGATCCCTTCTAGTCTTTTCCATATTGGTTACCAGTAGCATCATCCAGTTAGATATTCAAACACAAATCCCAGGACTCGTATCTTACACCTTTTTCCCTTCATGAACTATAATCAGTCAGTCCATCAGAAATCCCATCTCTTGAGTATCTCCAATGTCTGTCCTGAATCTGTCCACTTTGCTAATTTTCCACACGATTACCTTCTAGTCTGAGCCTCCTTATCGGCTCAGCTGGATGTTTTTTAAATAATCACTTAAATGAGATCACTGCTCTGCTCCTACTTCCTTAAAATGCATTACCTACAAGGCAGCTAGAGATCACTAAAAATGTAAATCAGACAACAAAAATAACATTTAATCAAAATGCTAATTGTTCTGAGTTCCTTTTAAAAGAATTTTTAATCATGCCAACAATCTTATCAAGTAAGTGCTCTCACTGTTCTTTGTTTTATTTTGTTTTAACATACGGAATTTGAGGCACATGGTTATGTCAACTTGCCCAAGGTCACAGAGTTAGCAGATTTCTCAGATTCAAAGTCTGCCTCCAGGACGCCCCCTCCAAATCATTTTTCATGACTCTTAGCATAACACCAAACTCGTGGTGGCTGCTGGGCCTCCTCCCATGCAGTTCTCCTGCCCAGGCTTCGGCTGTGCTGGCCTTCAGTCCTGCTGTGGGAGCTTGGCTCTTGTTATTTCTTGATTTTTCATTTCTGGGTCTCACCTCCAGCATCGCCTCATCAGAGAAGCCAGGACTCTCGTTCAGTCATGAATCTTACTTTGAAATGAAATCATGATACCTTATTTTCTAAAAAAGCTTGCCAAAATGTGAAATTATCACGTTGATTTATTTTCTGCTTGTTTAATGTCCATTTCTCCCAAATTGGGACATAAATTAGTTGGAGTGTGGGATATGTCCCTGTATTTTATTAATGTATCTCCAGTACTGTGAACATCAGAGGTGTTCAGTAAATATAACTGAATCATGGACAGCTGTTCTGCAGTGCTGCATCATCAGGCAGTGCGCTCTTTTCTGATGTGGATTTAAGTATTTTTACAAAAACCAAATGTATTTGTTTTTCTGCTTTATTTACTTAGTTCTTTTTTTTTTTTTTAAAGAACTTCATATATGCACATATGGTGAGTTTGTCTTCCATCTCTTTCATTTTCTTTTTGATTCCTTCCATATTCACATTTCTGATTGTGTCTTTGGTCATTTCTACCTTTTATTACTTTTAATGGAACTTTTACTTCTGTGGCAGGTTTATTTCTTCCCTACACTTTGCTAGACCATCATTTTTTTATATTGTCTTAACTTTTTTCCAATCTTTTGTATCTAGTTGAAGGTTTGTCTAATGATACCTCTATATGTATCATTGAAAGTATTTTTCTAGCTGTCTGAATCTGTTTCTTGTTTATTTTCCATTCTCTCTTTCCACCATTATGTATATATTAGCTGCAGACTTAAGTAATTATTCATCTTTGAATGCTTTCTCCAGTTCAGCTACTTGTTGAAAAACAGTATCACAGGTCACTAGTGCTCAATCGGGCACAGCCTACAGTTTCAATCCATACTTCTTTTGGAATGAACATTTTCTTAGCAAATCTGTAACGCTGACTCACCTTGGGGGATTACACTCAGGCTCTCAGATGATGGAGGTTAATCTGTCACTGAGTAGTTTTTAATGTCTTAGAATCTGCTTCTTTTCTCTCCTTCCTGTCCTATCTTTACAAGACTCTAGGTCTAGACAAGTTTGCTGATAATTAAAGAACATGCTGCCAGTTTGTCTTACTTTTCCACCTCTCTTGATACCACAGTGTAGGTCTTGGTTTCTATAAAAGCACTCCTGATTCTATCACTTATCCTTGGCCCTAATCTCTTCACTGATTATTGGATGAATTTTTTAAAGTTGGGACAGTGTGTCTAAAGAAGAATATGCCAATGAACATTTTCCATGTTTTTGTTTGAAATTGTACATTGTTTGAAAGACACTCTTTAGTTTAGATTTGTGATTATTTCTTTGTTTTAAATCAAGACAGTCAAGTACTCTCCCTCTTCTATAGTCTAACATCTTCAAGGTTTGATGGTGAGATAAAACTACTCCCTCATTTTAAAAATAAAATCTTCACTCTATTATTGAATAGAAATTCCTAAAAAATTAAAAAAATGAACCCTTCCATCCCTTAGATTATATTTTAAAAAGCCGATGAATCAAAAAAGTATACTGTCCACACTGTTAATAACATTTAAACATCTTAGTACTTTCTTTTCTATTTTTTAGCTTTCTCTATTCATTTATGTAAAAAATAATTATTGAATTGTATTAGTGTCAAGTTTACACCTTTGATTAAGTAAAAAGTCTTATTTATGGAGGTCATTGATTTTCTATATAACTTCCCTTGCAATATTTTGTTTTTATTACCATTAATATTTTTAGTAATTTTGTTGGATTTTCATGTCATGTGCATGCCATTTTTATTATTTTTCTGTGGCTTTGTCTTTCATCCTGACTTTTATGAACACTTTTTACTTATAATAATATTTTGGCTATTTTTTAGAATTACTAACTATGAAAGCATATTGTCCACATAAAGTGAAACTCTTCCATAAGGAGTCTTTTGATGGTCAAAAATGTTTTGCATAAATTTCAACTGTGAGTGTGGTATAATGAAAAGCATGAGGACCAGAAACATGCCGACACATACATATTTTGTAGTGTCTTTTAACGATGAAAAATATAAACGTAAAATGTGACCCTGCATCTTTTCTTGGAAAAAGTAAATTCAAAGGACCATGGACCATCAGGGACGGGGCAGACGGCCTCCCACCTCTCGCCCCCAGTCACGTCAGCTCCTCGCAGTAGCCACGGAGGAAACGGAGGAACAAAGCATGAACTTACTCTGGGAAATCACACAGCTCATTTGTGGTAGCTTCAGGACCAGAAACCTGGGTTCTTAACCTATCTATTTTGGTCAGAAAACATTTATGAAAATGTTATGGTATTATAATATTCATGCTGGGTGTGGTGGTACATGTCTGTAGTATCAGTACGCTGGGACACTGTGGTAAGAGGACCCCAAATTTGAGCCCCTCTGGTGATGTAACAAGGGCTTGTCTCAGGAAAAAAAAATCAAAAAGGGCTGGAGATATAGTTGGGTCAGAAGGCCTTAGGTTCAATCTCCAGAACTGGACAAAAAAACAATGAAATTCTCAGCTATTTACAAAAATTGTTCACACATACAAACAAAAACATATTTCTAAATATTTTAGCCAGATAAAATTAAATCACACATGCACACTCAAATACAATTTTCTTTAAAGAAGAATTAAACTAAAATGGTTTTATGTACAATAAGAAGACAGGAGTGTCCATTTTCTCCCTTCCATATGTTTTCCTACTCCAGGTTTTGAGGAACATATAATATGACTTAGGTAACTAGATTAATTTAGATAAAAAGATCTTGGAAGAATAGCATTTTAGAAAGACTCCTGTGTAATTAAACTGCTAATATAGGCCTCCTTTGAACTTCAGTACTATAGCTGAACGAAGTTTCTAGTAAGGGAAAAGGAACTGTGAGCTGTGACATGGACGCTGAATGAGCCCTGAAGGCCTGTACACTAAAGGCTGCGTCCCCCAGCTGGCAGTAGTGGGAGGTGGTGGAATCTGGGGAGGTGTGGAGGAGCAGATCCTCAGGTCCCTGAGCCTTCAAAGGGGACTGTGGGACCCAGCCCTGTCCTCTCATTCTGTACTTTCAGGCTGCTAAGGTGAGTGAGCAGTCTGGCTCTGCTGTGCACTCTTCCCATGATGTGCTGCCTTGCCACAGACCCAAAACCTTGGGGTCATTGATTGTAGACTAGAACTGACAAAACTATGAACCAAAGTGAACTTGTTTTTCAATATAGGAGGCAATCTTCATAGGCATTTTGTTACAACGACGGGAAGCTGACTAATACACTATTTTGTTATAATGACGGGAAGCTGACTAATACACTATTTTGTTATAATGACGGGAAGCTGACTAATACACTATGAAATCCATTCCTAACTTGATAGGTTGTTACATATGTTTAGATTTTATATTACACATAGAATTCAGGAGTTTTCTCTTTGGAAAAGATTAAAACTGGTACAAAAAATTTGAAATCTCTCTGTCCTAGTAAGCTCTAACCTCAGCATCTTCTCTGGAGGACAATTCCTTCTTTGAACTGGGGTTTATCTTTTTAAGACTTTTTCTATGCTTTTGATTTTCTTTAAAATATGCCACCCTGCTTTATATTGTTCTACAACTATATATCTAGAGTTCTTTCTATATCAGTACGTCCACTGATTCGTCTTTCTCCTTTTCACTGCTATTCATTTCCTAGCATGAATATGCCACAATTTGTTTACCTATTCTTCCGTCTATGGAGAACATTTTGATGATTTGTTTTTTGATTACTACAAACATCACTGGAGTCTGCATCCTTGCACTTCTTTTCCTGTGGTAGATTCATTTTTAAAAAAGAGCTTCACTGCAGTGTAATTTTCATGCCACGACATCCATGAGTTTTAATGTACAATTCAATGCTTTTCTACTAACAGCGTTGTGCAACCACTGCCACAATGCGGTTAGAGCGCTTCCATCTCCCCAAGGGATCCTCGATGTCCACCTGCAGCCATCTCCATTCTGATTCCCACCGCTGAGTCATCACTCACAGATTCACGTTTAAGAAATCTTATTCTTATTTTGATGTTTTTCAATAATAATGAATTATCACTAATCTCCAGATGTTTCTCTAAAAATACATTTTTTGAGGTATAGGAGATTAGGAAGGGAATAACAGGTTATCTATATATAATTATTTTTATCCTATTTATAATTTAACTGAGTTTATTGGTACAATTTAGGTATCTACGATGATCACATTCATCACAGGGAATTTGTGCCTATACCTGATAAACCTTGATTTAGCCTTTTTTTCCCCCTTCCATTCCTCTCCCTTCCCTTTAAACCCGCTTCCCCTCCTTCTTTACAAAGATTTGTTTCCATTTTATCCTTCTTTTCTCATTTTTTCTTTTGCTGTCCTTCCTTTTCCCTCCCACATCTCTGGTTCCCCTCTGGCTTTGTATAATGGAGTACTACTCTGCCATAAAGAGGATAAACTTGAGACATTTATTGCTAAATGGATGGACCCTGAGATCACACTCTTAAGTGAAATAAATCAGACACACTTGTAAATATCAGATTGTCTCTCTGGTGTGAGAAACTGAAAGTGTAAGTAAGAACCAAAATGTACAAGAGATATGGTGAAATGGAAAGAAACTGTTCTCTGTGTAAAAAGGGGGAGTCAGCTATTCTCTGAAGCAGGAAGGACACCGTGGGCTGCAGCGCCCGGCGACAACGCTGCTGGGAAGAAGTGCTGCGATGATGAGTGCGGTGTTTGTGATCAGTCTATGTGGCGTGAGACGTCAGCACCGGTCATGAAATCGCAGTTTCACCTCTTTCCTTTGCAAGTAAACTGAGGCTCAACCACAATAAAAGTAACAGAGGTGGCCCAGCTATAACAGGTTGCCTCTTCAGGTACTTTCCCTGCTGCGGGAAGAATGCAAAAACCAGACTATCGCCTTGCACTTTGATTCTGCGACATGAGCAGAGCTGTTTCATGCAGCTTTCCCAGACTCTAAATCCGGTGTTGGAGATTTTCAGGACACGGGAGTATGACCGACAAAATATTCGCAGGCAGCATAATCCCCACTGCATTATCCAGAACCTGGGGCACTGGCGTGGGCCCTGCCATGAGGAAAGCTGGCCTAGGCAGAGCCCTCGCACGGCTGGCAAAGCAGCTGGCTTGCCATTAGGATGTCTGGGAGTGGTGCTGCGCCCGCGGTTTGAGGTGGGGCGTTCCCTAAGCAGACTCCCCTGCAGAGCTTACCCACACAGCCTTCTCCGTCAGGCCTGCGCGCCATGCCCGGCGGGCAGATGCACATGAAGGTGCCGATCAGGTTTTTACACATCATGCCTCTGGATTCACAGTCGTGCAGCCCTTCCGCACACTCGTCTAGATCTATTTTGAACAGAGAAAAACAAATCTAGGGATTCTTTGGAGAAGGTAATCTTTAATAATTTTAAGTCATATTTTTGATCAAAAGGATTATTTTCTTTTCTTTTTTTTGAGACAGGGTCTCATTATGTAATTCAGGTTGGCCTCAAACTCACGGCAATCCTCCTGCCTCAGCCTCCTGAGTGCTGGAATTACAGGCTTGCACTACTACATCCTGCTTAAAGTCAAAGGATTTTTAACATGTTATTTTATGTTGTGTCAGAGAAAGGAGGAGCCCCATCTTTTTCAAATGTTGGTTAAATTCCAGATTTGCAGCACTAGTACTCACAATAAGCTCTGAGAAGGGCAATCCTTGCTTTAGTAAGAATCCAAGGGTGTAATAACAGTGGGTTTCTCAACTCATCTTTGCTTCTCTGACTTAACTGTGCCATTGAGCATTGAGTTACCTAAGTATGAACATCTACTGGCATGGTATCATCATATTTCTAGAAAGCTGTAGAAGCAGATGGCTGAGAACTATGAAGTCATAAAAACATATTCCAGCACTGTAAAAAAGGCTCTTACTACTCCTTTGGCTGTGGCCTTACCTTTGCACATCTTCTGGTCTTCCCTGAGGGCGTAGCCCATCGGGCACGTGCATTCGTAGGACCCGAAGGTGTTCATACAGCGGAAAGCACACAGCAATGGGTTCTGGGCACATTCATTGATATCTGATCAAAGAAACAGCAGACATGTACTTAGCTTAGCACTCTAGTTGCTTATTTAAAGAAGCCCTGGTGTATTTACTAGGCAATCAGGCAGAAAACAACAGGGAATACAATCTCCACTTTTGGCATCTGGTACCTAGCAAATTCACCCTCCAAGACAATGGACAGAAACTCTGGGAAAAAAAAAAAATGTAGCAACTACCTGAAGTGTGAGTTGAAACCCAGAGCGAATAACCAGCAAGGGATAATTTCCACACTGTTTCATTTCATTGCTTTTGTTTTCTTTTCTGAAATTATCCTAAATATGACCACTATCAGAGTGTGGTCAGCACCCTGTAGCTAAAACTCCACTGAAACCTTTTTGAGATTCTGCTTAGAAGAACCAGGAGAAGGAAACTTGGGATAACCAAGGCTGCTACAGCCAGAGGGAAACTGGAAAACAGAATGCCAGACAAGAGAAACACTATTTTTTTTTTTTTCATATACTCAGCCCAAGTTCTGACTGTCCCATGCAAAAGCCAGGAGGCTGGCCACTGAGGCTTAAAGAACAGAACTAAAATCAGCCTTTTCCTTTGACGGACCTCACTGTGCCACTCAGAGTAACTGTTTCCAGTCAAAAGCATCGATATACTTCACAGCAATCTCAAGAGGAAAAAATCCAATAGATGCAAATCCTGAGATGACCTAGGATTCTAGCTGGAATTATCAGACATTTGTGATGAATCTGATCATCAGCAAACTATCAGAATAATATAAACCAAGACAGAGACATTTAAAAAGCCACTTTCTATATCAAGCAGAAATAATGTATAAGACAAGAGTCACTTGCCTTCACAATTCATCATGGGCCCCGGTTCAAAGCCTTCATTGCAGTTGCACTCAAAGCTCCCAATAACATTGGTGCATGTACCGTTGCCACAGGGGTTGCCAATTGAACACTCATCGGTGTCTGAAAAAGAAGAGTGAAGAAGTGTCAAAAGTTCAGAGAAGTTTTAGTTTTAAAAAAGTATGCCTATGGCCGGGGATTTAGTGGCATAAGCACCTGCCTGGCAAGTGCGAGGTCGTGAGTTTGATCTCCAGTACCCCCGCCACCAAAAAAAAAAAGCATGCCTAGGAAGACTCAGACTGGCCTTCACACACTTGCAGGATCTGTGAAGGGCACAATGGCCCTCACCCTTGTGGCGCTGGCTTGCTATCTTTATGTGGAGCACAAGACCCGAGAAGATCAATGTGATTCCCAAGTGGTGACAAATTCAGAGGAGGGACGTGACCCACGGCTGCAAGAGCAGGTATGGAAAGACGTGGAGGAAAACAGATCTCTCCCCCAGTGACACATTTTGGCAACTTTAAACCTTGAGAGACAGCAGAGTTTGCACATTTGGCTGAAGACTTACTGGGCAACTCTTCATGTTCAAATAAACCAGGTCAGATGGGAAGATTTAAGGTGGGCTAAAGAAGAGCTGTCACTAGCTTCTTGTCTTGGTTTTGCAAATCCTCCCACTGCCCAAGGTACCTGAGAGACCTTTTGCTAAATACAAGAACTTTCTAATTACAGATGTGAAGCTGATACTCACCCACACAGCGCACTCCGGTGTAATCAAGGTTGTAGCCCATGGGACACTCACAGCGAAAAGAACCGTCGGTATTGATGCACTGACCATTGGAGCAAATGCCTGGGCTTTCAAGACACTCATTGACATCTAAAATATAAAACTGCTCATCAACTTCCTCACAGGAAAAGACATGACAGTGCCATTTATACCTACTCAACACAGATTTAAAATCAATAAAACATGCAAATATTTTATCAGAGAAATGCATATTTCATATATCTTGTCATAGTCGTCTATATAATGCACAGGATACATAAATATACATGCATGAAATACAATGTATTATATATTACCTAATAAAATTAGCATGATCCAGTATAAAATGAAAGATAATGTAGCTGTATAAAATGTGACTACAGAAATAAAATACACCAAAGCGTACCTTCACGTGTGTCATGAAGACTTGGGACAGTTCCATGGCCATAGGGACACAAATCCTGGAATGCAACTAGAGGGAAATGGATGAATTTTCCATTATCAATTGTGAATTTAAGAACCAATTAACAGTGCACATAAAATTGTACTTCATTATCTATCCTCCACAAAGCCGTGAGTCTTTCTTATTTTCTTTTCATGGCTTCTTTCAAAAGCAACACGAACGAAATATAGAGAAAGCCACCTGAGCTTGTCCTTCCACAGTGCCACAGACCTGAGGGTCTGGGGCTCACTGAACACCAAGCAGCCAACAAGAGCTTCCTGCCCTTTACCCCTGGGAGCTGCTTGGAACCTGGAGGGCAAAGCCCTTCTGCTCTCCTCAGCGATTATTACACAATGAACTGGTGTCACGAGATTTGGGATGCAGCTGGATTCTTCCTGCAAGTAACCTTATTCAGCTGACTTGAATTCAAGAATTCGAATTCTTCTCGGAATTTGATGTAATATTTTCTGTCTGTAATAGTATAGCCACGTGGCGTTTTTGTTTTGGAGTACTGGGGATCAAACGCAAGGCCTTTTGCTCACGAGGTGTGAGCTGTGCCACTGAGCTGCACCCTGAGGCACCCCACGCGGAACTTCTCTGGCAATCTGGATCACAACTGCATCTTTCCTTCCTGTGTCTCCTGCCCTGCACCTCTCAAATTCATTCTTTTTAAAGCAAGTCATACTAACTTTGGGAGGAAAATGAAATGAACCGTTAACTCTACCCGTGCTTATGCAGACTGTAGACCAATGCTGGAAGAAAACCCTCTGATGAGGGTGCTCACTGAACTATCAACTTATAGGTGAGGGGAGAATTCCATCCTCTAAATGTTCATAAACTGCATGTCAAACTGATGCAGTTACTTAAAACGCTTGTCGAAAGGTGCTTACGCAGTTGCCCTTACCTTCGTCATCTTTGGGGCACAACTCGCAGGGGTCCCCCCAGCCCTCACCAGGCATCTTACTGCAGCAGCACTTTGCTTTTGTAGTGTTAAAAGCTTTGGGCACGGAACACTTTCCATTTTCAAAATTTGTGAAGCAGAAACTCTGGCGAGTATCTAATCAACAAAGCAAATGGAATCAAGCTCCTTACTGGCCATTGAAACAAATGGAATAATATGCATGCGATTCATGCGACTCTGTCTCTCACAGGACCTCTAACACAGATCTGATTAGCAGTTAGAGGACATGTCTAAAAGTCTTCAGTTGCTCATGTTCAGTTGCCAATTTACATCAACCTGTCTAAAAAATTTTATGTAATTATTCAGAGCTCTTAAAATATTCTTATAATGCGGTGACAGTATTTGAGAAATCATGTTCAATTAAAAGGTTCCCACATAGAATCCTTTTTTATTGTATTGTGGCTAACAGAATTCTTGATAACTTTCAGTAAATTAAATCACATCAGAAACAAGTCATGTGCCAATACACAAAGTATTTGCCAGTGACAAAATGAAAATGGTGAATCAGGATAACGATTTTTCTTTTAATATAAAGCCTAAAAAATGTGAACAGTACGAAAACTAAAAGCACCTTAGAATTGGTCATGGCATATACTTTGAGACCTGTATTTTAAAATTACATGGTGGGTGCTCACTTTGGCAGCACATATATTAAAATTACGTGGTGGCTTATGATCTAGCTTTGATTAGAAAGTCAGGCCAAACCTTACCAAAGCATCTCCGTCCATTGTCAGACAATACAAAGCCCGGAGGGCAGATGCACTGGAAGCCCCCAGGTGTGTTGGTGCAAGAACCAAAAAGACAAATGTTGGGATCTTCATCACATTCATTTATATCTGCAGAGCAGTTGGAGAATTTGTTAACGTAATTAAATCAATATGCTTTTTAATATTTGAAAATACATTATCTGTCCATGCTACAACAGTCCACCAGCCAAGGAATATCTGGTAGAAAACAAGAGATTGCATTATGTGTACGCTTAATGTATTCTATTATTGCTTCCAAAGTCAAAGATTATGCCCAATATCAACCAATCATGTGTCAGACAGTCCTAAGTCCGTCTCCAGCTCTTTGGACCTTCTTTTGGTACCGGGGATCGAACTCATGACCTCACACTTGCCAGGAAAGTGCTTGTACTGCTGAGCTAAATTTCCAACCACTTGGCTTCTTGGACTTGAAGCCTAGGAGTGACATATCTCCACCTGCCTACCTAACAGGACCACTCCCCTTGCTTGACATTTCTCTTGGTCATCCAAATGACCTGGAGTCGCACTGATTTCTCCCTCTGGCATTTTAACCCTCACGTGCAAGCAACAGGTGGCCTCCAATCCTACTTTCTCAATACTTTTTAATCCACCATCATTTGCCACCTGGATCCCTGTAAGTCATGTAACTGATGTCTGCACTTCTGCTCTTCGCATTGCCACCAGGGTTGCCATTCTAAGATGCATATCTGATTATATTTTGATAATTTATGCCTGTGGAAGTAGGAGGACTCTGATATATTATAAGAATGTTATCCTCTCCATCCCTAGGACCTCAGAAAGGGTGCCTAAAATAAACGAAGATACTGTACTAGTAATTTATAGGTATTTTTCTACATGACTGGTTATTTAGTGGGTTATTTTAACTAATTGAATATCGTTACATAGCTTCAATCACATCAGAAGGTGAGCTTACTGCATCGTCAGCTTCTAGCATGGAGTTAGGCACATACTAAAAGTCTTAACTTGTATGTGCAGAATGAGAAGGAATGAGTTACATCACACCTTTTCTTTTTTTCTTTTTTTTTTGGACCAGGGATCAAACTCACGACCTCACACTTGCCAGGCAAGTGCTTAGGCCACTAAGCTAAATCCCTGACCCTATCACACCTTTTCTAAAAACAAAAGTATCCTGTATGGCTCCGTGATGCCTGCATTTCCAAGTTCAACCTTCTGAGCCAGTCACCCAATGCCTCTTACTATGCTTGTGTTACCTGTATTTTCAAATAACCTTTCCATTGTCCTTTTTTCTCTGATTAATAAACTCTCAGCTACGACTAAAAAGTGACCCTCACTAATCCTTGGCTGATGGGCTTTCTTCAAATTCCATCCTCTCCACTACCATAATTAGACACAGCTTTCTGTTGTGCTCCCAAATCCTGGACACACTTGCAGCAATGTTTGCCACATGGCATTAGAAACACGCCTTTACAAAACAGGTTCAGATATGCAACATGTCTCTTCCATCAGGCAGTAAGTTCCCTGAAGGCAAAGGTTATATTCCTGTGTTTACAGCACCTACAGGGGCCACATGTTCACTGTAACACCTTCGAATGTATCAACGGTACCGTATGTGTGTGTGCGAGTGTACATGGGCATCAGGGAGCATCTCATCTGTGGAAAACTGTTAGAAGAGAGGAGTAAAATGAATTCATTAAAAACCACTTTTCCAGAGATGAAAAATAGCTGCATGACTAACAGTGAACAAAAGAAGAGAATATTTCTGAAATGTAATAAAATGTTCAGTAAATCATAGATACAGACACATCCACGAAGACAAAAGGTTGCCGGGGGTATGTAACACAAAGAGGCACATGGATTTCTAGCTCTCTCTGAGGAGCTAACATCCTCTGCTGTTGTATTGTTCCACAAGGAGATGGATCATAGACACAATGAAGAATCAGGATTAAATATGGAAAAAGAAAATAGTACAAAGACAGGATCTTAAACTTCTCATGAAACTTACCAAGATGATTTTGGTATGACTATTTATTTTAAGTATTAAGATAACAGACAATATTATAATAACCTATAAAGTGAGAGAAAATCAGAAGGCCATGAATATCTATAATGTTTAACTATATGGCCTGAAATGTAATTAAGTCCTATGAAGCAAATGGTTTCTTATAGCTTTATAGCTCTCTTGAATGTAAACAGTAGCATTACCTGTGTTTAGATGGAATCTACACTAGGGTGATAGAATTAGAAAAATGAACAACTCAAAGGCACAAAGAAAATTCTTAGCAATCTCTTTACATTAGAAAAACTACCCTAAGATGCTGGTGCTTCTGAATTTCAACAAGGCTGTAAAGAATAATTTGTATAAAAATGAAATAAAGTGAACTGAATAAAAAAGGTCAGCCTTCACCGTGTCCACCAGGCAATTCTGGGACCCACTTCTGATGTGGTTATAGTGCTCTTTTGTGCTGGAAGAATTTCAACAGAAAAACATCTGTTATGAAAAATGGATTAATATTTTCTGTTTTGACATGAGGCCTTCCCCAGGAAAAGAAAATGTCTCAGCAGAATTGTCAGGATTTTCTGCTTCACTTTTCTAGGACCCTCGGCACCTTTAATAATGGTTTTAAAGTTGGGTGCCAAAGATTACAATCTTTGTAGACACTCTTTAAATTTAGTAGGAAGTTTCTGTTGACATTTGGAAAAAAGATTAGAGTTTGATGAAAATTCCTAGACCAGTATAAGACTTCTGTTAATGAAAAAAATCCCACATCCCTAAGATTTTTATTCTTACCATTCCACCACCAAATCATTTCTGATGGTTCAGTAAAACAGATGTAGGCAACTATATGTTTAATTCCTTAGGTCAGCATACTTGCAGGGGTTGAGATGCCATATATTTCCGTTGAATCTGTACCAAGTCTTACGACACCACACAACTCAGCACGAATGTTAGTCTTACCGATACAGTTCTCACTCTTTACTTCATACCCCGGAGGACAGATGCACCTGAAGGAGCCCTCCAAATTCTGACAGGTCCCAGGAGAACAAGAGCCAGGAAGGGCAACACATTCATTAGTATCTTCAGAGAGAAGTAAGAGGAAAAACAACATGAGATGATCTTTGAATAGAGTCGTCTTCTGAATGCTATCAATACAAATTCAGGGCTGGAAATGTATCTCAGAGGTATAATTCTGGCTTGACATGTGTGAGTTTGATCCCTAGCACCACCCAATTTTTCCTCCAAAAAGCCATGAATTCTTCCCGGGCCTGCTATCTGCTAGGTCATCATGGACAGATACTCCCTATGATACTCTTCTGATATCTTGGGTAGTTCTTATTTGGCAAGTTGTTAATTTTTCGATGTGTTTCCTCTGCCTACTTTTATTGAGACACGGACAACTTCAAGTTCTGCCTCAATAAAAACACTGCCTAGTGACACATTCCTAACTGTTGGCTAACACCATGTACCGAAATTTCTCATTTTAGGCCATCTTTTTCATGTGATCTGAAGATCAAATGAAATGTAAGTGAGTTAAGGGGTGTCTCTCTGTGTGGGGAGTCACATTATTTGTGTTGTAAAAGCCACACAAAGACTACCATCTAGATTCTTACCTATGCAGTTCTTGCCATCCGGAGTAAGTTCATAACCTTCATTACATAAGCACTTGAAGGAGCCGATTTCATTAAAACATCGTCCATTTCTGCACACCTGACCAAAGAAGGAGCTGCACTCGTCGATGTCTGTAAGGGAAAAGGAGTCAGCCTTTCGGAGACCGAAACTTACAACTGTATTTGCACAAACTCTGCATTAGGATTCCACATCAGCACAGAGGAAAATGGCACGTTTGTGTAACTCCTCAGTTCACAAAGATCCCTACTGCACTTCATCCTCGAGGTGTATTTCTGATGTTAATACAACCCTTACCTTTCCAACAGATAAAAGGGGAACGTTGCCGGTATTTGATCCCCAGCACCACAAAAACAGACAGACAGACAGACAAACTGGTACCTAGAGTGAAAAACACTCTGGCACTGCTGACGTGCACAATTTATTAAAAAAAGGACCCTAAGGGTTAGGTTTTTAGTTAAGCTTTGGGTTGATTATATGTGAGTAATTTCCTGAGTTGTCTGAAGACTACTTTGAATCTGAGAAACTATAGTCAAAGAGGTTGAATACAACATGCACTTAGCTACAAATTTGTTTCACAATTGCAAATTTTGAAAAATAAAGAAAACCAAGAGGAACAAATTGTGGTTTAAATCAGGCTGTGGAATTAAGGTGTGATGATCCTATAATGGTAGAAAACCTGAATTACTTCCATGTACTTCTCAGAGTCTCAAGCCTGGCAAGTGGGGAACAGAGTACATGCTTGCTGTCATTTTTATTGTTTCCTCCATTGTCATCAAGAACCAACCCCACTCATTATTACTTCCTATGTCATATTTGTATGGTAGTGTGGGCTGAAGGTTAAAGTCCTGTCCAAAGACAGGAGAGGTTTCTGAGAGGGTGGAGAGACCTAGGTATGATTTTTGTAGTAAAAAGCACCTGGGCTTCAAAAGCAGGGGAAAGGTAAATTTTAGAACGCAGCATGTCAGTAAGCATGAGACTGCTGATATCTGAATGCAAAACAAGGATTTATATAAAATATTTGTGACAACACTGAAACAGTCTACCTTTAAATTCACCTAAGGGTAAAAATAACCAAAACCATAAATCAGTTCCAACATATCATCAGCTAAATGGCCTTTTTCACTGGATTGCCTAGTTCATCCACAAAAATGCTCAAAAAAGTGTGTGGGCCTGTGGTTATTTAGGCCAATAAATGGCTTTAGTTAACTGGAAATTGGTCAGCGACGTGATATACTTTTTGGTGTGCATTTCTAATTTTAATAGAAGTCATTTTCATGCTTTGGTTTTATTTATTTAGGCATACTATGTGGAAATGAAATAGAAGCCATAAAGGACTGATGGAAGGACTTACCAAGGCAGTCATTGTTATGAGTGAGTTCAAAGCCTGGGTAGCACAGGCAGTTATAGGACCCAACGGTGTTTTTACAAGTTCCATTCCCACACGGATGCCGCTCACATTCATCGACATCTGCAGAGAAAGAGGGGCTCAAAGGAATTTAACGCATCACTAGAAAGAATAGATTACTCAACTTTTCTATTTTTGCTAACTACTAAATTACCTAGATTTTTCCAGTACCATGCTAGGGATGCATATTTATTTGAGGAAGATAAATTTGACACAGAGGAAAATTAAAAATTACAAAATTATAGACAGATACAGCTTAATGACTTACAGGCACATGGGGTACACATAACTAGCTGAAGCAAGCATCCCCTAAGCAGAGACATTTTAATTAATGTGCCTGATTATTAATTGTAAGTAATCTTTTGAAATATTAAAAGCAACTTATCCTATTAAGAATTTTGAAAACTTGCCCAGAAAATTACATAGCCTAATTTGACTGAAAAAAAAACTTCAGTTTAAGTTTTTTTTTTAAGAGTAGGATATATTTATTGAGAGAAAGAAAGCTTCTGTCCAAGAGAGACAGAAGGGGTCCTGAGTGGGTTGCCAAGTACCCTGTTCAGTTTAAGTTTTTAAAGTAGTGGAATCCCAATTAGAATTTAGTTAGAACTCAATATTATTAGCCTTCAAAAAAAAAAAAAAACATGAAGTAAGAAAATACATTTAGAAATAAGGCATGGTGGCACACATGCCTAGAATCCCAGAATTTAGGGAGGCTGAGGCAGGAGAATTTCAAATCCGAGCCAGGCCTGGTGAATTTAGCAAGGCTCAACTCAAAATAAAAAATAAAAAGGGCTAAGGACATAGCTCATTGCAAAGGTCCTGGGTCCAATCTCTAATACCACAAAACTTAGAAAGGTCACCCATCGCAGAACAGCAGACTCCTTACATGAGGAATCCTAGGCCACTGAGACTCTTCCATGTGAAGGGAAAACCAAGATGCTGTTCTCCAGGAAAAAAAGCTCTGGGTAAGGGAAGTCTGCCTGGTGAGGGAGCCGGACTGACTTTTATCACGGAAGAACTGCTCAGAGTAGGGAAATGGTTTTCCCGTATGAACTTTTGAAGTATAAATCTCATGTTTTTTGGCAAAATCATTCTCTTTCCAGGACTGTAGAATGGAGAAGAATGTACAAGCCAGCATTCTCAGGAAATTCATGGAACAGGTCCAGAGTCTGAGTATTTTTGGACAAGCATCAGTTAGGGAATTTTGCCTGTCACCCCAGGAGCAATCAGGGGGCTGGGGCTGGCGTCCTAGGTGACAGCAGCTGAGTTCAGACCTTCCCAGGTGCTCCCTGCAGCATGCATATATCATGAAGGAGATGAAGAGTGCAACACTCAAAGCTGAGTCTGATAGTCATCTAGCTATATCTTGAATACCCAAAGTAGATGCGCAACCCTGGTTTTTCGACACTGAAAACATGCTACTACCAACAGCCAAGTTTTCAATTTAATTCTCTTCCTTCAAGTGCAAAGCACAGAGAAAGGATGTTGGCAGAGGCTGAGCCAACTGCTGACATCAGTCCTGGCCTCAAGGCACGCGGCCCATCTGCCTTCGAAAACTTATTAATTATCAGCTCAGCAAGCGCTCACTACACACTATCATCACTTAACTAACCATTCTGTTAGCTACTGGGAATTTCTAAACGATTTGGCTCTATTTGCTACTACAATTATTTTAAGAGATGAAACACAAAAGATCCCAAATTATTCAAAAATCTGTGCAGAAAGACTGTCTGTGTGTGTGTGTAAAAATATCATTTTTTAAAACTATAGTCACTCTTAGAAAACTCCTCTGCTTCCAAAATGCTATCCTTTGGGGACACACATAGAGGGAAAGGGCAGCCGGCATTGCGGTGAATTTTACATAACCCTGAGTGTCTCAGAGTAGGTATCAAAAAACTGGAACCTTTTCTAGGGCAAAAGGCTGAGAATTCCTGAGTCGAGGAACATATTGAGGTCTGCCTCTGCTTACAAATTTTCAGACACGGTAGTTACTGATGCCACGTGACGCACATGGTAATCTATCCTCCAATCACAGTTCCACTTCCCTCCCGGGAACTGAGTGTCCTCACCCATGCACATAGTCTGGTCTTGAGAAGCCTTGAAGCCATTGTGGCAGATGCACTGGTAACTTCCTTGCAAATCAACACACAGGCCATGACTGCAAACGTTAGGAATTTCCAAACATTCGTTGCGATCTAAAACAAAACAAAACAAAAATAAATAAATAAAAAAGAAATGAAACACATGCTAGATGTATCTGATTTTCATTAAGATCCTTTCATTTTTCACAGATGCATTTCTCTAACCTGCTATTAATTATTACAGACAGGCTGAAAATGAACCATAACAATAGCCAAATCAAAATAAGCAAGACTTTCAAGTATCCAAGTCTCTTTTTTCAATCACACAATGTTTCAGGCTAATTCATATCTCAAGGATACTTTTTTAAAAATTTTTATCCTGGGGCAATCTACTGAAAGAATCTCTTTTCTTAAAAATGTAATTTATGTTGAAATAGGCTCACTACAAATGAAAAGAGTGAATCAGAACATCTTTCTGAAATAACTTTTGAAGGCATTTTTGGTAGGAAAGCCCGGGCGTCCTTTGGTGAAGGAACTCTAACAAAGCCAGTGCTCAGTGCTGGCCGCTGTTTCTTACCCACACAGGCTCCGTTGGGTGAAAGTTTGAAGCCCGCGGCACATTCACAGCGGTAACTGCCAGGGCTGTTGATGCAGTCCGCGTTGCGCTGGCAGAGGCTGTCGCCGTTGCTGCACTCGTCAATGTCTGAAAGAGCAGAGAGTTTTCTTCGTTGCTTTAGGATTACATGCACGTCAACACTTGGATGACCAACTCTTAACAGTAGGAGAAACAGTAACACTTGGACAACTGCCTAAAAGCCAGTTCTGTATACCAAACTGTGCATGAGGGACGTCTATGAGTTAGATTACCTTCACAGACCAACAGCAGGTCATTGTAACTGAATCCCGTAGGGCATTCACAGCGGAAACTGCCAATCTGGTTAATGCACACACCATTTGCACAAATGCCTGGAATCTCCTTACATTCATCAATGTCTGAAATTGAACAGATTTGGTAAAATGTACATGGTTCTGCTTAATGCATTTACCATTCAACCTCAAATAATGCCATGTGGATCCTGGAATGAGAATACATATTCAATATCACAAAAAAATCAAATATATACCAGCATACATGGTTTTGTGGTTTGTGAAAACAGAGACCATAAAATACATTAGTTCTTCTAAACAGCAATGGAAAGAATTTAAGTGTACAGCCAAACATACCAAATGATTTTAGTGTCAGTGTGACAAATGAACTCCGTGGGGAATCAAGCACCTTTTCAGGTTGCATGTCAGGTCATCCTAATTGATGCTGTTCATCTGATATGTTTCCTTAAATTTATTAATTTTGTTACATATATACATAATGGAAAATCAGTGTATTGTTTCATAGAGATTTAAATTGCTTTTGAGAAAGAAGAGTGAGGAATAGAAAGTACGTTCAGAAAGAATTAATTTATGTGAATAGTAATTCTGAAGATTCATAATTAGAACAATAAAAAATATACCCAAAACCCAAATATGTATTTAGTACTTCTGAAAATAGGAACTAAAGGTTAAAAGAAGGTAAATTATTTAGTCATATAATATAATAGGCATTACAGGAAAACTGAAGTATTTGCATGGTGTGCACGAAACCCTGAAACTGTCATATATTTGTCATGACTCAATCACCTGATTGTGCTGATGTTATGATAGTATTGGTAAGAGTCTAAGAACAGTATTTTTTCTTTTGATTGATTATATTAGATTAGTATCCAGGTCATTATATTTTGTGGTACTCCCATCCAAATACTAACCACGCCTGACCTGCTTAGCTTCCAAGATCAGACAAGTTCAGGGTGGTATGACTGTAAACTGTGGTATTCTTAAATTAAAAAAAAAAAACAAAATAAAAAACACTTTATTAAACTCTTAAATTGAACCCCCCTCCCCCGACACACAGAATTTGGGAAAGCTCACCAACAGCTTTTCCTGTATGAATGTCAAAGGTGAATCCAGGAATATTCCCACATATGGTTTTAAAGTCAGCTTTAAAACATAAACAAAGCAACGCATTTTTAACATTCTCAAACTCATTCACAAGAACATCTTACAGAGTACAACTTACACAACAAGACATTTTAATTTGTTACAGTAATTTGATAATAATGCCTGTTACTACAAAAAGTAGAGGTAAGAATTCTTTACCATTATTGTTATTTCCATCATTAACTTTTACTACTCTGTATTAGATGGTAAGTCATTATAAAATTCAAAACATCTACTTAGGTATTCAAATTTTTTTCTTATGTAGAATTTAAAAAATGATCCAGTTTATATAGATTAAAAATGGTTTATGATTGCATAGGGATACAGACATGAAAATCATTTTGTAGTAGAGAAACAGGTTACCAGTGAATAATGAATTTTGTTCCTTTTTTTTAAAACCACAGATGTGTATTTGCTGGAATGTGAAACTTGAGGGATGAAAAATAATTCATTGTGAGATAAAAGAGGCTATAAGAGTTATTCCTACACAAAATTTATCAAATCAATAGACACTTAAAAGAATACCATTTTTAATCATGCAAATCATTGATGCCCATTGTTACATAAATAAGTTAAAGTTCTGAAAGAAGTATTCAGTAAAACTTTACTACATATTTGTATTTTAAACATGCAGGCAGGGATTTTATAGATTGCATCTACTAATATGCACTAAGAATAAATTTAATGCTTTCTAATTTCCTGGCAATGTGAAAATTATAATTTAAATATAATCTCAATCATTGTTACAGCCATATGAATTAGTCTGTCATTACTTACCTATTACCCCTGCTTTACAGATAAGAAAATTGTTTCAAAAAAGATAAATCCTCTGCATGAGATCACATGATAAATTGCTGAGCTTTGATTTAAATAGACTTGTTTCTCAAACCTAAATTTTTCACTTTCTTTTCCAAAGAAAAGTAGTATTTCATTTCCCCAGACCAGTGATCTTCAATTGCTAATTATGTAGTTCTATTTATTTAATTTTAATTAAATTTATTGGTACATTTTAGATATACATAATGATCATATTCATCACATGGAATTTGTACCTGTACATGATATATTTCAATCCCTCTTTTTTCCCCAATCCTCTTCCCTCCCTTCAATCCATCTTCCCCTCATGACTTACAAAGCTTTGTTTCCATTTTATCCTTTTATTAATTGTTCTTTCCCTTTTTCCTTGTTCCTTTTCCCCTTCTCCCACCCTAGCTCTTCTATACTTTTGAACACTTTCTTCCCATTTCACAATATCTGTTGTACATTTTGGTCTTATTTACTCTTTCAGTTTTTCACACCTGGGAAACAATATGTTATTTACATGTGTGTCTGATTTACTTCACTTAAGAGTATGGTTTCAAGGTGCATCTGTTTACCTAGAAATGTCTCAAGTTTATCCTTCTTGATGGCCAAGTAGTACTCCGTTATGTATAAAAACCCACATCTTTATCTGTTTCTTGGTTGATGAGAATTTGGGTTGTTTCCAAAATTTAGCTATTATAAACTGCTACAGACATGGGTGTGCATACACTGGTGTTGTATGATGTAATTCTTCTGGGAAGATACCCAGAAGGTGAGAATTGTAAGAACTTTTCCAATTTTATGGAATTTACTGTGGCAAAACAGGGCTAGGAAAAAGCCACGTGACTACTGAATTTGACCCACCTTGTAAAAGGTTCATGTGTTGCCTCAACACTTCTTAAATTTATTTCACCATCGCTTTAAATGATACACTTAAAGATGTATAACACAAGCAGTATTTGGTAACAAATATATGATCACTACTTCTTACTTGTCCTATTGATTAAATTCACAGTATTTACAGGTATTAAACTTTACCACTCTCTAGATCACAAAAGAACAAAAGTGGGTGACAATTTTAAAACCAGTAGTTTCTACTTTTGTCTCTATTCTTTTTTTTCTTTCAAAACAATTTATGTTTGTAAGAAAAGCACTATCATGTAAAGGCAATTTCTTTTTTCTGCCCAAGAACTTCAATTAAGTCTGAGGGACAGAAAGTATAGGTAACATTTTGACAAATCTTGTAAAATTTTGCTCATCAAATACATTTTTGTTTCTTTTTTTCAAAACTAAATGTATAAAAGATATGAATTTGACGGCTTTTACATTATTTTTATCAAAATACACTTTCTGTGTCTAACACAGGGACACATAGTAAATGCTCACTAAATACTTGCTCAATGACTAAATCAGTAAAAGACTATAAGATACAAGGTAAGAGTTAAATGGACCAATGGTATAAACTCTAACCCTTTTAGTGATGGAGTTCTTTTCAGGACGTGAAGGGTTCAACATGCGTCTGAGAATTCAGACCCAAAGAGAGCCACTTGGGAAATAGAGCTTGGGGCATGCTCGCGTTTTCAGAACTGAGTCCCTGGTTTGGGTACCGCTGACTTTCACACTAGAGCTATGTGCATGCGTGCATCACTGACTCAGCCTTCAGCTGCAGCACAAGCTGGGCGCTTACCTGTTCCTGGTGTCGGGCACGGTTCACAAGGTTTGTTCCAAGCTTTGCCCACATTGTACGTGCAGCAGCACATCCTCTTCGTCACATTAAAAGGCAACTCGTTCTCGCAGGTGGTTCCATTATAGCTTCGGTAGCAAAAGCTTTTTCTCATATCTGCACAGAGGAAACAAGTACGCCAGCTGGTCACCAGTGGGCCGTGCTGGAGCACATCACACTTCCAGCATTAGTGTAACTGAGAAACTCTCTCTCACTCACAGACGTCTGAAACAAACTGCAAGCTGGTAAAAAAATTTTAGATTAACATCTCCCCTATTTTGAGATAGAAGTTTTCATTTATAGTTTTATAGGGTGACAATTTAATATATATTTATTTTTCTACTCAAAAAAATTCATTTAAATATGCTACCTTTTACATGCTCACTTATTTTGCATGATTTTTAGTTTACATAAACGGAGAATTAAAATTTAAGAATATATAACTGGTGAGAATATTCTTCTTTAGATGGTTAAAAATGTAACTGTGAAAGTCAAAGGTGAAGAATTTGACACAGAATCAATAGTTTATGAGACTCTGTAACACTTCATCCGTGAAGATATAATTCCTAAACTTCCCGACCCATAATTCTGAGACAGAGACAGCGCCCTCGTTAATGACGCTCAGCGGCCCCTACTCACCCATGCAGTTGTGGCCTCCGTTGACCTGCATGTATTCAGGCGGGCAAATGCAGGTGTAGTTCCCTAGGGTGTTATAGCAGGTCCCAGGCCCACACACACCAGGGTGTGCAAAACACTCATCAATATCTACAGTAGACAAGAATATCTATGCATTAATAAAGGTATTTTAATGAATCGATGTTATTTAGATTACACAGCGTAGGCAGTTCCTCATTTATGCAAAACTTAAGAGATAAATATCCCAAGGTATGCATTTGCATGACACAAGTTTATCTTTCTTCAAAAGAAAAAATCTCCAATATTAGAAAATTATAAGTCATAGAAAGAAATTATTCTAAAGTAGCAAAAGCAATCATATGTTTTTTAAAGTGGAATTTAAAGTCTGCATTTCTCTTACGTTATTTAAACTAAGTTTTAAACTGAGTGCTGGCTATGACAGTCTTCACTTTTGCAGTTCCATTCAAATGAATACTTCTTCTGGGAATCTAGAATCTGGGTAGCTGCAGGTTGTCTTCCTTACTAAGTCACAGGTTTTCCATATGTATTTATTTAATATGTTCCCAAACAAAAGTTGTAACAGAGAAACATTATGTTTACTTGTTCATTTTAAGAAATATTCATTCATTTCACGAAATATTCATTCATTTCACAAATAAATACTGGAATTCTATTGCAAGCTAGAACTTGCGGCAGCTAAGATGAATAAGAAGTGGACCTTGCTTCCAGGAGCCCTACCGCAGCCTCCACCACAATGGAGGAGGAAGGCAAGTTCCTAAGAGGGGTAGTCACAGTGCAGGTGGTAAGTTACAATGCAAGCAAAAAGGATTTACTCCTTTTTTTTTTTTTTTGTCTTTTTTGAGACAGGGTTTTATTATGCAGTTCAGGCAGGCCATGAACTTACCTTGTAGCCCAGGCTGGCCTTAAAACTCCCAGCGAGCCTCCTGCCTCAGCCGCCCAAGTGCTGGAATTACAGGTGTGTGCCACCATACCCGGCTTAATTTGCCCAATCTTTGAACTTCATATCATGTCCAACATTACCAGTAGGGAACAATATTAACTTCCTACTCAAGCTTACCTACTTTTCCTACATAAAATATAATTCTCATCAATCTTTGTACTAATAACTTACTGTATGTTTTCAGACTACTCTATTTCCCTCGATTACATCTAATCAACTCTCTCTCAGAAAGACAACAGTAAATCATAACAGGTGAGCCATGAACTAATCTATCATCATCAGCAGCAACACTGATATGAAAAGAAAAAATGCTAAGACGAAGTTTCGACAGCCACGTGGGCGGATGCAAGCTTGTGCCTCTTTCCAGGGCTGAGCGGTTTATCCCACCACGCAGGGGAGGGCCACGCCACCTCACCTTCACAGATGCGGGTCTCCTCACTGAGGTAGTAGCCTTGCGGGCATTCACACTGGAAGCTCCCGAAGGTGTTGATACAGTTTCCACCCTGGCAAAGACCTGGCAGCTCCTGGCACTCATCAATGTCTACAAAGGAAGAGACAGTGGGTGGGCCACATGCACCACTGCGAGAGACAGGAGTGAAGATCGCAGACGGGCAGTGCCTGATCTTGGAAGGTCCACCAATGTTTATGCCTCGCAACAGGTGCACTGACCTGGTGAGTTTACTCTAACCTTCTGTTGTCTTAGTTCTGCCAAAGAACTTCACCATTTCCCCGAGAAGACTGATAAAAGCAAGTTGGAGGCTACAGGAGAGGAGTTATCTGCAGAACACTCATATTGGATCCCTGCACGGCAACGCGTTATCTACTCTTGCCATTCTCGATAAAAGTAAGTATTTAACATCCTAGTAACTGACATCCCATCTCTAATATCACTGAGTAATCTTGTTGTGACTGCTCCATACTCACTTTTTTTTAACCACTTTTTTTCATAAATAAACTTCTTACTTAAATGTAAGTGACAATTAGTGATGAGCTCACCTTCTAAAATGATTGTGATGGGGTTAGGTCTAAAGCCCTCACCTCCAGGACACAGGGTGTAGTATTCAGCTGCAAAGGAATGAAAGAGGAGAGGTTTTATGTTGGTGTCCACATGGCTGAGTCTGTGCATAAACATTCAGCACCCGAGAGACTCAGAACATACGTCCTCCCAGAGGGATCCAGATTTTCCCCACCGTCCTTTCAAATTCACCTGTATATTACATTTTACTTGCAAAAAGGTCATTTGTTCATAAATGATGTAAACAGAGAAATAACAAAAGGCATTTGTTTTTAAAGGGAAAATTCCCTCACAGACAATTCGTATCCCAACTTTCCTTGACAATAAATAAAAATGAAAAGACTCGATAGTACAAAGATTTGGGTTCATGGACACATGTTTCAATTTAAAGGTATTCTGACTGACTTCAGGATTACAAGCCACCTATGAACCTGAACTAATAACCTCTGAAAAGACCATCCCTGATACTGTGGAGAATTGATATTATTGCCATTCATACTGGATTGTGGCTAAAAACTGTTCTTTCAAACATATCATGAAAAATGAGAGAGGAATTCAAATTCCTTTTATATAAAACACTCTTGGGCTCGTTTCACATAATCACTGAAAATAGTCCAAGTTCCATCACCCCACTACTGGCTCTGCTCCCAGCCCTAGAGTAAAGTGGCAACTTGATTTTAGATCCCAGAGTTGGCTCCGTCCCTTGTCTCAGGCTGCATACTTACTGCTATTGACAGGGGGGCAGGTCTCGCAGGGGTTTCCCCAGGCCTTCCCCAGAGAGCAGCAGCAGGAGGAACGACTCACGCCCACCCCAATCTCTGTGTTGCAGGAAAGACTTCCATCTCCTCGAGGACCAAACTTCAGGTAGCAGTTGCCCACGCGGTTGTCTAAAGAGCAACAGAGAAGCTCAAAATTGTCCTTGCTATGGTGAGAACTTCTTAGGGAAAAGATACACAAAGGATTCCCTTTGAATTTCACACCTTTGTATGGGAGGTTCATTCATATCAATCTTGAGCACAAAACAATCTTGTGCCTTAAAGCTTTTCAAGATTGAATGATACACAGTAAAAGATGACAAATTTTCCAATGTTTAATAACCTTATATAGATTGTATTTCCATATACTCTTGGCATAAACAAAATTTCTCATCTGGGACATTCTCAATCAAAGGTATCAGTGCAAGAAATTTCTGTGTCATGGCATTTCTGAATGATGGAGACAGGGCTATGATAGGTTAATTTAAAGCTAAGAGTCACACAAAAGAACCTGGATATCCAATCTCCTTCCTTTCCTCCCCATCATCTCCATGCCCTCATGGTTTAGTCTAGGTTGCACACTGAGCTTTGTAGGTTTTGAGAAAGACATTCTGCAACAAATTTAGACCTCTTACTAAGGAATCAATGAATCTCAGACTTTCCTTGGCTCTATGGTCACCACCTAGATGGGAAGGCCTGAAATATGTTTTTCCTCAAGAACTCTCAAATTTAGAATTGTATCTCTCTCTTCTCCCCTAAAATTTAGACCCTTCAACCACCTGCCTGTTTGATTTCTTCTCTTAGGTATCTAATAGCTGTTTCAAAGTTAACATGTCTACAAAGGCAATTTCTGCTACTTTTTCTTCCACATACAAAATCTGCTCTACTTCTTTCTTCCCCAGTCTTAGGCATTGTCAATAAATAACTATTTCCACAGCTCCCACTGCATAATCCCAAAACCTCCATGCCATCTTTGATTTCTGTTATTCCTTATCCAGTCCAGTGATGCAGTCTGTCAACTCTACCGTCAGGCTATATCTGCAATCTGATTTATCACCCCCGCCTCCACCACTATTTCCTGAACTCTAGACCCCATCATCCCTTTACCTGAGCTATGCTAATAGTTTCCTAACTCACCTCTCTGCTTGCATCTTTGTCCCAGCTATCACATTTTTCTCTCCACAGCCGCAGCAATTACTTCAGAAGTATCACCTTGTATCAGGCCATCTGCAGTGGCCTCTTGTCTTAACCAGAGAAAATCCCAAGTCCTTTTTTCTAATTCCATGAAGTAATTTTGATCCTTGGATACACACTAGAAACATTTGGACTACTCATTGGTTTACTTTATTTTGTGTCATTTTTCCTGCTGAATTTTGGACATACAGCACTGAGTTAAATAGTGGTTCTTCCCTTATTAGATTTCAACTTAGTCATCTTTCCTTCTTCTCTCTTTTGCCATCACTTGCTTTGAGGACATTCATTGAACTCTACTGTGCCCAGCTATCCCCCTTCTTTATCTGTTCACTCTTCAAAACAGTTTCTAAGTCTCTGTTTCCACAAATAACGGTGCAATTAATAATTTACGCATGTCTATGTATGGGCCTATGAGTTAATATCTTTGGCATATAAAACCAGGTGAAGAACTGCTGATTCAGCGTTTGTCTGTACTGTATCTTTTACTAAAAACTGTCATCATGATTTACCATCCATATCTGTGGATCCTTTCTCATGCTTTTAACTAATTAAAAAATAATTGACAAAAGGAAAAAAGATATAGTGAAAACAACTTCATTAGTAATTTTAACATGAATTTAATCATAGCTAACTCATTTCTATTCTGCATTTTCTTGGTTTTAAAGATATTATACCACAAGTGGTTTTCCGAATTCTTGCCTATAGGTTGTGCATCATAAACTTGAAATAATCTAGTGTTTCTTAAAGGAAGGGATTATTTTCTTTTAAAATTAATTGCAACAAACACTTGTAACAGCTTATTGAGAAGAGTTCAAATATTCAACTCTGTATTATTCTGTTTGTTCATATTGTACAGCTTTCACTTACCAACGCAACCCACACCAGTGGGGTTCAGCTGGAAATCGGGTGGGCAGTTACATTCATAGCGACCAGGTGTGTTGACACAAAGACCGTTGACACAGTTGATAGGATCTGCGCACTCATCAATATCTATAAGCATTTAAAATGTCTGTATTAACAGCTTTACTTTCTCCATGCATGCTGCTGTCCCGAAGAATTTGCAGATTTTTTTGCTTATCAGTAGATTAAAGATCATTAGGAAAGACTCAGCACAATGAAAGAGATTGTAATCTCCTGTATATTTCTAAAACAGGTTCCATAAATCAAGCCCACAGCATTTATGATAACTCCTCTTAATATCCTTAATAAATAATAATTAAATGTTGCAAAAATTATGCTATTTGCTTCACTAAAATTATGAAATGAGTATGGTGTGTATTTAAATAAAAAATATTACAGTAAAAGACATATTATCATTAATCACCCTCAAAATATTCCCCATCATTTTATGAACACACTTACCCTATTGTTCTTGTTGCTTTCTAAAGCAGTTGTTTTTTAAGTTGTGCTGTTGTGGCTGCCCCAGGGTCCTGAATCAATTCAAAGCATTTACCTTTCACCATCATTTTTACTTTGGGGAAGAGCCAAAGTCACATGGTGCAAGATGAGATGATTAAGGTGGATGAAGATACAGAATAATGTTTTTTAAGTACCCATCTTTCTGTTGGTTGTTATCTGGTGGCAGGATTCATTGTATTTTTTTTGCGGCACTGGGGATCAAACTCACAACCTCGCGCCTGCCAGGCAGGCGCTTAAACCACTGAGCCAAACTCCCAGCCCAATTCATTGTATTTTTAATCACATTTTCAAATGAGGACTTCTAGAACTGCTTTGGAAAGCTACAAGAACTATGAAGTAAGTGTATCTGAAGCAAAGGAGGGTATTTGAGGGTTAAATGGCAATGTATCCTTTATTATAATAATCTTTTTATTTAAACATTCACCATATTTTCTATCACTATTATATGTATACATCTATAGTACATATATAAAGCAAATACAAACATACTTTATTAATTTCATGCTATTTAAACTATAAATAGATCAATTTCATAATTAAAAATAAACGTATCAGAAAGTAATTCTTTTTCAGAAAAATGTATAATCTAATGCATAGACTGGCTATGTAGAAATTTGAGCAGTTTTTATATTTAGCACAGAATATTCATTTCAACTAATTAGCACACAGCAAGCCCCTCACCTGTACAGTTCCCGCCGGTTCTGTCCAGTTCATAACCATCATCACAGATACAGTGAAACATTCCAGGCAAATTGTTACATGTCCCAAAGACACAAATATTTTGGAAGGAGCATTCATCGATATCTGAAGATTAAAAAAAAAAAACCTTGTTTACATTTAAAATTTTTGATTTAACATATGACATCAATGAGCTTTTCTAACTTCAGATGCTTATATGCAGTAAAAATTTTATTTTTCTTTGATTAGAAAGGTAATGCAAAGGAAAAACAACTAGTGCTTAACTTTGGAACAAAGAAACAAAAATATTTTTATTGATAGAATGAATATTTAATATTTTAAACTGTCTTGCATTACAATATACCGAAACAAGAGTTGGCTTAAAGCATAGAAACACAAAAAAGAAATGTAAATATGTCAAAGGAATGAAAATGTAAAATACTAATCATAAAAAATTCAAAGGTTGTAAAAATTAGTGCAAATATATATTTATAATTGCTAAGTTAGAATAAAACATACCACAATCTAAAAACATTAAAGACATCATTAAAATTAACTTTTAGATTTTTAGTTTTTATTTTATAATCTCATCTTTTATCCTAAAGTCAGTTATAAAAAGAGAAAGAGTTTAGTTTTAATGCCATGTGATAAGATGGTCCACTGTCTACATATTTTTACAAATTTCATAAAATATTTCTACTAAAACTGGGAACTCGGTTTATGAAAATCTTCCATGAGACTTTAATATGAGGTCAGTCAATGTGAATATACCACTCCTCATTCACAAAAATGAAGGCATACATGTGGTATGTACAGTTGTAGAAATAATCTGTATTTCTACTCATAAAAAGAGGACGGGCATTTTTATACATAAATTGTCTAATATTACAAGAATGCACACCGCATATGTCATTCTAGGCTAGTGACCCAACTGGCTATGAACTGTTATCTTGAGACAGTTGTATTTTAATTCAGAAAGGGTCTTTCGGTCATGCATACTAGTTAAAATAATTTGTTTCAACTATCTGAGATCTAAGGCATGGTTCAAATCATGTTTAAAAGTTCAACTGATGTGCTGCAAAGGTGCCTTTCTTTTTGTTAGGGGCAATAAGATTACTTCCCACAGAGAATGAGCAAAGATTCACTAAGATAGACTATAAATGAATTGTGTTAATCTGTAAGAAGTAAAAATAGAATAGTATTAGCATCTCACCGAGTATGCATTTTACTTTAACACAGACTCATCGGGAATGCTTTTCACGCAAAATAATTGATCAGCTGTATAAAGTAAGGTATTTTAAAAGAATATTGTCTTACTTTTATAAAACTGACGTTGGAACATCAAATGATACAGAACAAAATGTAACAAAGCAAAAGACAACAAACCATACAGAAAACAACATAACAGAACCAAAAATTGCTCAAAAATGTTACCAGTCACAGAATAAACACTGGAGAATTATTCTATATGCATATTCATAGACAGCAAAGCTGAGGCAAGTTCTCTATCAGATTAATTTTTCATAACTAACTCAACAGTTTCCAAAATACTTTTCAAATGTTAAAAAGGATAAAAAATAGTAAAAATTTATTATTTGGCTGGATGTCAAAGTTCAAATGTAATTTTAGTATTAATGGATTCTGTATAATAAATAACAAGAAAATTAACACTTATGTATATCCTTCCAACTCTTTATCCTTGTTGTTTATATTATTTTCACTTTCTCAATCTTTGTGGTGGTTTGGCATATGTCCAGTGTTAGGGATAATTCTTCACTTAAAAAGATGAACACTACTTTTACTTCAACTTTTTATTTCTCAGTTGGCTGTGTTTCCCTGTAGGTTATCCCTCCATCCCCAAGAATGAAGAACTTCTGTGAAAACAAAGGTGTTTTTCCCCCGAATTACTTCTCCTGTGAGCCGCTGTGCACAGTGCTCACAATTAGCTCCCTGCTGAGGTCCGGAGCCTTCAGCCAGGCGTCTCCTCGGCACCTGTGGGCATTTCTGTAAAGTCTTGGTAATCCCCACGGAGCTCAAGTGTCCTTTTCTAGCTGGAGTTTTTAATCCTTTCCTACGACCAAAACTGACAAATGTTAAGTACTGCTTTTTGTTTATAATTTGGCATTTTTTGTACATTTACATCTTTCTTCTATTTCAGGACAATGCTTGGTTGCTTAATAGTTATTTTCTATCCAACTTCTTGAGCTCTCTACTTCAGAGGCACGGATTTTACTGATGTCTCTTGTATTCTTTTTTTCTCCCCAACAGTCTCTTTTCTTGTTCACTGTGATTATCTCAAGTCCTTTCTCTATGGTACCTGGTATATTTTCATCTGGATCTCTTCTCATTTTGGCTGTTTCTATTTAACAGTTCTCTAATTTTGCTATATTGATACCAATTTCTTGTTTCCCTTGCCTCATCAATTTCCTTTTTTAATATTTATTCTATTGTTTGTCTATTTTGTCTTTGAAGTTGTTTGATAATTATTTTTTCATTAAGGTCATCTATAGCATAAACTTAGGGGAAATTTACTTTTTCCTCTTTAGGTTTTTCTTCTTCCATTCTGGGTTAGTCCTTGATCTGTTTTCCTCCAGTCTTTGCTTTTTTTTCCCACAGGATTCCTGCAAAGTTTCTATTATTTTTGGCTTCTTTACATATACTTGGCCCACCCTTGTAAGTGTTTCTGTTCACTTCGATGCTGTTTAGGTGACCATCTCTTGACATCTATCCTCCTTTACCAGGGCTCTATTTGCAAGACAGACTGGGGTTGGGATTTCACAGAAGCTACTCCTCAGTAGCCCAAGGTTTTCCCAGGTGAGAAAAAGGTGCACAAGGATGGGCACGACACCTCAGGCACCCTGCTCCCTCTGCTGATGGACCAGGCCTTCACTCTTTCTTCTTTCTGCTGAATCATCTCCATCTAGGAGCTCCTATCCACAGAGACTCAGCTGGTTCCTGGGGAAGTCCCTTTGGGTTTACAGCCCTTGTTTTGTTGGAGAACACTGGGAAGTGGCCAACTCCAGCAATATTAGGGGCTCTGCAGAAAGTCTGAGGATGTGTGTTGAGAAGTAGATGCTGAGTGGAAAAGGTGGATCAGAGGATCTGTTCCTAGAGGTGTATATTTATAATAATATGACAAATCATCAAGGGATTAAATTGGTAAACTCAGTAAAACTATTCCAAATAAGCCAGACCTTGTACAAGAGAGAAGATAAAAACAAAGAGAAAGAGGCAGAGCCGAGGAATGCCACCTCAGGAGTATCCAGGGCAGGTGTTCTTCCACACAGGACAGAGGGGCTGAGTGAGGGCAAGTGACTCGTGTGCTGCCCTTGGCTATTTTGTTGGTTGGGGATTTCACCCGAAGGGAGTGACACAGGAGAAAGCTCAAAGTAAAGATGTTTGGCACCACCTTGGGGTAGGGTGGGGTGGGGGTCCTGGGGAAAAGATCTGGAGGGGTTTATGCTGTGGATTAAAGAGGGGAAATTCTATCTATGTATAAAAACCTCATGCTGGCAGCAGTGTTTGGCTTCCGTTGCCTTGCTCCTTTTCCAGGTCTGTGTCAAGGTGATGTAGATGATAAATCTTGTAATTCCCTATCCACATTGATTCACATTTTCAAGGCTGGGGAAAAACATAGCTCACTCTGTAATGGTTTATACATTGTGTCAACCTGAGAAGTCCAGAAGCTTAATTAAGTAAGGCAGCAGCTCTACATCCTGGGGCAGAGCTGTTACCTGTTCATTGTGCCAATTTGAGGTCAGAAATTTGACTGAGAGACTCAACAGGGAGCCAGGGTTCTTACTTTGTAAATATCCTCATCCTGTGTGCAAAGGAGGACAAGGAGATTTGTGAATACTACACCCACCCTGGGGCGGTGGGCGGTCCTGTGTACAATGTAAGGGAAGAGAAGAGGCTTGCTCTTGCCCCTCTTACTCTGGCTGCTTTTGCTTGGCTGCTGCCTTGAAGTGTTGCCCCAGTGCCATGCCACCCTGCCTTGGAGCCAGCTGATTATGGACTGAAACCTCCAAAAACTGTAAGATATAAACCTTTCCTTCCTTTATTTTGGGTGTCAGGTGTTTTGTCTCAGCAAGGAGTGAAAAGTAACCAAGACACTCTGCAATGACCCTGTATAAGATGGATCTGACTCTGCCTAATCTATCAAGTCAGTGTAGAAGCAGGAATGCTGTCAGTGTCGAGTATCATGTTTGCCTCCTTGTCCTGACTCACTCCATACTGGTGGATGTATAAGAAAACTCCATCATCTTTTAGGCACACTTTCTCTCTTCAAAGCCTCCTTTGGCGGTGGGCAGAGTTAGGCTCCACTTTGATCTTGCGCAGATGTACAGTTTGCGTTTGATGTTGATGAGTGTGCACGTGACCGTGTGTGTGCTAGAATTATTTATAATCATTTATTAGACTCTAGAGTATGGAGAAAAATTGTAATCTGTCTTCATTTTCATCAGTTAGCCTGGGCTTTCTTTTTTTTTTTTTTTTTTTAAAGGTTTCCTGTGAATCGTAAATTATGATCAACTATTTGCAATTTCTTTTCTTTCTTCATTGATATTGTACTTTCCAGAACACACTGATGGCTCAAATAGTAGGTGATATGAATTGAAATTCTAATGTGAAAGAAAATCTAAATTCTTTTTCTTGGAAAGATATCATCCTAGATAGAACTTCCCATGTCTTGGAAGGTGGGATGACATTGTAACTTGAGGGAGACATTTCTATAAAGCACAAGGAAGTTGTTCAATTCCAGAAGTGGGCTTCCAGCCCCAGACATCCACAGAAGACTCAAATAAAAAGATAAATACTAAAATAGATCTAGGATTTTGATAACTACAATAAATAGTGGTGATTCGGGTAGGTAATAGAAAAGCTGGATAGCTTTGCCACATGTCATTCATTTTAGTGATAAAAATTTTTTTTAAAAAAATAAGCCCCACTTCCAACTATTGGCCGTTGGCCAGGAAAACTTCATAAGAGATGAAAGCTGCCCTCAGCATTATTCATTCCACAAAATAATCCACACTTAAACGAGGGACTTTTATATGTGGAGCATGTGCTCTGTATCTGCTTCCAGGTGGCGCCTGTTCCAGCCCTTTTTGTGGTTTTGCCGCTGTGGCTGGTCCAGCTTGAAAGGGAGCTGGAATCCCAGCGACCCACCTTGGCAGGACCTGCTGTCTGGGGCTGGCGTGAAGCCCATCTCGCACTCACAGCGATAGGCACCAGGGACGTTGAGGCACTGTCCATTCTCGCAGAGATTGATGTTTTCTGCACACTCGTCGACATCTGTGGAAGAATTAAATTACATCTCGATTAAGTTCCAGATTCCATGACCTATTTTTTTTCCCTCTGTTCTAAGACTAAATCAACTTTACTGGCTTAAAAAGTGTTCATTAACGTGAGAAACAGTTACTCACAGTCACCTACATGACGGTACACAGCCTGATGGCTGAGCTACTCAGCTGACATCTTTAAAGGGAACTGTGACGTGACTGCTGCAGGTGTCTCTCACATCTGCCTGGTTTCTCTTTAATGCCAACGTGATTATGTATCAGTGTTACAACATCACTACATACAACCAGGAGTATGAGAATCAATGTTAAAATGATGTACATTCATGTGAAAACAACTTATGCTTCTGCTAGTCCAAGGACTCTGAAGCAAATTAGAGGCACTAGGGAGAGGGGAAAAGTTTCTCTCGTGTTGTTTTGATCTTATAAAAATATTTCTATTGCAATTATACACATAGACATTCATTACACACAGACCTTACAGGTGATTTACTTAATTCTATGACGCTAAAAAGGGGCAAAGGGCGGAGCTCAATGTTTACTGAGGGCCAAGTATTGTGCCAAAGGCCCGACATCTTTTTTCATGGAGTCGCCAGTCCTGTGAGGTTCTGAGGAGGCAGAACCTGAGGTCTGCACCAGTGTGCTGGTTGAGCTGGCTTCTGAGTGCAGATGCGTCCGACTCCAAAGCCGTGCACATCACAGTGCTGGGAAAAGCTGGGAAAGATGCAATCACTAAGGCTTCAAAGTAAGAAAGCTTCAAAGCTGAGTAAACATGTTTCCGTAAAGAAGCACTTAAAAACGATGAGTCTGCATTTTTGACACCAATAACTGGAAAAAATTACTCTCTAATTATGAGTTTAAAGTACAGACTGAAAATCAGCTGAGAAATAACTATCTTACAGACTAAAAAGTACCCACTGTTGTGTTCAGAAGATTTAGTCTTAGATATGCATGTAATAAGATACTGTCTTTTCTCAAAGCCTATAGAATGAACAGAAACTAAGTAGCAGCAAATACCTTATATGATGTGCTTTTGAATGTCCTTTACTTTTATGTTATTCCACTTTAACCCTTTCAGTACTATGACGCTTGAACAAATACATTATATAACAGTGCTTGAAAGATCATATACCCTATCTATAAAAGTAGAAGTTTTCCTATACCTATTTAGTGATAGTTAAAAAAAAAGAAGGGGTGTTTTTATAACTATGCTCATTTTAAAAGAAGAAAACTAAGGCCAGACAGTTTAAGTAACTTACTTAAGATTTTACTGGCAATAAGCAGCATAGGCTAGATCTGACACCAGACATTCTGACCCAGACAAAGTCTGCATTTTTCACTATTGTGTTCTAAATTAGCAAGATATAATGGCACTCACTAACAGAAGATGATAATAATTACTATTATTTTAAAACTTCCACCAATACTCTACAAGATCATTTGGGTTTTTGGGTTTAACATAAGAAAAACATATTTATATTGCCTTATAAGTATAAAAACAGAGGTGGCTATTGTATCTTTCCTTCACTATACTTTTCTTTGAAAAAGGAAAGTATCCATAGAGTTCCGTGACAGCCGCACTAGCACACACCACGGGACAGTCCCTCACCTGAGCAGGTGAAGCCATCTCCAGTGAAACCTTCTGCGCAGGTGCATCGGTATGAGCCCGGGGTGTTTACACACTGAGCATTTATGCTGCACTGGTGGGTTCCGTTAGAACATTCATCCAGATCTGTACGGCAAGAGAACATAGCAAGAAGGGTCAGAAAGGATTTGTCTTATTTTAAAAATAAACTGGCCAAATGGAATTGTTTTATTATACTGGCAGGGTCACAGCCCCTGTTCCCCAAGATCTCAGAATCGTAATTCAAAATGTCCATACCACAAATACGGACCAAAAGTACTAATTCAAACATTTTGTGTGAAATCTAGTCAACGAAGAGTTAAAAGAAAAGAGGTTTCATTCTTACTCCTAGTAAGGGTGAATTTTATTGCTTTATCACTTATAAAAGGATCAATTCTGAAAATACTACTGAATCTCAGAGCAGGAAAATGGACCTGGATTTTTCAAGCCTATTTTATAAATAAGAAAACCAAGATATGATTTTTGACCTCACAGAGTTCACAGTCTAGTGGAAAAAATAGATGTTAAGCATAGAAAAAGATTAAATATTTTTATTTGCATATAAGGAAAATTACAAGGAGCAATGAGAGAATAAAAAGAACATCTGATTTGGACTGTGGGAACAAGGAAGGCCCCATTGAGGAAATAATTTTTAATTAACTTCAGACCCAGATGATAAAGAAGAGTTAATTCAATGAAGAGAAGTTGTGAAGGGTATTTCTGGTAGAATAAATAACTCACTCATAAAGACACTGAGAAGGAAAATTACTGGGAATGACTATTAAGGACCAGATCTAGAATATCCCCCCAAAATTTCATTCAAGAAATGGGGCTTTCGAAGTGATTGTCTCATGGGACACTGTTTTCATCAGTAGGCTGACCTGTGAATGAGTCCAGAACTAATGTGCTGTTCGAAGGGGAAGCCTGACTGAAAGAGAAGCATTGCTGAGCGTGTGCCTTTGGAAAGCCTACCCACTGCGGTGGTCTGTCCTTGCTCTTGCTGCTTCCTGGCCACCACAGGGCGAGCAACTTTTCCTCTGCAGTGTCCTTCCACCACGCTCTTTCTTCCTTGGAGCCAGACAGCCATGGAATGAACCCACTAAACTAGAGACCAAGTAAATTTCTCCTCCCTTAAGTTGCAAGTGTCAGGTATTTTGTCCCAGTCATGGGAAAGTGATGGTTGCATGACCAAGAAACTAGAGGAGGTTGGATTAGCAAATCACAGTGAGACAGTGGGTGGTGGGAGATGAGGCTAGAAAGACAGGGGAGGCCTTCTAGATGGGGTTGGAAGCCAGTGGTGAAAAGGAAACTGTGGCTTTTCTTAAATGCAAGTTTCACAATGACAGTTGTAGAACTATCCAATTTGTGGTCTAAATGTCCTGCTATTTCTCAGTGAACAGACTGCATGGAGACCAGAGAGAGAAAGTAAACCTAAGAGGGGGTTCTTCTAGCATCTGACAGAGAAGTGCGGAAGGCAAGAGAGAAAGGTCAAGCAGAAGAGTGGAGATGGGGAGGAAAGGATGGACTGGGGTGGCACTGGGGAGCACAGGTACCTAGACACTGTCAAAACTCTTGTACTAGTTAGGCTGTCTTGAGACAGTTGACTGGAGTGACAAATGGACAGAGACCACATAAAAGGGAGGCTAACGGTAGCCAAGGCGAAGGACCCTAACAAGCGGAGTGAGAACGTGGCTATAAAGTTGTGAGAGTAATGCTACAGAGACGGCCACACTACCAACAGGTTGCTTGTAAACTTAATGAAGCTACCTGAGGATGTCACACAGCAAAGTTATTTGGAAACTACTATAATTTACAGCCTACAGTTGGCTCATAAACACTCAACAGGTATAAAACATTTAGATGGATGAAAAAGTACACTCAAAGTAACCTATAAAAAAGTGACATATTGTTGGTAAGGGATATATATGAGATTGTTCTTTAATCCTTACCGCAGGCCTAAAAGCTTTCAACAAAACATCATCAGGGGCAGATCAGTTCAGTTTGCTTTCTTTTCTAAACTGACCTGGGTTATTCTCACCAGGCAGAAAAATGCTTTTTTGTTAAGGCAGGCAAAACCGAAAACACTGAACAGCGCTGTGAGCGACAGGCAGGCATAATCCAGTACCCTGCCTCACTGCTACAAAGGACTTATTACTGGACCGAGGCTTATCCATTACAGAACTTGGGGAAATGCTTTTCCTTACTCTCCTTCTTCAAATCGGATTTCCTGAATCCAACAAATCACTTGGATTTTCCTGTGAGGCCAACTCTATTTTCTAGTAAGAAGCTAGCATTGACCATTTATTATACACTCACGGCTGCCTGAAAAAAACCTTGTGTTTCCTCCGTGTCTTTCACTGAGTTTCAAATCTCACTGATTACTGCATGAAAAGGCCGAAAAACCATGTTAGTCATTGTTCCTCAGGCAGCTGTCTCGATTATCGGCTGTACATTACATAAGTTTTACTGAACATCATGCATGAAAAATCAGATGCCAAGGCATCCTGTTGTAATTTGATCATTTATATTAAGGCTAAAGGGACCTGTCAGGCAGAAGTTATCCCTGAGACTAAAGACAGAGCTTTTGATTTACAAGAGAATAAATGAAAAGTAAAAAGCAAGTTCCTATTTGTACATGTGGGTTAACAACTGTGCAGACAAGAGCCTTTAAGAATTTCGTGCCTTAGCAAAGGATGTTTACACCTGCAAACTCACCAATGCACTTGATGCCATTTCCTACCCAGCCTTCTCTGCAGCTGCACTTGAAGCTTCCCGGAACGTTCAGACAAGAGGCATGCATGTCACAGTTGTGGGCACCGATTTCACACTCATCCACGTCTGAGAAACCGCAGTTAATAAGAAAAAGACAAATTGAAAGTTAGTTATTTCTACTTCCAAGCATCGTTCTGTATAGGTAAATTTTAAAAGTGAGAAGGGAGCTGTTTAGAGAAAGTATCATCACTTTTGTTTTTAATTACTTTAGACCTGTGATAGTTAACTGACTGTGTCGACTTGAGGTGGATCAGCAGAGTTCTGGGTGTGGGTGAAGGGATTCACTGAACACAGGAGACCCAGCCTGGGCCAGCTTGTCCTGAATAGTATAAAAGGGAAACAGAAAGAAGCCTCCTTTCTGTTTCTCCAGAGGGGCTCCGGTCTTCACTTCAGACTTCACCCCCCGGCCGCCAGTGCAGCCCCTCTGGCCTCCTGATACGGAGTCGTGGAGGATGCTGCAGTGAGCTCCAGGCCTTCGGCTTTCTACAATATCCTCCGCATCTCCAGCGCACAGCCAGTCCTTCCACACTCCTGCACACCTACTCTGCAAGCGCCCACTGTATGCCTACCTTACAGATCCTTCTTTGGTATTTTGAGACAGTGTCTCCATACGCAGTTGAGGCTGGCCTTCAGTTCACTATGTAGCCCAGGTTGGCCTCAAACTTGTGGTAATCCCCCTGCCTCAGCCTCCTGAGTGCTGGGATTACAGGTGTGTACTACCACACTTGATCAACTTTATAAATCTTTGTATTTATATATATTGTGTTAAATTGGTCTCTCCAGTGAGTAATGACTGATACGAAACCCCAGTAAGATTTGAAGCTCATGATTCAGGACACACAAGCCCTTCCCTAAAAGAAATTGCCAGCCGCTCCCAACAGGGTGAGATGTAGCAGCTGTTATCCACCCCTGAAAAGATCTGGACAACACTTCATGTAGAGGACATCAGCCTCTATAGCTGTCAAGAGAAACCTTGTTTCCAAATGGGACTCTGCTAGTCCTTCCTAGTAATATTCATCATTTTTCATGAAGATAAGAAAAAGCGTGGCTTTCTTTTAAAATTAGTTCATCTTCTTCTATCATTGATCATCAATATAATACTTAAAGTTTCTGAAAACTATCATTTAGGTGTGCATTTTTTTCCTATTTATTTTAGAGCTTAGAAAAATGTTTCCTGGAAATGGAAAGTGACTAGATGTTTTTACTCAGGTGTATTCTGTGCACAATATATTACATGTATATATACACAAGTATACACATATGGTTATGCACTGCTTAACATTTTGGTCAATGACAAATCATGTATCTGATGGAAGACTCATAACATTATGTTCCCCAGTAAAGCTACTGTCTTAGTTTGTGCAATTACATTCTATGGTGCTCACATGACAATGAAATCCCCTAATGACTTTCTCAGAATATATCCCCACTGTTCAATCACACACACACACACATAAACCAAGTAGATTTCTCTCAAATAGTTTTATAATACAGAAAAGTCCATTTAGTTCAGTTTACTGGTGGCATATTGTAGCTGCTGAAACAGTACATGCACACACTGTTGGCTTCTTATCAACCCTGATAGTGGTGAAAATGTACAGTACACCTCCACTGTTACTTGTCATTCTTTGGAGGATTCAGCCTAATGTTGGGTGCACCCTAAACCCCTTACCACTTGCCTTGAGAGGAAAAAAGGGGTCTTAAAATGAGCCCTTAACATGAGTACTGAGGAACGCCTGGTCCAAAACCTTGAACTTGTCACCTTCTAACCCCACCTTTATGCAAGGGTTAAAACTAATTAGTGAAGAAAGGAAACAAGATAAAGAGGATGGGGTGAACAAAGGAAGAAAACAAAGACAGGAAAAAAAAAAAGAGAGACAATTTGGGCAGCGAGGGGAGAAGCCAAAAGCAAATGGAAAGAGAAAAGAAAGGAAGAAAATACAGGCCAAGGAAGAAAGTGCTAAATAGAACCCAGGACTAATTTTCTGTGGTTTCAAAGAACTGCAAAAGGATGAGAGCAAGGATCCCTGCAAGGTGTTCGGTGCTCCGTCTCGATGCGTCCCCTACTTGGGCAGCAGTCACAACAGGTGAGTGGATGCTGCACCAGAAACACCGCAGATGCAGATTCCACTCCAGTTTCAGCCCCTGTCGGGCCCCCCAGTCCGTGCCACGGGGGCTCCCCTGACAGTGCACCCAAGACAAGCGCAGCACAGCCCATGCAGAGCCAGCGCACATCGCTCATGTGGTTGTGGCTCGGCTGTGGAAAACTAGTCTAAGAGATGTGAGGAAAGGAGGAGCAGGCTGATGCTGGCCTTTGAAACCCAAGAAGCTGCAGCAAAGAGGGCACAAGCTCGCAACATACCTGTGCACCCTGTGGTCCCTTTTTTCACTGAATAACCCAGCTGACAGTGGCAAATGAAGGATCCCTTGGTGTTCTCGCATTCCCCGAACATGCAGATATTTGAATTCAAGTCACATTCATTTACATCTAGAAAATCCATTTTCAGTATCTTGGTTAGTTGTTATTGATTACAGTGATTCAAAAGCTATTTTTAAAAATCAAACAGTACAATACCACAGATACAGTTTAAAATACAATCCTTTTGCAAGACATTGTATTGCAGATGCATTTGCTGTGTGTCTTTGACATTTTCTCTTTCAAATACTGTTTCCTCCTCAGATATTATAATTCTAGACAATGGTTTGAAATTTTAAAGTAACAAGCAAAAGCCGCCCTCCTCTCATGCCCACACAGGCTGGCGTGTGAGCGTGAGCAACTGATAGACCCACCAAGGCATGTTTTCATGTCCATCGAAGCCATGAAGCCATCGTAACAGAGACAGCGATACTCTCCGGGAATGTTGGTACACTGGCCACCATCACAGATTTCAGGGTTGTTTTCACATTCATCAATATCTGAGGGTACAAAGTTAGTGTAAAAAAAAAAGATGCCACCTTTTATCAATCTCAAATAGCTTTCTGCATTCAGCTCTACTCGACAGTATCTGCAGTCATATTTGTAAAAGCAGGTTAATCGCAAGTCCAAGGTCTGTGGTTTCCTTTTCTGTACCTGCACAGGACCTCCCGTCCGGCATCAGGGCGTAGCCTTCGCTGCAGCTGCACTCGTAGCTTCCTTCTGCATTTGTACACTGCGTGTCACAGCCCCCATTCATGATCATACACTCATCAATGTCTGCGAAAACAATCACACAACCATATTACTTGTCAGCTCTATTTCCTCAAAGAGGTAAGATTTTATTCCTTTTAAGCAGATAGTGCTGAAATGGCTTTGGATTTTTCTCCCTGCAATCTGAGTTGATTTCACACTGCACCATCAGTCTTTCTTATTTCTCACTTCCTTTTAGGCCGCATTCCACTGACCATCAGTATCTGAAGATTAAAGGACTCAGAAACGTTAGCTATGGAGTTCAGAGCATTTTATAGATAAGACCAGTGAGTCCTCTGACACCAACAGTGGCATCCTACAACACCGCCCTCAGTTTGAGATTCCTTTTTAGGACAAAGGACTCTCATAGGCATCGATGTAGACTCGGTGAGAGAAGTTTTCCTATGTGATGTGAGAAATGTGAGTCTCAGACTGCGTGGCCTCTCCTCACCTGTACAGCCCTGGCGGTCTGGGGTCGCCTGGTATCCAGGATTGCAAGAGCACTGATAGGTCCCAATCATGTTCACGCATTTTCCATTTCTGCACAGATTGTCGCTCAAGGAGCACTCATTGATATCTACAAAAGATACACAGAATCAGTATTTTATATAATAGTCAAACTCACTAACACGGAAGAGTATGCTTCACTAGAGCAGTGGTCTCCAAAGGGGTGTGTGTACTTTAGGGAGAAGAAGAAGGAACTGGGATGCTTCAAGAAAATCCTGAAATAGCTATGTCTGTTCTTTCTAGGGACAACTGTGCTGTCCAGTGAACTTTCTAATAGGACGGAATTAATTGTCTGCTATCTGTACTGCTCAGTACTTAGCTCCACATGCTGCAGAATACTTGAAATGTGGACACAATGACTCAGGATCTTAATGTCATTTAATTCTAATTACAATTACACAGCCACATGTGGCTAGTGATTACCACAGCAGACTACACAGACATAGCACATGCCGGAAATGCAACTCACTATTATCCAGCTTATGACTCCACATTGGGCTGCTCAGCTGGTTTCTGTCAGTGGCAAAGTGCTGCCCACGGAACTTGAACTATCCTGAGGGAAGTTCAAGGTTCCGCAAACGAGCGTGACCATAAGGCCCTCACCTGTTTATCTGCTTTCACTGTATTATGTTTCTATCTGGGTAGGAGGATCTACAGATCATGCTGCCTATATATTTTTTAATAGACTAAGTCTTATAAAGGTGGACAGGTATCTTTTAAAAAAACCCATGCAAAGATTGGCAGGATAAACTAGTATTGATACTGCAATCATAAAAGAGAAGGAAAAGTGACCTGTTTATTCATACAAATTTGTCAGACACAATGTAAGTTAAAAACCGCACCCACTCCCATTACACCACAGGACCCGCAACCAGCACGAGAAGTATCTGGGACTCTGTAACTGCCCTTGTCTCTCAATTTTCTTTCTTTCTTTTTTTTTCCCCTCTCTTGCCTTTTCATTTTTTTTTCTTCTCCCTCCCTTCCTTTCTTTTTCCCCTTCCTTCCTTCTTTTCTTCCTCCCTCCCTTCCCTTCCTAAATAGCTAGGGAGAACTCCAGTCACAGAAAACTAATCCTGTCCCCCAAACCCAGAGACCAAGTTCAGATGGCCCCTTGAATATTCATTCTTTCTTTCTGCCCCTTCCCTAGCTTCCCAAACCTCACGTGACTACCCTTTGTCCTTCAGCACGGCTTCCCCTTCCTTCCCAGCAATCTTTGTTTTATACACTAGCCTCCCTAAATTTCCCACCACAGGGTAGAACCACCCTACCAAGGGGAAATACTTTGCATACAAACGCCTAATTTACAATCTGTTCTGTTCTATAACCACAGACTTAGCTTCTATTGTCTAAAGTACAAAATTAATAGCTACCACAGTTTGTCAGTTTCTAAATTGTGCTTGATGCTATTGTTGTTGCCAAATTTTACTACTTTAGCTAGGATGTCATATCTATGGTAACCAGTTGTTCTCCCTTTTGTAACAATATTGGGAAGCTCAGGGACTAAAGGACCAGAGACTGAGCCAAACAGATACCAACATCCCTCTCTTGATTAATTGGGAAGGTAGGATCTTGGGACAGTCACAATCCAAGAATTTCCTACACACAAAAGACATCCCTGAAGAACAGACGTTTCCTAGAGAGCCCTTGATACTAATGATATAGCTACTTACTACAAAAACCCGCAAGGATCATCACAGGAAACAAAAAACTCTTAACAATGTACACTGATAAGACACAACAAAAAATCCATGTGCAATTCTCAAAATTACCACAAAGACTGTGTGATATGGATTTGTGCTTATGATCACGAAGAATATATTTTATTCACACAGAAATACATATATTTTACATTGTCTATAATACCTTTGAGGAGTACTTTTTTCACATACAAGATTCATGAAAACTAAATAAACCAAACTTAGAAAGAGATTCCTGAATCACTATATCACAATATAGTCAACCACAAATAAAATATTTATTTTATTAAAATAAAATTATTTTCCACTTTCTAGGTGATCCTTTAAAAATGCCTGTTGAATCTATATCTTAAAATTCACCTCCTCTATCAGCACAGAAAAATATATGGCTTGTAAACAAATGGATGAGAACTGGGGAAGTGGGCTCAGATTATTTTTAAAAGGTGACATGTGAAGTGCTCTGTTTTAATCTGTCTTACTGCGTACAGCTTCAAGGAAGAGCTCCCGTGAAGAAAATGATTCCTGGCTAAATCAAAGTTGGAGGGCTGGTATACTAACATCCAGGAAATCTTAAGGCCTGAATGTATTTATAAGACCTTAGTGACTGTCCTAAGGGACCAGCCAGTAGGATCTGCCCTTCTGAGTTCAGGGCCACTGAGTGGCCAGCAGGTGCAGGGCAAGGGATGCACACTGTACAGGTGTGTGCACAGGTGCACAGTCACGGAGTGGCTCCAGCCCATCCCACCGGCAGGATGCAGCTACATGGCCTTGCACAGGGTCCTTTACACAGGGACTACCCGGGTGTGCTGTAATCATAAAGAGGCCATCGCTTAGGGCCACCACTGACGTTCCTGTGAAGACAAAGCCTGAATCCTGTCTGCAGTTTCAATCTGCAATAAGTTACACTTCACATGCTCTGGAATAACAAGCTCGCTAGGAGTCCTCCTTTTTACCCATCGTGCCCAGTGGAACTGTGTGCCAGACAGACAAACTCACCCACACAGTCCTCACGTGATGGTGACAGCTCGTGTCCCAGTGGGCAGTCACACTGAAAACTGCCCTCAGTGTTCACACAGGTACCACCCCTACAAAGGAGAGGGTTACGTTCACATTCGTCAATGTCTGAAAGGTAAAAACGTGAGATTCATTAAAGAACTCTGAGGAAAAACTGTTCACCACACACAGCACGGGAGAAAGGTGTTTCCTGAGGTGTGACTCAGCAGTGGGAGATAGGCTTAACTGGAGGGAGGAGGACACGCTCTCCTCACGTTTTCTGCTATCAGTATGGAGACTGTAAAAAATGCTACTCTTAAAGATAATAAACCATCAAGAAATTTATTGATATAAAATAAGAAGATACCCAAGAGATAGAAATAAACAATATTTGCTTTAGCTCACCACAGACTCAGGATATCATATATGGTTGGCAGTTATCCTGGGATCTGTATCCGTAATCAAAGTGAAGAAAATCTTAGACTCATAGAGTCTACATTTCATAATTCTTACACATCACTGAAAATGAAATAGCAGCCTAAAAGGTTGGGAATAGCACACGAGTTTATAACCCCAAGCAAATAAGGGGGATGACAGGGGACCAGCATGAGAGAATACCAATTCTGGGCCACCACACGATGGCATCCCCTTTCAGTGCATCCTGTCTGAGTAATCATTCTGTGTGTTGATTCTATGAGTAAACAAAATACAGTTTCAGTATCTCACTGCTATGATAGTGCCAGAGGCTGGGCATCCTGAGAGCTGTACAGGGTCAGATTTCCTGTCTAGCATTTTGATCGCTTTTCTCTTTCTCACCCCAGCTCCTTGCCAAGCACGCTGCAGCTCGCAACCCTGAGCCCAGCGAAGGTGGCTGAAGGAGCTGGGGGTGGCCTGGTATCAGGGCGGCTAGGAAGCGCGGGCCACACTCACCCATGCAGTTCTTCATCATCATGAAGCCGCTCTCGTAGCCCTCGAAGCACTCACACTCGAAGCTGCCGGGTGTATTGACACAGATCCCGCTCCCGCAGAGGTCAGGAGAGATCCTGCACTCATCAATGTCTAATCCGCGTGGTTTCAGAGAAACAAAAAGAGAAAACACAGCAAGTTAAGAAGTCAGGCTGGAGACAGGGACTTGGCTTCTTTCAAGTGAAGGTGCTCATGCTGCAAATGCTGGGAGACAGTGACTCAGGGCGGGAGGTGTGTCTGGTCACCAGAGGGGATGGGCCTCAGGGAGGTTCCTTTCCCCAACTGCCAAAACTGTCACAGCCCACAGGCAGGTGGTGTCTTTGGCCTTAAGGTATTCTGGAACTGTGGATTTTTCTTTGTGGCTTAGACAGAGGAGCCAAGTGACAACTGTGTCACATGAGGCAGGTGGCAAATGAGGCAGTGGTGCCCAAGGGAACCAAACCTTGTGCTTGGCGGGCACAAAGGCACTGCGGGTTCTGCTACACTGACTGTGGGCAGCCTGTGGGGACAGGACCCCCGTCTGAGCAGACCGAGGACCGGGGGAGGCAGGCTCCTGGGCAGATGCTGAAAACTAACCACCTCTGGCCAGAGGGCACACTCAGGCGGCAGGGCGTGGAGATGCCCTAGTGCGTGATTTTGTGTCACAGCAGATGGGAAGAGCTAAGCGATCTAAATTTCTAAAGATAAAGAAAAATGATGTTTTGTGTTTGCCAAATTTTATACCTTATGGCAAATAAGGATCTTTGATAGCAGTGTCTGTACTCTCAAAAACAGTCTTCTGAGAAATCTTTCAGTCCTATACAGTTTTTCCATCCAGAACTCATGTCTATGCAACATGTTTAAGAAAATGTGACATCTAAAATAATTTTGTTACCATGGAAAAATGCTCCTGCCATTGTCTCTTTATTTTGATTAATTTACTTCTGAAGTTTTTTGATCACAAAAGTTAGCAGATAACTTGTGTGTGTTCAATGGAGGTCTCAGTCTTCTAGACCAACCACGTGGTGTGAACTCTGGAACCACGAATCCCAGCCTGTTATCTGCTTTCACAGTCTAGTGAAATCATTTAACTTCTGTATGTTCAATCTTCCTATCTGTGTAGTGAGATAAGGTATAGTACCCATTTTCAGAATTAAGGGAATCCACACTTGTGAGGTGCTAAGAAGAGCACATGCTTCACAGGAAGCACCACGTGTGTTAGTGACTCTCCGCTAAGATTTGGCATTGTGGAGGAGGTGGCTTCCAAACTGGTCCTTGAAGGGTACAGAGAAATTCTAACATTAAAGAGGTGGAATAGACAGGCAACAGACAACTGCAGAGGGGAACAGCAGTAACGAATCTCAGGGACTGTACGTCAGAGAGTCCTTTCTGAGGCTGATACCAAACAGCACAGACGGGACGCGCAGGATGACTGAGGGCTCACGTGGGGAGACGATGTCCGAATGTGCTGTGAAGAACAGGGCCAACTGTTTTCCATGGAATTTCGTGTTACAGTGAGTCCCCGACTTACAAACCAGCTCCATTCTGGGAGGACATCCGTGAGTCAGGTTCATTCGCAGTCTGAGGAAGTGAGTCCCATGCAATACACCTGTGCAAGTCCGTGACTCAACTGTTCATAAATTGGGGATTCGTTGTATATCCCAAAACAATGCAAGGCTGTGAAAAACTTTCCAGGTCTTCAGTTGAAGGGGAGTGTATGAAACACTGAATGATTTGGCCAATTTCATGCCAAAAAAAAAAAAAAAATAAGTGGCGCCAGAACTGGAGGACCCCTCAGCAGCTTCTTGTGGGTCACACAGCTGAGTCGGCGGGGAAGCAGCCCTGCGGGAAGTTACATGCTCGAGGCGCTGCTAGAGGATGATAAACCCATTGGTTGTACAAATGAAGGATCTGATTGTGGTAAATTAATAAAATGGCTGGAAGACCCTAGAGGAGTGTGTGACATGGTACACACTGTGCTGGGTCCCTAGGTCCCCTTCAGGAAGGAAGGACCTACTTCCCCTCCTCCTCAGCCCCAGGGATTTGTCGACAGAAAGCCCCCAGATGTCCACTCTGGTTCAGATGCATATATACACTCTTGCAGAACACTTTTGTGCAATTAAATCAAGGAGAAATTGCATCACAAGACATTATTTTAACTGCACAAAAGTGTTTTGCAAGAGTGTGTACATGTGTCTGAACCAGGGATAGCAAAAGTCAAAATTGTAAAACAAACAGCTGGCTGCAAAGGAGAGGAGGTAAAAATAGAAAAATAGGATGACAGGTAGAGGAAAAAGGAAGACAGAAGGCAGCTTGCACTTGTTTATGGGTTAAGCAATACGGAGCAGTGAAGAGGGAGAGATGCTGGAAAGAGGAGTGAATCCTGCAGAGACAGACGCTGGAGCAGGAATGGCAAGAAAAGTGGGGGTAGAGGACTTAACTGCAAATCGAGGAAGAGCATCACACATTCTCTCTTCCCTGGAGAAAAAGGGAGAGAAGGAGATTTATCTGGAGTCTACGCGAGTACGAGACTGACACTTGGTATCCACAAAGAAGAAAGAAAACGGAGAAGGCTGTGAGGTATGAAGGTTGCGAGAAGTTCAAGAGTCTCCAGAAAAATTCAGAACGCGTCATAAAGAGGCAGACTGGAGTTTGCTAAGTGGTGGCTGTGCTTTCAAGGGCTTGGCTGAAGGTGACAGCAGAAAGCTCAGAGACTCATTTCACATTCTCCTGGCCATCTGGCAGCCCAGAGTGGAGGAATCTATGCTGAGAGGCTGAGCTGCTGGCGACTGGGGCAGGGGCTGAGCAGACAGAGCGGGCGGCAGGACTTGACAGAGGACAAGAGGCACAGCTATGAAATAACGTGCCACCATCTGTGGTGGGCGGGCACAGGCAGGGACCAAGGGAGACATTTCAGCAGAAACCGTGACGGGGCAGGTGGGAGAATGGGAGAACAGGGTACATTCCAAAGAGAGCTCTAAAAATAAGATCTTGGAGAGACAGTTCACATGTTTAGAATAATTTGTTATATTATCAAGTACAAAACTTAAAAATCTTTTTAAACTAAAGACAGGTTTACGGATAGTGCCTGCAGCCTAATTATGAAGAGTACCATTCATAGGCAAGGAAAACAAAGTGTAAGTTCTTTGTACAAATTTTAAAATGTTTGATAGCACATTGTTCAAGTTTATATACAGTGGTACCACGGTTCATGAATTTAATTGGTTCCATGGTTCTGGGGAAGATAGCCACAGTCAAGTTCATCACCCAGCATGTGAACAGAAGCGAAATCTGCCCAATGCTTCTGTTTGAGAACTGAACTGTTTTCAAACAGAAATGTTTGTGAACCGAGTCATTAATGTAATCACTGCAGATTTAATGCCTATATTCCTTACTTCTCATATATTTTGAAGAACATTTTTATGCCATTCTTGTACACAAATCAAACATCAGTTTTGTGCTATTTTGCAATTCTCTTACAAGTTTACCTGTTCCCATTGAGAGGATGGTATTTTGAAGGCAGCACTCTCAAACACAAAGAAAATAAGAGGCCCAGGGATGACTAAGGGGGCCAGAAGAACATTCTCACCTGTGCAGTTTCTCTCCTCCATGTCCAGAGCAAAGCCACTATTACATCGGCACTTGAAACTTCCGATGGTATTTCGGCACTTCCCATAGGTGCACATCCCAGGAAAAGCTTTGCATTCATTGATATCTAAAAGCAGAATAAAGTAGGAATGCTGATACATGTGAGTAGGTCTATCACTTTAAGTTAAAAATCGATTGCAATGGAAAATATTAACATACCCAAGCAAAAAATGAGAGGTATCAAATTGTTCAGCGATCATACTGATCCCATATGAAAAACTTTCATTGCAAAAAAGATGATTTAGTTACACAAATAAAGAGGGACGGAGACTGTTTTGCTACCGATGTAGCTGTCAGGGTTACCTCTCTTCAGGCTGGGGGAAGGGAAGCAGAGGGACAGCAGAAGGAAGCGAGGATGGTTAACATGAGGGGTCTGTTTTCTAGCTTTCCTTCAATACCACCTTACACAGGTAATTCACACACCCAGGGGAGAAGATCGACAACAAATCAAGTGTTTAAAGAAAACCCCTGGTCAAGAAAGAGGAGGGTGTTCATCAGTGCGGGGCCCTGGCATTGCCAGCAGTTACCTTTATAAAACGGCCGCCCGGTGAGGACGTCGCCTCTGTTAGCAAAGCCTGGGCCCCGGGGACACAGGGTCTCATACTCCTTGGTGCCAAGTTTGGGGCATTCTTCGCACTCGGTGCCCCACGCGGCCCCCACAGCACAGCAGCAGGCGTCCATGCGGAACTTCCCAGGGACGGGGTGGACACATTCATCCTCATCCCACTTGAGGTAGCACTGCTCCATTCGGATGTCTGCACCGAGAATGAGTCACAGGCCCAGGGTTAGCGGAGACGATCAGGCAGCAATCAGTTATTGGATGTGGGCGCGGTCCCCAGCATCATGCTGTGCCCTCGAGACCTCTGAGGGTGAGACGCAGAGCCCCAGAGTTCCTGGAACGGACTCCGTAAAAATAATCATCTCCGGACAGCGAGGCCTGCTTCCCTGTTCGTGTTCTCACAAGTACCCTTGAGGGAGAAAACTTCTCCTAGTGACATGACCTTCTCACACCATCACCTATGATTCTTCTTCTTCTTTTTTTTTTTTTTTTTGGATTGCTCATATCAGGAAGCAGGAAGAATAAAATCATTTTGATGACCAGACTCTTCTCGTTCACTGAATTGCTTAAAATAGCTTGTGAGATTCTGTCAGATCCCGGTCACCAATAGCAAATGATCAGCTGCGCTTTATTTGCCAATTTACCACAACTGTCAGAACTGCTTTACAAAAGCAAACAAGGTATTACTGAGTTTGAAGTTTTAGTTTCCCTGCCAAATTTGCTTTGTACATCATAGGTTTTGCCCTAATTATGTAAATATTCTCTATTAGGAGACCAAATCTTTTGTCATAATGTCACATTTTCCCTTCTATTTCAAAACATACCAGCATTTCAGGGCTTAATCTATGCCTGCAAGCACAAGAGAATATCAACAAATAGCTAGAGAGTAGGTAAATCAACAGGATTTGTAAACAGCATGTTTATCTCTTAGTCAACAGAGTTGGTGGTCAAACTACAATCAAACACCTGCCTGTACAAATACAGATGGATTCCAAAAGTATTTTTTCTTGATTAGATAACATATTTCATAAGATTATTTCTAGACACTAAATCCTTTTATTAACCTGAAAACTATCTGGCAGAAGAAAAGTGGTCCTCAATGGAAATATCAACACAAATTAATTTACTATTTTAGTTACTGTCACTATGGATTCTTGTAAGACCTCAATTAAAGGAACTATCATCTTTAACAACTGTCTTTAACCTAGTTACATCCTTAAACATTGTAATTAAAAAGTCCCAGTTTTAAAGAAAATTTCACTTTGGTAAATTTTCATTTTGACTTGGTAGACTGAATATAAATATTGACAGTAGGTAATTCTGCTTTGTAGCTCTGCATTAACACGAACCCAAACTGACATCTGCAGCATGTGAGAAGTGTGATAATGACCCATTAAGTTGGATTGACACATGCGCCCAGCGCTGGTCTGAGATACAGCCAGCTTCACGTGACACCGGCACTAGGAAGGAAGGAGCTTCAGGAGATGGGGAAGCTTCCTGAAAGTGTAGGTAGCCTAAGAACACTGCCTCAAGTCACACTGTTTATAAGTCTATGGAAGTAATTCACTCATGAAGCAATTTTGAGATAAATTGGGGCTGAGGGAAAGGTATCTCAATTAAGTAGGTAAAAAGTTGTAATAGCCTAAAAGAGTAATCCTATCTTTACTACAGAGATTCCTTTTCATATTGACATCAGGAATCAAACCTGCCAGCACATGGGCCCACATAAGGTCTCTAAATGTTTTGACTGATTTGCACAAAAATCAAAGCTCAGATTTGGAGACCTCTACGTGGTACACATACCCTGCAGTTTGCTGTGGTCTCCACTGCTTCTTACCGTCACTTCCCTCATTATGTTACTTGCCTGCCTCCTGTAAGCACGTGACTTTGCCATTCCTGGTGAAGTTTTACTATAGCAATTTACCACTACTTTTGAGTTTGTTCTTGGAATAATTTACAATTTCATATCGCAATCTCTTTTATTTTTCTTTTTTTGATGGTGCTGGGGATTCATGCTGCTAAATTGCCCAGGCTGGGTTTGAACTCTCCATCCTTCTGCCTCAGCCTCCCAGAATGCTGGTATTACAGATGTGTGCCACCACACTAAGCTTAATCTCTTCTTAAACCTGCCTCACATCCCCAGTCAGAATAAATCAATGTAGTTCAACTCAAGCAGTGTCAAAAACATTTAAGCACAAGGATGAAGAATCCAATATACAGTTTAAAATATTACAAAGGCTTTGATTGTGAACGATGTTATTGGAAACTGATTTGACTGAATGATAGTTTACAGTCAATGTTGTATCTCCATATACTTTGTCCTTTGGTTACTTAAGGCAACTCATTATCATTAGTCATTTGACCATATAGATACTATTATTTTCTCAGTTTCAAAAGACACTGATTTATTTCTAGACAGAGTTAATTTTAGGCTAATTTCAAAATATTTAAAACTAAAAAAGAATTTTTATTTTAATGTTTTGGGTCCTATGATTTCTAAATGAATTTGATCATGCTTTCTATCCAAATTTAAATGTGCTGTGGAAAATGAACTTAAAATGAAATCTGTATTATAGTAACTGCACTTTATGATATTGCAAATTTGTTTTTCTTACTAATCAAAAATCACCGATACATTTAAATTCATAAAAATGATTGCACATAGCTTGACTACTGCTCATACTCTATGTTGCCCTTAAATTTCAATTATAAGTCTATGCAAAGAGGTTTCTTAGACTAAATATTTATTGTTCCACAGCTTATTGGGAAAAACAATCTCTAAGTAAATGAAAAATCATGAAACTCAAGTGGAGTCAAAAATGATACAGATAAGGAATAAGGCAAAATCTCCATACTAATAGTACAGTGTTGAAAAAGAGATTCCTCATTTTAGATGTTTAGAAAATAAGATATTTGGAAAGCGTAAACTCTAAAGCAGTAAAGGAAGAACCAGAATCGGCCACTGTTTCCACATGAAACAGCATAATTTTGTCAGTGACTCCCTGCTGCCTAAAGGGTACAGCAAGAATGAAATGGTAAACACTCTTTTCAAATGCTCACTTCTGAAGCTACGCAAGTTGCAGGGAGGGAAAAGCCAGTACCTCCTGACAATCAGCCATGCTGGGACTGGGAGAAGCCACGAAGAAATCAACCAGCCAGCCCTTCTGGTAAGTTGCACAAGCTGCGCTGGTTCCAGGGAGGGAAAAGCCAGCACCTCCCCTCCCCCCGCAAGCAACCGGCTGGTTCAGAGGACAGGCTGAGCTGATAGCAACTAAGGTACATAAAGCAACTAAATGCTTGTATTGTTTGGTTGATTTTTCAGGCCTGGGGCCAGCAGTCTGAGCATCTCTTGGGAAGATGACAGTATGCACTATAGCAAATATGGGAGATCTCCTTCTATCTTGTCTTTAAAGTCCAATATTGTTCTCACTGTTTTGCTTTGTTCTGATTGTTTTGTTTTATTCAATATTCAGTTTTGATTGGTTTTATTCTGTTTTGTTTTTGATTTTGCTACACCTGATGGAATGGACAACTATTGTGAAGATAAGATGTACTATGGTAGTTACTGTAGTTTTCCTAGTATCCTGCTTTGAAGTTCTGTACCAATTTGGCTGCATTGTTTTGATTGGCTTTGTTCCGTTCTGTTTTGTTAGATTTTACTATTTCTAAAATAAAATTTAAAACAAAACAAAACAAATGATCACTTCCAGCTTTCTTCTATGTTCAAAATATGCACAGCTTTCTTATCTTACTCAGTATAAAATAATGATATTACTTAAAGTATCTGTTTAAAGAAACTGAAACTCAGAAGGTAGTTTTTTCAGCAGTACCAACTTTCCATATTAGGCAGAAATTAAATATTTTAGTTTAATATATTTTACTTAAATACATTCACTTTTAAAATACTCTGGGATAATTTTCCCCAAAAAATATCTTATTTGAAGCAGATTTTCCCAAGTATAGATTCAGTGGTTTTGCACTGGCCAGTGCCCAAAGTAAGAAAATTCACGGCTGGTTTCAAGCATAAAATACATGAGGGCATAAATCTTACCCAGACACACGCGGCCCGTTCCATCCAATGTGAGGCCTTCCGGGCATTCACAATGAAAAGATCCTTTGCTATTGACACAGCGACCATTTGGACAAACGCCAGGAAACACCTCGCACTCATTAACATCTGCAGGGAAATGGAGCAAGCAGAGGGATAAATATGTAACAAATAGAAAAACAGGTGTGGCCTCACTTCCTGTATAACATATTCAACTTGAAATACAATGTGGATTATTACTTTAGTTAAGCAAAAATATTCTTTGACCCAGCCACCAGCGTTCCTAAGTCACCAGCTGTGAAAACGACCACAGCCGCAGCCTTGCCCATCCATAAAAATCAGCCCAGACAAGCTCCCTGCCAGCTGTTCTGTGCCTTGAAGGCTGGCCATGTCCTTATGAAATGCACCCAACTGCATAAAGAAGAGACATGGGAAACTTCATTGCTTCCCAGAGCATTATGCTAATGTTTCTGTTGATTAGACTGAGTATTTTAACTGAAATTCTAGGGTTTTTGAAAATGCTAAATGTCTCCAAAGCTCAAGAGCAAATATTCATGTTATGGACTGCTGTAAACATTTACATCACCAGTCAAGAATATACTCACCTTCACAAGTAACCCCTTTAATCCTGGCAAATCCCCGTGGGCAAGCTGCATCTGTAAGGACAATGGGACAGGTACTTACTTCATTACAAAGGGACATACAGTGCCTCAAGTTCAAGCAACAGTATAAAAGAATTACAAATTAAAGGTAGGGTTGTTTAGGCTGAGGACCCCAGCTGTCCTTTCTGCACTTCAGCCGAGCATAAGACTTGCTGCGCTGAATAACTCCACTGGTGTTGCCCCATATTGAGATTTTCCCTTTTGCTCTCAAATTGTCAAGTGAATTACAAGTACACGAGACTCCAGGAAAAGTTATAGCTTACTGAGACACATGCAAATGAGAAGACTAGAGAATACAGACAAATAAGCATCTAGATTCTAATTAATTCCTTTTCTTGTCTAAAATATTTAGGCCAGCTTATCATAGGAGGGAAAACCAAATATAAACTGTAGAAGGTGTGAGAACTTAGAGGGAAGGACAGCAGTTGAGGAAGGCCTGTGATCTGATGGGACTGCTCACTACCAAAGAACACAGCGCAAGAGGTGTCCCAGCGGAGGGGAGCTCAGCGAAGAGAAGCCCGGCCGCCCTGGCTCTTGCTCCTACCTAGCTCACAGCGCTCACAGGGGCTCCCCCAGGCAGCTCCCAGAGTAGCGCAGCATTCGGATTTCAGGGTGGCTCCGTTAATATTCACCTCGCAGCGGTTGTCCTGGATGTTGAGCCAACAGGTCCCTTTCAGGCTGTCTGAAAAGGAATCGAGAAGGTTGGAGGGCACCGACTGCTGACGAAAACATGGTTCCTCAGTGCACACCAGAAGTCTTTCTTATAGCATTAAAAAAACCTTTAACAGCATGTCCCTTAAACACACACGTGCCTGCATTTAAATGAGGTATTTATATACAAGGAAATTAAATACCACACACTATCTCCCAATTTGATAATAATTCAGTTATACCTACTGATATTCTATAAAGGAGAAGCCACTGTTGTCCAAGGTATTACACTGAGAAGCACTGCACTGCCATGATAACAATACTACCTTTGTGAGAAGTATTCTTAAGATTTATGATGAACCCTTTGATGCTTAAATTAAATTAAAAAGCCCTCAAATAATCTCATCTCTCACAAAAGTTCCCATCAATTTATGTCCTATTATAGAGAAACCAGTATTTCTCCAACTGTCAATAATTATTTGACAAATAACTAGAAAGAAAAAAACTCTTTAAAAAAGGAAATAATAAACATTGCCTATAAATCTAGCACAAAGACATCCTCAGGGCCAATATGTAATGAGCTGTCTCTCAGGGACTTCCCTATGCATGCTCGCGTGTGTATACATTTATCTCTAGTTCAAAAAGTAAAGTCTATGGGTAAATTACTTGAGGAAATAAGGAAGTGTAAGAAGATATTAAAATCACCTGTAGTCTGATTATCTAGCAATAACTCCTCCTAACTCTAGATTGTCTCCATATATAATTTAAATTCCTCCTTTTGAATAGTAGAGTAAAATACTGTGCACTTCATAATTTTATTCCATGTACATTAATGGGAATAATGTGCAGCTAGCAAAGTTTGTACTGACATAATAATGTTTGAAGTGAACAAATAATAAATGCCTGCCAACTGATTCAGGTTTCTCTCTCTCACTGTTGTGTACGAGAGTGCATGCATGCAGAGGAACCCAAAGCTGACAGATCCTGTCAAATACTACCTAGTTATATGAATTATATTTGAAACTGTCAAATTACAGCTCTCAGTTGAGGCTCCTGCTACACAATGCAGATTCGTAAATCTCCAGGTACACAACACAGAAATGTGCACTGTGACAGGTTCCTTGGGTGATTATGATGGAGGAGATGTACAAAACATTTTAATGGAACGTTAATAGTATTTATGGCACAGACTTGGAAAAAGTGAAGCATGTTCTTATGGTATTTATTTTAACACTTTTTTAGGAACACACATGCAGATCAAGTTTTATCTTCAAATTCAACAATAAAAACATACAGTACCCCACACCCTACCCCCATCCAGAAATGGAATTGTGGGGACACCAGCAGGTGTCTGACAGGAGCACTGAAGCCTGGAAGAGGCATTCCTGCAGCTCATGCTGCTGGGACAGACACTGAGACAATTAATTCTCTTGACTCGGGGAGAAGAGTTATGGGGCAAGAGCGTGGAAAGAGCTGCACTGTCACCGTGCTTGTTTCTCTCTGGCTGGGATGCTCACTTTGGGTGTAACTACACAAGTGCGAAGGGATCGTACTTCCCATCTTGGCGTCTGTGTCGGACTCTTCACAGCTCACACCTATTTATTCTGCAGCACACAGGAGACAGACTTCTGCTAGACTACTGTGAATTTAAAGGGTCTTCTAATGAACAAAATGAATTTTTAGTTTATCACCTTAGCTATGGGTATTTCAAGTAAGATAAACTGTAACGAGAACTGATAATCCTAGCTGAGCTATTGGCAGGCATTACTTCATTTATGTATTCATTAAAACCACCTTGTGAGAGCCGGGGGTGGTGGCACACGCCTTTAATCCCAGCACTCGGGAGGCTGAGGTAAGCGGAGCGTTGTGAGTTCGAGGCTGGCTTGGGCTACAATGCAAGTACAAGGCCGGCCTGAGCTACATAGTGCGACCCTGCCTCAAAAAAACCAGGGCCAGGAGTTTGGCTCAGCAGCTTACGTGCCTGTCTGGCAGGCGCGAGGCTGTGAGTTCGATCCCTGGTGCTGCAAAAAAAACAAAAACAAAAGCAAAACAAAACAAAAAAAAACACCTTGTGAGGTAGGAAAAATCTACAGATGAGAAAGCAGAGGCACACAGAAGTCAACTAACTTACCCAAGATCATTCAGTTAGGGTAGTGTCAGCATCAAGATTGCAACCTGGAAAGTCTGGCTCCAGACCTTCACTGGGTAACACCATGCTTTTTTAGGTTGCATCAACATTAAAAGTTCCAAACCCATCGATGGTGTTGTCTCTGTCTCTCTGTCTCTCTCTCTCCCTCTCTCGTGGTACACATACACACAATATGGATCTAGATATATTTGAGTTAACTCCAACAGAATAAAGCAGGTCAAGCAGTTTGACAGTAGAAAGAGGAAAGACACCATCATTTCATCCAAGATGTTCAGAGAAGTCTTGACTTATAATGACATAACATCAGAAACACAAAAAGAACAAAATGTGGAACTCTGACTGAGTACTGTGCAGTCCAGCCACAGAGCACAAATACAGCAGACCTCAGATGAGCGCACGATTGACATGTATGAACAAGAGGCAAGAGGGTGTGGCCTTGGTGGAGAGGGCGAGAGGCAGCTCAGTGAGAGACTAACGTAGCAGGAGTGACAGCTCTGAGTGACAGAGGCTTTGGCAAGGACTGCGGCTCTCTCTCTCAGTGAGTGGAAAAGCAAAGATTTTTATAGCCAGGGTTTCCAGACAAGTAATGACATGTGCTGACTTGGGTTTAAAAAGGATTACCTGGTAACTCTGCACGAAAGAGACTGCAGGGTAGTGTGTGTGTGTGTGTGTGTGTGTGTGTGTGTGTGTGTTCGGAGGAGCTAAGGTAGGGCCTGTAGTAATAATCAAGAGAAGAAGAAGAATGGCAATCAGTGATCTGGGTGTTCATGGTGGTCGCAATGAATGATTGAAAAATGATAAATATCAAGAATGACTGATGGATTTCATGCGCAGTTTGAGAAGAAGGCATCAAGGCTGATGCCAAGGATCTGGGGGTGGCAGGTGGAAGAATAGAGGTGCCATTTGCCAAGATGGAAATGTTTCAGTGAAACACAGATTCGAGCCAGAAGACAGGACTCTGGTTTTAGACGTGTTATGTTGGAGATGTCAGTAAGACAGCTGGTGGAGATGACTGCGAACAGGGAAAAACACAAGCCAGGAGGACTAGAGAGACTGCAGATGGAGCAATCGGCTTGAGAGTCAGTGTAGAAGACCATCAAAGTATGAGTGTATACAGAGATGCTAAGAGGTCCACTATGATTGGTGGGTAATCTCCATGCATCAGGTTGGAGGGCAGCAGGATAAAGAAGACTCAGTAAAGAAATGGGAAACATGGGGCAGAGAAGTGAAGAGAACAGCTGCGCTAGGGAGCAATAAAAAAAACCTTGAGATGGAGTGAGTGATGAGTTTTGCCAAACACTGTCAATTGTCTAGCATGAGGAGTGAGAAAAGACAGATTGGACAGCAATGAGGTCACTGTCCTGTCACTTCCACGCAAGCTGAGGACAGAGTGTAGGCCCATGCCAAAGCTGAAAGACACCTGGACGCATTACCCCAAGCCACCAAATTAGGGTGATACAGTGCAGAAAGGAGTAATCAAAGTTTTTGTTCTATTGGGTTTAATGATATCAACTCTAATGCAAAAATCTTTTCAAGTACTCTACAGAATAATTTTTATTTCTTTGAAAATCTTGAGAACTGGACACTGGAAAAGGAAGCTATGTCCTAATCACTAAGTAGACCCATTGAAAGTCCTCAAAAATACATTCATAATTTTTCCTGAGTATGTTTTATTATCTTCTATTTCTTTTTTCTAATAGAATTATCTTTTAAATGAAAAAAGTAGAAAAACTCATATCTAATGTTTAAAAATATTATGTAAATTTCTTTCTGAGTGGTTCTAGGCCAAAGTATCCAAATTTGATCATAATAAAACACAAAACACACTGGCTGGGAAAAATATGCTGGCATTTAGTTGTTGGCAATGGGAAGAATGACATAATGATTTGGGAATAAAAAGTCTTTGTTTCATTAATAACTATGAGGACAAAAGGCCAAAATAATAGAACTCTGCATGATGAACAAAAAATTAAGACATCTTTGATGCTCAAGTGGCATACACATTTGGTTTTCTGAGACATTAATTGACTAATGCTGAGTTCATTTCCTTTGCATAATAAACTGACTCTATCTCAGCTGGAAATTGTGCCTTAACACAAATATTTCTGGCTTTCCTCTAACCTGCTCCCTCCCACCACTGCCTGGAATTCTATAGGAAAGCCATGCCTCAGGCAGTTGTGCCTGACTCAGGACTGAAAAGCACAAGTTTCTAGACAGAGTTTTCATTCATTATTTTGGATTTGACTGCTTCTAGTCATATAACAATCAGGTACTCCTGCATCAGAGGCAATGCTGAAAGTATGATTGTATTTCACAAACATGATGTTAAAAATTCATTTCGACTAAATCACAAATCAACAAAAATCTGTCAATTTATTTAGCACTTTGTAAAACTGAAATATCTTCCTATCTGGACTATGTATTTCGTTCAATTTGAAGATGGGTACAGGCAAATGAAATGACAGTAGAAGCCAAGAAAGATTACCACAAAAGTTGATTCCCTTACTCAAGCTGGATTTTTCCCTGAAGTAACAGATCACACTACCTTGTGTTACACACATCCTATGTCATTAATAAGAACCGATCTTAAATGCGTTGAGTCATATTAAAAGACATTAAGTTTAGAAGGTTTGGAGTCTTCTTTAGAGATTTCCCAAAGCAAGAAAGTGCTTATCTTTGCTTCCTTGGAGTGCATGATTGATGTGAGAAAGGAAAAAGTAAATTCCTTCTCTCTGTTTAAAATTTAAAATCTTCAAATTTGTGTCTTGTTAACTGAATCCAAATTCCAGCACATTTTTATGATAGAAGGTTGTTTATAAAACACAGGCAGCAGGGATTTGATTGTATTGATGCCTAAGGCATTTTTAGCCTAAAGAATATAAATATGTGCCTGGAATGGAAACGCTTACAGCATAATTTATCTACTTACATGAAAGGAATACTTTCTAAAATCTAAAAACAAAATTAAAGACTGCCTAACTTATGCTATTAAACTGTATTCTTACCCTGCTATTTTTATCCAAGGCAAGGCCTGAGGTGTGTGCTTATCTTTGCAGTGAAACTAAATATTGGTACCATGTGTGACTCTTACCGATACAGATCAATCCTGTGGAGCTGAGCTTGCTGCCAGGCGAACATTCACAATTGAAAGATCCAAGGTTGTTCCTGCAAGCCCCATTGACACATGGGTTGCTTTCACATTCATTTATATCTGCAGTCCAAAAGGAAAGATTCTGTTAGAATGGCCATGTGTTTCTGGAAAATATTATTCCAACAAGCCATGCTATGCCAGAATGTCTGGTAAACTTGGCTCTTGTAATTTTAATATGGATCTACAAGGCATAAAGTGAATGGGCAATGGAGACATGCATTTTACACATCTACAAGACTGGGGACTCAGTAGGCTTATGGGAGACAGCCCACAGTCTGGGTTGGAAGAGTTCAGTTTGTGTGTCTTTAGTACATTACTCCAACTCCATAAATTGGATTAGATTTTTCCCTGTAAGAAGATGTAATTACAGGTGCAACATGCTGTGCACAAACAGAGCTTGATCATTTCTGTCACTTAGGGGTCCATGAGACTTTGAAGACAAAACACAATGCTGACTTTAACTCCAAACTCATGGATCTGACTCAAGAAATAAGGACAGAAACTTTCATGCTGGGTACAGAATTCTCCTCTAGCTTCTATCCATTTTCCTTTTTCTCTAGCCTTTGAGTTTTACACGTTTCACCTGGTGAAACTTATTTTAAATGCAACTAATTTTAGCAAAATAGAGCTGGGGTATAACAGTGGTAAAAGCATGCTTCACAGGTGCAAGGTCCTGGATTCAGTTCCCAGGACCCACCCCAAATATTAGGAAAACATGATTAAGAACAAGTAATTACATCCAATAGGCCTTTGTAGTCAATGATGTGATTGAAGATATAATCAAATGATATACCCGTAATTTAAACAAGTCCTGTTGATGTTCAGAAGCAAACAGAATTACAATATGCCTATTTTCTCAAGAGGTGACTAAAGAAAATCTCAATCCTGTAAAGTTAAGCAGTTTAATACTTGAGTTAATGAAAAATAAATATGAGCTTCAGTTAAAGTACTGAAGACCATCTCAAAGACAGTTTCTGAATAAATCCAGCCACATGGTTTAAACAAGTGGCACAAAGACTCCTTTTCTTACTTAATTATCTGAAACAGGTCAACATACCTCAATATGTTTTATGTTGGACAGTAAGGTTTCTCAGTGCACCAGGATACTTGTTCCCTCTAAAATTTTCTTTGAATTTAATGTAAAACAGTTTCCTATTTTAAAAAAGCATGTGAACATTTAACTCGAAGACTAATGCTTACTCTTGAATGTCTCAAGTCAAATATAAACCAAAGTGATTTTTGAAAAGGCTGGGTTTACAGTTGATTTTGAAGCTGGTATGCTTGAAATGCAAATTAAAAATCAATGTAGAAAGCAGGTAGTGCTCCTGGAAAATTACTCCAGAACTATGTTTCTAAGCTAATTAGTGAAATAGAAATTGAGGAAAGATGAATGCATTTTTAAAATTTTTCTTAAAAGAATAAAGCAGCAAGTTTCATAAATACAGTACAGATTTATGATGAAAACATATATTTTAGAGTACTAAAATTCTTTCATAAAAATGAAACACAAAAAGGATAATGAAAAAGGAAGCATATAACTAATATAACGATATAGCATATATAATTCATATATTAATTTCATTTGTGAAAAGTCACTCGAAAAGAAAAATGTCAATATTATATTTTAAAAACCCCTATTTAAAGTAAGCAATGATGAACCGAAAAACTATAAACATACCCAATGACAACTACAAATACCAATTATTCAGTTTTCCTTTAAATACAGTGTTTTTATGTTATAAATATCACGGAACCAGGAATTGAAACAGTTCACTGTACATTCCTGGAAATAAACTTCAAAGCACATCTGGTTTACATTTAACTAGTTATGTCACTGGAAACACAATCTAAACCACAGTACTTGCTGTAAAAATGTTAACTTTCACAGACTTTCAGAACTCAAACAAAAATGTAAAATAAAGTTTTTGTAACTTCAGTCTGAAATAGTGAGGTGCTTTCCTCTATCATTAAAGAATATTTATTAAATATCTAAAATAATCTATTAGAAATAGTAGTGACAAAGTCAGCAGTGTAAACATATGCAGAGAAAGCTAGAATCTGCAGTGAATCTGCTAGTAATTCTCTGTAGAATCCTGGGAAATTAGTTAAAGAACAGAATGAAGAGAACTGACCCAGGCAGGCAAACTTCCTGTATGCATGCAATAATAGGAGCCCCAGGTGAAAGAGGTGAGAGGCCAGTAGGTCTATTTTTTACAAAACACTTACTAAAATGCAAATAATCGTGGGCAAAAAGTGCTAAAATCAGTTACTTAGAAAGGTCTTCCATTATAAATAATAGGTTTCCCATTATAAATAATTTTTATTTCTACCAATGTGATAAGGTTGGAGTCAAAATAACTCTATCATTTTTGCTTTATGTAGCATGAACCTCTTTCCTATGAATGACAGATTAAAAAAAGTTTTTATGTTAAAAGCTCACCTCTACCAAGAACAAGTATTAGTTAAACAAATACACGCAAGTCACTCTTTCTACTCCTCACTCTTGCCTGATTTGCTATTGATGTGCCTAAATATTTATGCGATCACTTAATATTAGGCTATTAACCATCAGCAGCTCCTACTCTTCTTAACTGTTCACAGAAGCAGGGGAGTCTCTAACTTTGTTTCTTTGGCAGTTTAACTCTCAGTACCTCCGACTTCATCTTTCTCACTAAAGTGGAAGGAGCATGCCACACACAACCACTGATAATTCAGGGTCCAGGCCACGCTCAATCAGACACCACTCATGTCGGTTTCCACTCTGTCCCTCCCACAACGGCACCAGGGAGATCACTGTGCATGGGGAAACCAGTCATAACACAGTGGTGCCTCGGTTCACGAACTCCATTCTTTCCATGATTCTGGTCACAGAATTTATTCCATTTGCAACCAGAACCATGGAGCAAATTCTGTGACCACAATCCTAGAAAGAATTAAGTTCATGGACCGAGGCACCATCGTAATCAGTACCCGCTCAGTCAAGATGAAATCCAAAGCTGCTCTGGGTTTCAGAGTCTCCTGAGATTTAACAGATGCACACTTGCCAACACACAATAGATGAAATGGATCAAGGGCTCTGGGAAGGAAATGTAAAACGTCACGAAAAGCGAAAACTTCTGAAATTCCTTTTCCCATCCCTCTATAACATGGCTAGATGACTTTTTTCACAGTGCAAGAAGGATACTGGAAGTGGCAACTAGAAAATAGATTCTGTAGTCAAGCATGTTTGAGAACCCTGAGCTGGTTTAAAAAGAGACCAAACTGGGCATGGTGGCACATGCCTTTAAGCCCAGCACTCAGGAGGCTGAGGCAGGAGAATCACTGTGAATTTGAGACCAGCCTGGGCTACACAGTGGGTTCAAGACAAGTCTGACCTACATTGTAAGTCCCTTTCTCAAAAAAACATGAAAAAAAAATAGAGACTGAATAGTCCATACACAGCCTCAACTCATAAGAGCCCCTTGCTCATCAATAGAGAAGAGGAATCTTCAAGTACTCTATCCGTGAACTGACCAGTAGACCACTCAGTGGAGTTTCTACAAAGCTGCTGGACAGTGAGGGAAACAGTACAGCTACGTTTAGAAAAATGAGGTTTCATGTTGGCGTTTTCTTTTCCCCTTTTTTTTCTTTCTTTGGGTTAATTACTGTTTTTCAGTGGTCCTTCCAAATCAACCCAAACTTAGACTTGCACTTTGTAATTGCATTTCATTGACTTGAACAGAGTTATCTATGTTTTTGGCATCTTGTTCAATGGTGCTAACTTTTTCTATTCACAAGAATGCTTAGACATTAAACAAGAAGATAAAAGGAAAATATTAACTTTTTTTGCATAATTTTGCTATTATAGTTTTCTATGAAGTTGGCTATGGAATCCCCAAGGAACAAATACTTTAACAGATAAGGAGAAGACTTTTCCACAATAATCAAAGATGAATCTTTAAAAATAAGTTACTATTTGGAAGTGGTAACTGGATTTGAGAACATTATGGGGGCCTTTTGCAAGCCCACACAGGGTGACTTATGTAGGGATAGTGACTAGTAGTCATGCCATGGATTATTTTGAAATATGTCATAGTTTAATCAGGATCCAAAAACATAACTGAATGCATTCATCATTTAGCCAGTGTTTCACTGAAAATGAGGCTTTCCCTAAGCACTCAACTCATCCAAATGCCTTTTAGTGTAGAAAAAAAGTGGCTGAAAGAAAAGGAAGATGTTTATAAACACTGGTTGATGATCAGTAAATCCAAGTCATACGTCTTAAATTTCCAAATGGTATGGCAGGGAAGTAAGAAGCATCAAGCCATACATATATGACTTACACTCTGCAGTGAGTATGTCCACTATGTATCGGAAATGTATACCGGACTTTCTGGGCTGCCAAATGGAAAGTACAATTTTCTTAGAGTATAAATTTCATTAGTGATGAAATAGTTAGGCCCCAAATATTACCCAGGTCAAGTTCTTTTAGGATATCATTTATTTCATAACTAAAATGCCTAAGAGCTTTGTCACTGCAATTCAGGTTCCTAGGTTAATGTGTCACAGTGGTTTTTAAAAGCGGGGGTGGGGAACAAATTAAATGAAAAGAAACCTGGTATCTTGTTTTAGTAAGTAAGCAAGGTGGTTCCTTCCACTCTTGTGTTTTCTTTTACTTCAAATGCTGGTTCCAAAATGCTGCTGATGTTGTATCTGAGTGCAGCAAAACCAATGGTGTTTCTATACTGTGTTGATGCATGTTATTTCTGAAACTTCTAGATCAGCCAACTGACTACAAAATAAAGAAAATATTTACACAGTGCTCTTTTGACTGCATTGCTTCATCACGGAAGCTGGCACTGATGCATCTCTGCATCCTTCCTGTACAAAGGATGGCAAGGAAGCCAGTTCTTACCTTCGCAAGTCTCGGTCTCAGTCCGGAACACATAGCCAGTGGGGCACGTGCAGCTGTAGCTTCCTGGAGTGTTTCGGCACAGTCCGTTATCGCAGAGCAGTCTGTTTACCAAACACTCATCGATGTCTGAGAGAGAGCAGGTTCTCAGAGTCACACGTGTGTCACATCAACCAACAATATCCTATCTTCGTGTGGTTCTTTGTTCCTCTCACCCCCCTGACTTAGTTTCCTTCTACTGCAGCATTAGCAAAATACATGGAGGATTCAAGTGGAACATTTTTACACTGATGCATACTTTGGGAGTCCTTGGAAAATGTACAATATTTGGAATGGGCTCATTTATTACTTTGTTCACTTTATTTTTTGTTTTTACTGGAATAGGACTGTATTAGCCATATTTTAAAGCACTGATGAAATATATTAAAAGACTGAAATAATGTCTATATACTTATGTATAGTAAAAATAACATCTAGTATTTTTTCTAATTAAAACTGAAAAAAGAATCCCTTCAGCAGTAGTTAAAAGGTATTCACTAATTTCCCATTATGTTTTCACCTCAGAAACAACTGGCTCTTAAAGGAAAATTAAGGAAGCTTTTGGTATATTCCTTTACTAGTCAGAAGAGCCTAGAGAAGACCATCTAATCCTTGAGTTTAAAGAAATGCATGCTGACTTTTACATCAGTCTCTGCACTCTTGTTTTTACAAGTTAAAGTCAGTTGAGGACAGAAAGAAATAAAAACTGTAGTTTGGGTGGAAATTTTTCTTTTACTTAAAGTGATAATTTTAGTCTCTTAACTAAAAATTATCTCTTATCAACAATATCCTGACACTGCAAAGGTATGGAAATGAGATCAGAAAGACATTTTCTCTAATTCTATCACCACTGATATTTATCTTTTTATGTTTCATAAAATCTTTTTTCCCTTTGCATGTTTTGCTCCAAATCTGAATCTTGAACTTTATTCTAAAAGTTAAACTGTATCTTAAGGACTACTATAAAAATTCCTATAACTGTACAATGTTTTATCAACTGACTGCACCACAATTTATTTTTACCCATTTATTCATGCCATGAATTCAGTTGTGTCTCTTACAAAAGGTTACACTGAAATCCTAACCTCCAGTATATCAAAATGTGATCTTACTTGAAATTAGGGTTTCTAAGGATGAAATACAGTTAAAACAAGTTAAAGATGTGGTAATTCATCATGGCTGGTGTCTATAAAAGGGAAAATGTGGATGGAGAGATAAGACAGCTACACACAGAGGGAAAATGACCAGAAGACATAGGCAGAGGATGGCCATGTGACTACAGTGATGCGTATGCAAGCCAAGGATTGCCAAGCACTGCGGTAAACATCAGTACTGAAATAAGAAAGAAAAGATGCTCTCCCATAGCCATCAGACAGCAGGGTCCTGCTGACACTTTTATTTTTTTGGTTCCGGGGATCGAACTCAGCACCTCATGCCCTTACGCCGCTGAGCTAAATCCCCGGACCCCTGCTGACACTTTTATTCCAGCTTTCTAGCCTTTCACTCTGTGAGATAATAAATTCTTGTTGCTTTAAGCAACACAGCTTTTGTTATTGCAACTCTAGCAAATGAGAACACTATTACTGGAATTTGGCTCCATTTTTATTTTTAAATTTTAGTTTAAAATTTTGCAAAACATACGTAGATTTTGGTCGTTTCCTAACTCAAGTGCGATGTGTGAACACTCACTGAATCTTAGTGCTCTCAGTAGGGGACTCAAGTTCTCAACTGTACCTGAGAGCTAATCAGGAAGTGATTTAGCCTCTGTTGCATAATAAGTAGCTTGGTTTGCATAGTTTTAGACATTTCCAATAATCTCTGGCTGGTTCCCTTCTGTATGGTTTATATCTAGGTGTCTCATGTGAGCACATGCAGAGTTTCTGCAAAGTGACTGATCATGGGGGTGCTATACTCACCACTGATGAATATACAGCTAACTTTGCTTCCCTACCTCTCCCGTCACCCTCTGCTTCCTGTACCATGCACCTGCACCATGCTGTTCGGCTGCCAACTATGCCCTGAAACTTCAGCCAAAATAAATTTCTTCATTACTAGGTAATGAAACTTGTTTGATGTTGATATTTTTACTGACTGATTACCTGACTGACTGAGACAGGGCCTCGCCATGCTGACCCAACTGGTTTGATTTCGATATATACTTTACATCAGCGCATATACAATAAGGGAAACAAAGAAACTGTGAGATGCTTAGTCAAAGACTTGCTTATATTTTTACTTTTTTCATATGTGGATTAAACTGCATAAAGTGCTGATATGTGTGTGTGTGTGTGTGTGTGTGTGTGTGTGTACAACTTACCAATGCAGTTTCTTCCAGATGCATCTGGCTCATAGCCACTGTTGCAATTACAGCGGTAACTGCCACGTAAATTTTCACAAATCCCATTGGCACATATATCAGGATCCAAAGCACACTCATTGATATCTGAATTGAACATAGAAAATTTTATATTTACAGACATTTTGTTGTTTGCTGACAAATGCAAGTCTAAAAAAAGATCATTCAATATATGATATGTTTAACTCTGTAAAGCTACAATTTGCCTGCTTTTTCCAGAAAGGAAAAGGAAATAAAATAAGAAGTAAATAAAATTGAGCAATATAGGACATGTCAATGTTAAGTCAAAAGAAAAATGAAAAGACCTGGCAGGAATTCAAAGAATTAAACCATGCAGTATGTCTGTATGTATGATAACATTAATAAAGGAAATTTATAAGCTCATGGCTCAAAATCCAAAGGAAAATTTAACATTTAATTAAATTTAACTTTTAATTAAAAAATATTAGGATGCCCTATATAATTTGTTTTGTTCTTAAAGGCTTAGAATATTTGTTTTATTATCATTTTTTACAGTCAACTAAGTAATATGATAAAAAGTGCTTCTTATTGTTGATAAGTTGAAATGAATGGACAGGACATTTTCAACACGGATGCTTCAGAGCATGATGCTTTGTTGTTATAAAGAAACGTGACTGCTAGTCTCTGTTACCCTTGGGCAGGGATAGCTGAGTATTGAGGTGCTCCAAGAAAGCAACTACAAAGTAGCATCCAAAAGGCAGTTGGCCCTGTTGGAGAGGCACATTCACAGGAATTGAAACAAAAAAAGGAGATTTAAAGTCAAATTTTGCTCACTCTGTCAAATTTTGATGGTTACTGTTTTTAACAAGCTAGAAAGCTTTCTTAAATACACTGGAAATGTCAGGAATTTCATTTTATATTCAGAAAAAACATCCTGGTAAAAGTCTGCATCTTTATTCTGACTTCAGATACTCATGTGAAAATTCAACATAACTGCAAATTTACCTATAATTGGTCTAAGCTCTTCTCAAATGTGTAAGTAGCAGGATATATATGTAAAGGTAATGGCGTCTTACAGTTCTATTTAAAATACAAATGATGGCACATGCCTTTAATCCAAGCACTCGGGAGGCTGAGGTAGGTGGAGCACTGTGAGTTCAAGGCCCGCTTGGGCTACAACATGAGCACAAGGCTGGCCTGAGCTACACAGTGTGACCCTGCCTCAAAAAAAAAAAAAAAAAAAACTAGGGCTGGGAGTTTGGCTCAGTGGCTTAAGTACCTGTCTGGCAGGCGTGAGGCTATGAGTTTGATCCCCGGTGCCGCAAAAAAAAAAAAAAAAAAAACCCAAATGAATGTACCTATATACTAAAATGGAAAGTTTTAAAGTTATAAACGCATACACGATTTAAGATTCTATTCTGGAATTCTGTTAAACATAATATTAAGTCTAAAATAAGAAAATGAATCACTGATTTATCAAATTTTACTTCTGCAATTGCATAGAAATATTTTATTATTCTTTTTTTTTCCTTTTTTCTTTCTTTTCTTTTCTGTGGCACCAGGGATCGAACTCACAACCTCACGCCTACCAGGCAGGCGCTTAAGCCGCTGAGCCAAACCCCCGGCCATTTTATTATTCTTAAGCATAAAGGATGTGCAATTATTTTTAGAACAGTATATCCTGAACTTGATCCATATTAAATATTTTTTAAAGTTAGATATTTTTCTAACCCTGTCTTACAGCATTATTTAATATTCTCTTAAAACTGACCAGCTACACCCTCTTCTTAAGCAACTGTATCCATAAAATCATGAGTACAGTTTGTTAGTGACATTATTAATAAAACATATTTAACGGATAAATGCTTATCTAAGATGAAAAGTGGTTAAGTGGAAAGTCCCATTTAATAACCTCATTTTTAAAATTTATGCAAGAGAAAAAAAGACACAGAAAAGAAAAACAAAAAGCGAAACAAACAAACAAACAACAATAACAAACACAAAATAATAAGAGTACAGGTTTTTAAAACAAGATAACAGGAATTTAACAATGGCTGTAATATTGCATATGGTTACCTTCAAAAGGAATAACCTCACTTTTTACTAGTGTGTTTTCATAGCAAATACAGCATGCATATTGTAAGTATGAAGCTATACAATCATTGCAAATTGAGAGTTGAGTAGCAGTACCTCTTCCATCCACAGTGATTCCTACTCCACTACTACAAAGGCCATGAAATTCAGCTGTGTGATAAAAACAAATAGCAAAATTAAAAACTAAATTATACCTAGCTCATGTACAAATCATCTATACAACTTCAAAAGTACTCTTTGAAAAAATTGTGTATTACTTTTTATGCTGAAAAAAATTACACAATTTTTCAGTACATAAATAAGAATCCCAAATCACAGACGTGTAAAAAAAAAATCACTTGGACACATCATTCTGAATATCATTAATATACTGATAAGTGTTGTCAATATATTCTACATATAGACACTTTAAAAACCAAATACAAAGTGTATTACAGAGATGGTTTTTTAACTAGACTCTTTTCTTTCAATAGCAAAATATAGCATCGTCAAAATTTATGTAACACATTTGCTGAGTGCTTGGTATTGTTCTACCATTTTACATCTAACAATTAATCTTCCCAAACCCATAAACCAGGTGCCACTGCTGTCTCTTACAACAGAGAAAACTGGACCCAGAGAAGCCAGTAACTGCTGGAGGTGGCAGCGACTGTGGGTGGGGAGCAGCTTTGCTCCCGGCACTCTGCGCCAGGCTGGGCTCCTCAATGCACCATTTAACAGGCTGCAGTAATTTATTCTCAGCTATGCAGAGGCATCATGTTTTTCCAATTTCTTACTGATGAAGTTAGGTTTATCCAAATTTGAGCAACTATAATAAGTGATATGAAGTTCACTTACATCACTAGGATATTCACTTACAAATAAAACTTCTCAAACTTTATGTCTCTTTTATCAAAGCTTCTGGTGGCTCTCTGCCTTGCGCCCAGACCACCCTGTCATCAGCAGTGTAAGAGCACCCACTGTTTACACCTGCACCGCCATGGAGAAAAACCAACTGCCCATAACTTGATAAACCTGACAAACAAATGTCATCTTGTTTCATTTATCTTTTTAAAAATCGGCATTTTTTATATGGAAATCAATCACTTGTGCTTTCATTGTGTGCAGTCTTGCAGGTGTATTACACTTTTTTAAATAAATGACTTCAACTTTATTGATTAACATAAATACTTTGCAGATTAAGAGATGATATATGAAAACCTTTTTCCAATTTACATGTAAGTTTTAGATTTTGGTGTCTGCCTAAAGACCCTCTCCATTACAAATAATAAAAAATTATATATTTTATATAAAAATCATTTTTAAGGTTTAATGTAGGGAATTAACTTTTTTCCCCAAAGTTATCAATGTTCACTACTTAGTTAATTTTCCTTTACTGAACTGAAATGCCCTTATGTGTGTGTATGAGAGAGGGAGAAGGAGAGGGATAGGGGAGGGGGAGAGGGAGAGGGGAGTAGGAAGGGGAGGGAGAGAGAGAGAGAGGGTGTGGCTTGGGATGGAACCCAGGGATCCCAGCATGCTAGGCAAACAAGCACTCTACACTGAGCTCCAGTCCTAAAATGCTATTTTTATCATATCCTACATTCTCATTTAAATACAGGACTGTTTGAGATTTGTTCTATTAACTTTTTATTTAGTTTTAAACCAAATTTAGTACTTGTGTCATAATACGTATTTCAGTTTACAGGCAGTTTAGATCAAGCTCTTCTTTCTTTTCTTTCATTCTTTTTTTTTTAGAAAGATTTTAATAATTCTTCAAAAAGATGCATCAAATCATTGGGTCAACATTTGGATACTCTACTTTAGAATTTTTAACAGAACTACAAATCATCAAGTTTGTGGGAATACATTCCTCTCGTCTCCCACTGAAAATTTTTTCCAATTTTTTTTTCTTAAAACAAACTAAAGGTTCCCCTTCTGTGAGTCTTTCCCATCTGCTTCACGCAACCTCTGTGCTCTGATGGTTGTTTATGCGCCATTTAAGCCACTAATCACACTAAGCTGCAACTTACATATTTGCCTGCAAGCATTCTCAACTATCTCCAAGTTTAAGGGAAAACCAGGGTGATTATTTTGGAATCTCTCACTATATTTACACTAGAGACTTAGTCCAAGTCTGAATGAGTGAATCTTCTCCAGTTAAGAGTCAGGAGCAACTGACAGACCGCACGCAGCCTGAGACCATACCACATCAAAAATTTAAAAATTAAGTCAAGCTCTTGGGTATTTATGACCTTCAAAGTGGTGAGCAAACTGTAATCACAATGACATTACAGATCATGGAAATTAAGGTTAACATATTCATATGAAAATCTGTGTAGCAATCATAACTGATTTTTCTATTTTTTGTGTTCTCTCTCTGCCCAAAGATCACATAAAAGTACAATTCAAAGCTCCTTATAATATGCCTCTTAGAGCTACACAAAACTGAATTTCTCTTCTTCAATTCAAAGTAATGGCAAAACACTTGAGAGCTGATGTCCTCTTTGGCCAGATATCCAAGGCTGCACCTCCAGATCCTTTTGCAGGTGTGGACCTGGCATGGGTGAGTACCTGAATTTTTAGCAGGGCATGGCTGGCAGGGTTCTCCAAAACCATAGTCGGGGTTTGCACAACAGCACTCGGACTTGGTCACCGCACCTGGGAAAGGACGCACACACGCTCCTTTTTTGATTCCACCATAGCAGGTACTGCGCATATGAGTATCTAAAATAGATTAAAAAGACAGAGTCTTGAGTTAGTTATGGAGACGACAGGACTTCAAAACCGAAGGCTTTTTTAATCTAAGAGAGTATGACAGTCAACGGTTTAGAGGGTACCTGCCATTGCCTTTATTTCACATCTTTAGTGTTAGGAAACCAACAAATGTTTATTAAGTGAGAGAAAGACTGAGTGCATACCAATAACTCCTTTTTTATTTTTTCCTCAACAGTCCAGTCCTAAGTACAAACCAAGTATCTATTATCCCACTTGCCCTCGCCAGCCTGTCACTGAACCAAGGATATGCCCACAGTTATAAACGGTATTTTGATGACTGGTTATTCCATAATCGACCTGCCACTTACTGTTGCTTCTAGGAATGCAGTGGAGTTAAGCCACCTCAAGGTGACACTGCTTGGCCACAATATTTCTTGCTGGTACTCCCTAAAAGGCCTTTGTTTTCAACCTTGCAGACACTGTATGTAACTATGTTTTAATCTCATATGCTCAAGAAATTCAATTATAAAACCAGTAACTACCACTAAGTGTCCTGGCCTTGTGCAAGTTGTTTTGCCTGCACGATGCTGTGGTACAGGCAGGTTATCAACTGTAGGACGGTGGTCATCACCTGCATTCGGAGATGAGGAAGAAAAGGTTTGGAGAGATTGTGTAACAGCTCTAAGTGACTGAGCTGGAATTCACACTGGTCTTGGGTGATTCCACAATGCCAGGCTCCATCCCATGTTCTGCTTAGTTCTCTCATTCTCAACTCTCGTGAAACATCACAACTTTATGAAACAGTAAATGATGAAGTATTCAACTCAGATCATCAGAAAGGCCGGAGAAGCAGAGCAGTTTTTAAGCAGGATACTGCCATGGTAATTTCACAAGAAATAACTTTCATTATAAATATTTATAACTATAGATAATTATAATCATTGTTAGGTATAATGGTATCTGGTTGTTATACAAAGTATTTCATTTAATGATTTCCATGATCTCATTAAAAAAGATGAGATTTATGGCTGAATTAAATTTTTAGATACATGTATGCTTAAATGTAAGAGGGTGTTAAGATTTATCATATCCTCACCCCTGCTCTGAGAAGTCAATTCCTAGACCCTTCCTTCATCTTCCGTGGCTGAATTTGATACTGTTTGCTCTGAGTTACACACAAGTGTTTGGCCCAACACAAAGAAGAATTTGCATAAGTACAGCACAGTTCATGATTTCCAATATGATTTAATTGCCAATTATGTTGGAAGGCATCAAAGAATGATCAAAGTTGTTTATTTCTCTTGAAAGTTTAAGAATATATGACATATACAGTTTTTAGAACAAAGTAGATAAAAAGTATATGGAATTCACGGCAAGAGTTAGACAACTTCCATATATAGATTTCTGTAACTGGTTAGTTATGCTATTTAGGGGACCCAACTCTATAAGTTCCACAAAAAACAAAGGGGTACAATTCATGTGTGAGTTTTAGGAACATAAATTGTCCTGGGATCAGATTTACAAGGGATCATCCTACATAAATTACTTCTTACTTTCCTTATCCATAAAATAGAGTTTATACAATTAGAGTATACTTGTTAACTATTAAGCTGCTAAATACTAAAAAAAATGGTGGCCCTTTTATTTTTAATGAGGACAGATGACCTTTCCTTGTCCAAGAACTCTAGACTGGAATCCTAGTTCATATTACACTATTCAAATATAACCATGCCACTGCTGACAGAGGACAGGATAGGACTGGATAGGATAGGACAGGACAGGGCAGGAGAGGACAGGCTAGCTAGGATAGGCTAGGAACACCGACGCAGCAGCACCATCGCAGCATGTTCATGGGAATATTTTGAAGATCAACTGGATAAAAACGTTAAACTTATCTTTTACATTCGCTACCAAATTTCTGCATGTCCTTACTTCCTTAAAAATGAGATTTTTTTCTTTTAAGGATTGTTCATGTAATTCACAGACTTTATACTCCATTGATAAAATATATATTGACACACAATGCTAATTTTACACTTCTACTTTCAGTACTGACTTTTGCATGTGCAGCAGCAACTTTTAAGACTATGCCCTTGAAATGATGCATCTATTTTAATTTAATAAAGTGACAGCAGTAATTGGTTATTTGGCATGTATCATGTGTAAGATATTATTTCAATCTCTGCACAGATAAATACTAACATATTTAATCCTCAAAGCAACTAATGAAGAAAGGAGGTACAGAGAGTTCACGTATCTTGCTCAAGTACACACAGCTAGTATGAACCTGAAGTAGGATAAAGAAAAGAAAGTGACATTTTTTCTAGCTGGTAAAAATGTCAGAGTTCATAAGCATGTTGAAATTTTAAGCTACTATATGGGATTCTAAACACTATAATGATAAATAGCAAATAGTAAGATGGATTTTGAGATTCCACCTTAAAGGAAATAGATATTGGAAAATTAGTTACTTGATCCTTAAACACCTTCCAACATTGAGGATATACTGAGCGTAAGAGAGTAGTGATTAAGAAGGGCAATAAATATTTAAAGTTATCCCCCCCAAAAAAGGAAGGTCGTTTTCTTGGTTTTGTTTGTTTTTGCAAATTTTGGGCCATGAGTTGGGGTGCTTGCTTCCTTACATGTCATCAGGGGAAAAAGATCCTGATGGTGGCCTCTAGAGCTGTATACCCCACTAGTGCATGGGATGGCTAACAGGTAAGGTGTTGGGAGGAGCTTCTTCCACTGTAGGAACAAGGCAAGGTGGCGGAGGGGGGACAGCGGTGCAGCGAGGGTGACATTCAGAGAGGTCCCACGGGGAGGAGTGCCAAGGCACCACGGGAGCAGGTCTGTGTGAAGTGCACTACTACAGGATTGGAAGTGGACGTGGAAGGGTCGCTCAGAGGAAAACACCCCTCTCCGCCTCAGAAAGCGCAGCTGGGTGCCTCTGAAATGCCCAGGAGCCACCGCAGGAGAGCAGGTGGCTTTATCTGCAAAGACAGAACATCCCAAAGCCCGCCTCGGACACCAGCAATGTAAAAGCTGCCATGGTACCACCATCTCGGCACTCCTCCTCCACAAGGAACTCTGCACAGATTCAAATGTTCTCACGGAAGACCCAAGCTTGGAAAGGAACCTACCTTAAAACCTGGTTGAGAGTATTAATTCTGACTTCTAAATTCATATTATTCTCTTTACCCAAATTTATCATAGAATTTTCTTGTTACCTAAAAATATTCAGTGAAGTTACAGAATGGCATGTGTTTCCTTTCTTACTGGTTGGATGAACTGTCCCCATGAAATAAATTTAAAAATAGAACTCAACAAGATGGGAGATACCAAATAGAGTTGCTCTTTGTGTACACTCTGCTTGTGAGTCATGTATCTTCAACGTATCAATTAAAAAATTCTAGCTTAATTTTCTGAAAGTAAAACTGTCTTAAAATAAAAAACGAACCAACACAAAAAGAGCTTTCAGAGCTCAGAACTAATTTTAATAAATAATAATAGTGATTTACTTCTAATTTAAGAGGTTTCAAAAGTGATACCAAAAACAAGACAAACAGAAAGTCTACTTAGCACATGACATAATTATGCACACATAAAAAGTGGTGTTTTTATTTAAAAAACTTAAGTTGTCACAATGACGAAACACTGAAGAGGCCTTTCCAACAGTTTCTGATGTTTCCTGTTTGTGGACAAGAGAATGAATTTTTGTACTTGAACAATGTATTCCTAATAACTCAGTGTTTGTTGTTCGAACTTCCCCTCTCACACTAGCTTTTGCATTCATTGTAGATTTCAACAGAATCATCCACTTGAAGGCTAAAAGCAAGTAAGTATAATAAAGCAACTGAAAACATTTTAGCTTTCTAGGCAGGAAAGAGCTACATTCTTCTAGCTGCTGTGTTTGAAATATCCCTGAACCAAGTGCTGACAACCTTATTGGCTAAAATAAACCCTAGACTGGATAGAGTGGATGAATCTGAGGGAACAGATTATTTCCATCTGCTGGTCCTTCCTTGTCCCCTCCCTCTTGAAACGATTCTGAGAAGTAAGAGTAAAATACTAAGTCCATCTAAAATTTTATTTTTCTCAAACATACTTTTAAGCCTATAAATATTTCTATGCTTTCCTGTACAATCTGAAATATAGAGGGTGTACAGTGACTAATTCATCCTTGAAGTCTTGTGCAAGCACTTTGGAGAGAAAACTCCATTAATGTATTTTTATAATTCCCTCTGTTGTTGTTATCATTAGAACATATGTTTCTGGATTTTGAAATGACAGTGACATTGCTGTTTTGCCTGTCTTGTCAAAGATGATGTTTGAGAATTCTGAATCATTTTTATGGAATCCAGTTCACAAATGTTTCCAAGAAGAATTCTCAATGATTTAGAATATATATTCTCCTTTATTTTCCCTCACTTCCATTATGGACTACACTGTTGTGAAGAATAATTAAAAACACATTTAGCTTTTAATATAAGTTCAAGTTATATGGTGCAAATTATTTACATTTCAAATTTTGTTTGGGTAAAAATAAGTTTACTTACATGTAACTATAATCCCTGTTTTATTATTCTGTTATTAATTATAAAATTGAAACTCTTTCAGAGTTCAGTGATTGAACATTATTGAGGATTCTGGCAATAAAGACAATTTTTTCTTCACCATTTTGTTTTTAAGCCAGATTAAGGAATGAATCCAGAGCTTCTGCACTGAGTTACATACCAGTGATTTTTTTAAACTGAGGGCTTTGTTTAGTGGCCCACGCTGGGTTTAAATTTGTCATCCTCCTGCCTCAACCTCCCAAAGTGTTCTCCAGTATTTCTGACTTGCATCTCCTCCAAGTCTTTGAAAGACGCTGTCAGGAATCTTGGTAAATTTGTTTGTAAATAAAGCTATATTAAGACATAATTCACACCATAAATTCACCTATGCCTGAAATTTAGTATTTTTTATCATATTCATACACAGTTGATCTTACAACATTTCTATAACCTCAAAATATCACGTGGTGTCACTTCTCTCTCTTCCCAATCCCATCCTCGCTGCCCTAAACAACTGCTAATATTCTTCGCCTCCACAGATTACCCTATTCTAGACATTTTGAATGAATGGAGTGATATATTATATTGTCTTTTGTGACCGGTTTCTTTCACTTGGTATAATGTTTTGAAGTTGTTTCCATGTTTTAGCATGTATTCTTTTCACAACTCAGTATTATTCTACCATGTTGTGTGGATGTATCTCTGTCCACATCTTCATGGGGCCATTACGGATGTTCTACTTACCAACGCACACACGTCCATCTACACCCACGGCCAGGCCTGGGGGACAGTCACAGCGGAAGGATCCTTCGTTATTGATACAGTGCCCGTTCATGCAGATGCCCGGAGTCTGGCACTCGTCCACGTCTGCCCAGAGGGTGAGAGAAGCCAGGTCATTATTAAGTCACAGAATTTTTTGCCACTGCTCTACGCTATCAACCTTTCAATTTTATAACACAGGGAAGAATACATAAATATGACAGCAAATCTTGTGTGTCAATGCAACCCTTTGAAATATTTTCAGGAGCACAGTTGAGTAAAAACTGCTTTACTTCATTCTTTTAGGAAAAAAACTTAACAACGCCTTTTTCATTATTTGATGGGCTTGTCTAATAATAGTGAATTCAAATTAGTTAAATGAAACAAATTCCTTTAAAAAAAACTACAGTAAACTTCTGTAATTTTTTTCACACAAAGATTTTTAACTACAGATAAGTGTGGTTTTGACAGCAACTTTCCATAATTTGAGGTATCTGTTCTAATTTTTAGTCTACTTGAACTTATAAAATATGAGCCAATGTTAAGTGGTTTCCTCAAAAGATGATACACACTTCAAACTCAAAGCCAAATTACAAACATTTCAAAACTTACGGATTACATTTAAAAAAAGAAAATTAATGAAGAATTACCAGAAGGCAGAATTGTTGAGATCTAAGTTATTTTTATATGTACATTTAAGTTTCTTAAAATATGCGAGAACAAAGTTTCATGCAGTCACATAAGGCTATTTACTGTAGCATAATGCCAATCTCATATCCTGCATTAAATCCAAGTCAGCTAGCTTTAGGACGACTTCCAAAGCTACGATATTTCCATTTAATCTTGGATCCCCCTCTCTTGGATAGTCAAAAATTTATTTGTTATTCAAAAACATGAGAAATATTCCTGATTTTCTCTATTGTCCCAAGAATTTCACCGAAACTATTAGAATTGCTCAGTTTTATGTGTTAGACAAATTTTTGCAGTTAGGGCATAAAACATCTAGGAAAGGCGAAAGTATTCCACAGCATATGAAATGCCAATTGTGAGTACAGATACAATAGTTTTATTTTATTTCCAATATATCTTTGCTTACTGAAGTTGCCACTACCACTTAGTATTTAAAATGGCTTCACGAAAAAATTAGCAAAAATATTCCAATTATGTCCTTACTACATTAATGTAAGAGTTTTAGATAATGATATGATTACAAATGGTTTATAATTCGTTTATGGAAAAGATGCAATGAATGATAGTGGAAAATCTGGTTACGAGGACATGTTAAAATGAAAACCTTGCAAGGTGTTTTCTTTTTCTCTTTTTATGTTGGCAATGACAGAGAAAAATTACTTTTACATTGTCTCTTCCAGAGTTCCTAAAACTAATCTGTCACCCCCTTAATTTTTCTTGCATTATTATTATTTTTATAAAGATGTTACTATTTCTTAGAGCACAGTATGTATTTCTAGGAACGTTTAGACACCTTCTATACTGAACTACCAAGAGATCTTAATAAATATAAAATGCACATGCAGTAACACTTGCATGGTTCATTCACATCAAAAGATAGTTCTTTTTTTATTTTAAACAGAAGAAAAGTAAGAAATTAAAGTAAAACAATTTCACAACAAGCCAATAGGAGAGTAACAATAATCAGCACATTGCATATTGTTATATTCACAGCAGTTGTTTAGGGTATAAGATATACACATGAAACATTGTCCAGAAAATTCTTAGCACAAAACTTTCGCCTCAATGAATCAAGAGAAACCAGCTATATGACTTTTTTTGTTATGATTGTTCTATTATTTTCAAATAAACATTTCACATTAAAAATGAAATCTGACGATGACCCTGTGAAAACTACTTTTCACTCAAAATTCTTTTTCTTTAACTATCTTAGCTAATTTTTCATATACATAGATTTTCTTTCAGTTTGTCATATACGTGCAACAATGTGGTGGTTATGTATGTGTGATACTTAGTTCACTGAGAAGTATATTTTCAATATTCATCCATTTAAGAGTGAAAATGTCTAGTTTATTGTTCTTTATAGCTGAGCAGTATTCCATTATATTGAAATACCACATCTTTTTTGCCCATTCCTCAGTCGAGGGGCATTTAGGCTGTTTCCAAAATCTAGCTATTATGAACTGGGCAGCTATAAACATAGGTGCACATATATCGCTGTGGTATGATGTTTTTAATTCTTTTGGGAAGATACCCAGAAGGGGAATAGCTGGGTCAAATGGGACCTCCAATCCTGGCTTTTTGAGGAATCTCCACACTGGCTTCCACAATGGTTGCACCAGTCTACATTCCCACCAACAGTGGAGAAGGGTTCCTTTTTGCCCACAGCCCCTCCAGCATTTGTCATTGGTTGACTTCTTAATATTAGCCATTCTTTCTGGGGTGAGGTATAATCTCAGTGTTACTTTCATTTGCATCTCTCGAATGACCAGTGCTGTGGAACAAAAGATGGTTCTAATAATGGTTACTTTCTTATCTCAAAAGTGTACGCACCAGTACAGTAACGCCCATTTGGGGCCAGGACAAATCCTGGTTTGCAGATGCACTTGAAGCTGCCATCCTCATTGATGCACATCCCGTTCAAACACATGTTGGTAGTCGTGCATTCGTCATGATCTGCAGAAGACAGAGTGACTTTGACCACTGGCCTGGATGACTGATTCCGTCTTTGACTCCCACTTTGGAGTCAAATTCCTCTACATTAATGAACCATGTAGTGATGGATTTTATTTCATTTTATAAATGCCAAGTGTGTGAAACCAAATAGTATGGAAAATGAAAAATGCCTTCAGTTTCAGGAGCATAAGGACTGGATATGGGGCACATTTCTATAACCTCAGCATTTGGGAGGCTGAAGCAGGAAGATGGTGAGTTTAAGGCCATCCTGAGCTATGCAGAAAGTTCAGTCTGGCCTGGACTACATAGTGTGAGACTTTCTCAAAAAACAAGAAAGAAGAACCAACCAAATGGCCAGGGATATAGTTCAGTGGTACAGCTCCTGCACAGCAAATGCAAGGTCTTAAGTTTGATTTCTGACACCAAAAAATAAAAAATTAAAATTAAAATAAAAAATTTTAAAAAGCCACCAAACTAAAAGGAAAGCAAGAAGAAGATTCAAATCAATCTGCTTAGCTTCTGTGAAAACCATGTAAACCATGAGTAGTGTTTTGTTTTGAGCACCAAAAAAGTTAACATGATTTCAGTGATGATTCTTTTATAAGACAGATTAAAGAAATGGTAAACATTATTGCAAGTGAAATGATCCAAACTTTCAATAGCGAGTGAAACATAATGTACTGCCACGTGAATAGACTATTTTTGTAGAGTGTTACTATATATTGCTAGATATCACCAGGACTACAAATTTAAGAGTCAATTACCACATAAGCTAAACATTTCCATAGTCCCCAATAGGTGGGTGGGGGGCTCTGTACTTTACCACTGTTGAAATCCTAACATCTAAAATACAGTAGATGTTAAGCATTATATGAACTGATGAAGAACAGCTACTACTTACAATTAAATATGTACCACGCAGAAAATTTCCAGAAGCAATAAGTTATTCCTTGTTATGACATTTCTTTAAAAAATCTCTTCCTTCACTTTGTCTGTGTTAAATGCATTTACATTCTACCTGTCTATCTGAAGAACTCTCACAACACATGAAGTGTGAAAGGTCTCCTGGAAACAGAATATGTGATTCTAAATAAAAATGCATATCCTTTAAAAACCTTTTGCAAGGAAGCAAATATTTCCATACCAACACAGTTCTTTCCATCTGTAGTTAATTCAAAGCCGGCATTGCAAATGCACTGGAAACTGCCGTCTGTGTTCACACATCGACCGTTTTTACAAAGAACGCCGTTCTGGATGCACTCATCGATGTCTAGGACAATCAAGGACAGTCAGCTATTGTTATTTTATAACACATTAAAAACAGTAAGATAGTCAGGGAATTTTTAAATGCCCAGTTTATATTTAAATGTAATATCCATGATTGTATTGCTGCTTCCACAAAGATTCCCTTGCTCCTTCTTAGAAAGGCAGGTCTAAGCAATTTGACAGCCCATATAGTAGCAGAAGAGGGAAAGAAAAGGAAATGGGCTGAGCAATGAGCCTAAGAGAGGGTCACAGCAGTGTGGCTGGAATTACTGGTGCAGCTGTTTTTGACATAGTGGTTACAGATCTTAAAAAAAAGAACAAGATGTTGGTCAAATGAAAAGTAACTCCAGAATTTCTGAATTAAGAGCCCTGTAATGAAAACTACTGGGGAAAGCTGATTCAAGCAACTACCCCCCGACAAATAGGAAATGAAAGAGAAAATAAGCAGAGTCATCTGGTAAAAGAATTCTGAGATGAATCAGCAGAGAGGTAGAGAGTTTGGACAATGCTGCTGGGTGAAGCCCTGAACCTGTGAATAAAGACAAGGCATGATTTGATGCTGGACTACATGTGGGGCTTAAAGAAAAGACTACTTGAAAATGACTGTAAATCTTCAACTCAATTAATCAGAGAAGGGTAATGCTGATCTTACTTGGAGAAAAAGAGGGTGTGATGAAGAGAAGAAAGATAAAGTGAATTTCTGGAAGGCCTAGGTTATATATGCAAACATCATGTATATGTAAAGAGAGAACCTCTGTGAATATTATAGAGTAAATATATAATAATGTAACAGTACTCATTCCACGCCACACTTATTTTAATAAATTTACTTTTAACCTCAATGGTCTTGGTTATGATATTTCATGGCACATTTTCATATGTGAAGGGAAACTGCCTTACCGATGCATGCTTGCTTGGTAGGAGTCCTCTGGAATCCAGCATGACATTTACAATAATAGGATCCAGGTGTGTTAACACAATCTCCATTAGTGCAGGGATTTGATGTGCATTCATCAACATCTGTGAGCAGCAAAAGAAACCATTATAGACTTCACTCCATTTGTAGAAATGTTTGTTTAAAGTACATTCGGCCCTTCCAAATTTGAGAGAAGGCCAGTTACTGGTAATAGTCTAAATAGCAGAGTATTTATAAATGAATGAAAATTCCTTTCTTCAAATACAGAGGCTAGTCTGAAGATTTACAAAAATACTGCCAATTGGAGAATACAAGAGAATTTACTTTACTCAAGAAATAATGGAATAATGCTCAATGATTAAAAGTGTGAGCTCTGAAAAGAGACAACCATGAGTTCCAATAAGCCGCAGCACTAATTACCTACAGAAATTTGGGCACTAAGTCTCACTAAGGTTTAGTACCTGGAGTGTCTGAAGAATAATGAAAGGCTTTTAAAGGTATATATTTATTATATGCTGCCACTGCTGTTGTTTTTAAAGGATTACTGAATATCTTTGTTATTACTTTTCGTGACTCATCTATCTACACAACTATATATCCACTGCGGTTTTGTTCTATGGTAACAAATACGGGTGGGGGAGAAATGAAAACAAAGCAATGTTTTTTCATCAGCTTCAGCTTTCTTTAAGGTTTTAAAATTGGTCCAGGGATTTATTCTTTACATAAAATAAAGTGCTGTGCAAACACCAGTTCTGATCTAAAATATGAGAAAGTCATTTTGTTTAAGGTCTGCTAAGGCTTGATTAAATGCAAACCCTTTATAGAATTCAGAGACTGCAAATTAGAGATTGAACAGTTGGACCAAGAAAATTCCAGAGAAATCACTCGTGCCAATGTTAAGTTTAATTTACATTCTCTTAGCAATGTCTACGAAATATTATATTGAATACTGGAAACTTAACATGCACTCCAGCTAATGAGGGCATAACGACTTGCTATTTCATGTACATGTAGAAGCCATTAACAAATACAATTCTAACTAAAGTTGAGAGCACAACAATAAAATCAATTCACAGTTCTACCATTTTAATGAACAGATTAGTCCTTCGACAGATGTTCTTAAACAAGAAACTGCTCTATCAAATTCACCAACCTCGCTGATACAAACACTCAGACTGAGTGCAATTAAGCTCTGTCTGGTAAAGAAAAACAAAACAAAACTTCATGGCAAATAAAATAGAAACTTTTACAGGATTAAATTTTTTTTTTCAATTCATCCAAAGACCCTTTCAGCCCATCAAGACTCACTTACATTTAAACTTTTGGTTGATAACATCAATTCTACCGAGCCAAAGGAGTGAAGCAAAATGAGAAAAGAGAGAAGGTTCAGAGTATTAGCAACATACTAGGTATAATCAATGGACTTTCCAATATGAAATAGCACCTTGGTTCACATTGCTGAAGATCATTTATATTTTCTGTGTGTACACTACTGAAATGCAATAATTGAAAGTGTACCGTAGATGTATCTTGATAGAAGACTCAATGCAAATCTCAGTTCCACTGAAGAACATGGGGCCATATGCCAAACCTCCTGCCTTCATGTCAGCTTTCCGGGAAGCCCAGTCAGCTTTCTGAAACATTTTCTCCACTTGAGAGCCTGCTGCCACGGTTCTGTGTTGCTGTGACAGCGCTGCTTCTTATTTTGCTATTACACCTGCAATTCATTCCTGTCTCCTTAAGCCCCTTGGGGACTTCACTGGGGCCAGGACCACAGAGATGTGACAGTTCACTTACTTCTTTCTTAATTGGAAGTGAAACCAATCACCAAAAACTATTAGTGATTTTAAAGTTACAGAGAACTTTAAGCCCCATTTGTTATTGTTTCCCCTCTGCCCCCAGATTATGGTAAGATTTGAAGTTTCAGACTAATCACACGTGATCACTGTCACCTCCTGAAACACACAACTTATGTGTTCTCTGAGTCTTACGTTCCAGTACCCCCAGTGACGGTGTTTGCTTTATCTCATTTACAGGAGCAGAAGCACTTATCTGCTAGTCAGTGCCCTCTGACTTCTTCTGTTTTCACTGGGGCCTGAATATGAATGAGCAAAATTCATGGGATTTTAAACTCCTAAAACAAACGAAGGAATTGTAAAAATGCTGACCATTAAAATGGTTAAATTCTGAAAAATGATTGGGGTTAAGGGAATATTTGCCCTTGAAAAATATTTTATAGACAAATTTCGAAGAGACTTTAAATTTGCAAGGTCTTTAAGACTACCTATATACCAAGAGGTGTATAGGTAATAATAAATTATTTCTCACTGTTCCAAAGTAAAATGATTTGAACTGAGTTAAAACTATTGGCTAATAACAGTTGGACTTACACAGACAGTAAGAGAGGAACAAAATTTCAGGAAAAGGAGAGAAAAACATGATGAGTAAATGTAATAGTTTTCTGGCTTTAGAAATAATTCTCATAATTGCAAAATGGACTTGGTTTTGTTTTCCTTGTCTTTGATCCTTTAATACAACTACTGTCTTCCAAATTATACTGTTTCAACAGGCATCTAAGAAAAAGGTTCTCAAATAACAGTGTCAGTTTATTACTCATTAAAATACTGGAACAATTCAAATAGTTATCACTCTTATCATGGGTTACTGCATTGAAAAACATTAGTTAACTATCCTCTTACATTTTTTTTGATATGCTAGCTTGTGATCTAAACTCAAAGTGATTGAAAACTTACACTAGAAACAGAATAAGACTAAAAATGTTAAAAAGTCATTTTCTGAAATCATACTCCAATATTAAACTGTCTCTTCAAATATTAATAGTTTGATAATCATGATGAGGCTTCGACTTTGTAGGGCTGAGTGATGAGGTCCATCTAGAACGTAACTGGTTGTAACGATGTTTGGGTAAACAGTCCATGTTTGAGATTCACATGAATATATTACCTATGGAGATAAACAATCCCCAAACCACATCAGACAAAGAATGGTGGCAGCCCTTCTCTCCTGGATTCTGCAAAAACTCAGACCCTATAACTGTGAAACATTCATTGTGTACAGTTAACTCATTTCTCCTGTACCTATGCTTGGGCTGATGATATATCATCTTTGGAGAAATGAGAAAACAGTCACTCTAATCATTTTCTGCAGGTTTTAATTTTCTAGCAGAATTTTAGTTTAAAGCCTGAGTAGCAATATGACCACAGAAAAGAATTTAAGACAGTTCACCTTTGTACCAATGGTTCATGAAGACACAGTGCCAGGATTGTAAGTGTGTTATGAGTGAGAACAAGGCACACACACCTCAGGGCATATATGAAATAAATGGTCTTGGGCTAACTAAAAATAGATTAATACTTGGGCCTACATTTACTTATTGGTCAGTATATCATGCAGTGACATCTAAATGACATCTAAATGACAAATATTAGTAGGACATCACTGTGTATGCAAGTGCAGGAGGGGATACTTTATATATTATATACTTATATTTTTCTGCTAGAAAAATCTTTTTCAATTTATATCATAGAAGTAAATACACCAGTATTTCATGGGTTCCTAAAATAACAGCACAACTCAGGCTGTCCATCACTTAAGTAACCATCAGCACTATCAGCAAAGCCAGGGCCCAGGGCTGCTGCCAATGGTCAGACCTCATACAACTCATTTGCATAGATGATGTGAATGGTGCCCCATGGGACTGTACAACTGTACACAGGAATCTTGAGCTAAGCCCTAAGTGATCACTCTCATCTTGTAGCCCAGTATATAGTTTAGAATGACTGGTTTGTCAACCATTGTATTTGGCTCACATTTTCCTTCATACTCCCAGTTCACTTAGGTCTTTTTAATTTAATATAGCAAAACAGGATGCTAACTTTCTGTGGCCGCACATCTCCATTTCAGTGGAGGCTTTGTTTAATAAAAGACCTTAAGCAGAATTTGCTATGTAGCAAATTGTTAAGTGCTTAATTATGAAACATATATATGATCACTTGGTAATACTATAAATAAAGTAATCTTGAAATGGCTCAATTAAAATCACCTGCTCTTAATAGATCATTAAAACCTACCATATACCAAATTCTGTACAGATTTATGTCCTCAAAGTATTTGATTTTTCTGCTTCATTTAATATCTGTCATTATTTTTCTCTTGAAAATGTACCAATCAGCTTTAGTGATATGACCCCTTCCAGATTATTTTGCTAACTTATCAACAATATTACTAAGTTTTCTTTATAGGCCCTAAATGTTGCTCTTTCACAGGATTATAGTACTGTGATACCTTGTCAGTTTTCCTGTTGTTCAACCTGTGACAATATTCACCCCTCTTTGTTCTAAATGTTGTTGACTCCAAAATCCTGAGGTGTGAGTAGTGCTGTTAGTATGAAACCTCTATAATCAAATGTCTAGGTGCTAAAGCTCAACATGTACAAAATAACTCATGAACTATTTTCTCCCAGTCCGCACACTCTTCCACATGGTAACCACACCATCAGATACACAATTTTTCTCAGTAGAAATATGGGGAATCATTTTAGTTTCCTACTCTCTAACTCCCCACAGTTAATATCACCAGTATTCACTAAATAGCCCCCCTGAATACTAGTAGAACCATTCTTTTTTTCTGCAGTCTTATACCACTGTTGTCATAATTTCCTGCCTCAACTTACAAAAACTGCCTAACTGGCCTTTTTAGGTCCAGGTCTTTCACTCCTAAAATCTTTACAATGAAAAAATAGGAAGAATTTACGCTCCTTACCAAGATGGATTTACTATTTCTCCTTAAAATACAAACAAAAGATAACATATATGAAGTTATGGTTTTAAAGAAACTTGGTATTAGCTAACAATGAACACAGATGTATAAGACATGAGAATAAATATGCCAGGTTCCATGGCTATTTCAGTGGAGGCTTGGACAGTTTCCAGACATAGTGCAGGAAACAGCCCAGGCAGAATGCATTGATTCCCTAGGGTAGCAGGAAAAAGAGCTGAGTCCAAATACAAGTCACTGTGGTTTACACACAGTACTGGAGAGGGAGAGCTGCATCAAAACAAAACAAAACAAAACAAAACTCAGAATGCCATGGAGTCCTCCTTTAGTGTTCAGCAGAACATGGATAAGCACTTGCATGTGAGGAAGCAACTGAAAGCCAGAGGAAGAATTATGCAAAACATAAGAGGTAAGAGTGCCTGGCCCCTACACAGGGCAAGAAGTAGCATCTCTTCCAAACAGCCAGCTGAAAGACCTCATGGGAGGTCAGGACAGTACAAAAAAGGATCATGTTGCAAATCAGGGAACAGTGGGCACCAGACTAAAAATTTAGGCCCACCTAAAAATCTTAAATGCAAGACTCGAAAGGATTAAACTATTTCTAAGCAATGCAATATATACCAGAATAAAGCTCAAGAATATTGATAGGACTACAAAGACACCAGTGTTCAGCAAAGGAAAACTCATAATAGTGTCCAATCAAAGTTTAATAAGCATGCAAAGAAGCAGGAATAAAGATTTACATCATGGAGGTAAGTCAACTGTAAACCATTCCACACTTGACACACAAATGCAATAATAAGCAGAGAAAGATATGGAGTATTATAATTGAAGTTTATACATTCAAGTGCTAGAGGAAGGTTAAAAATACAGTACTAGAGATGGCTATACAAGAAAGATCCCAACTGAACGAGAGATGAAATAACACATTAGATGGCATTAATGTCAAATTAGTTATGAATAAGAAAAGATTTTGGATCATATATACTGTTTCAGTTTCTTACACTAGGGAGACAATACAGTATTTACACATGTGAGTTTGATTTATTTCACTTATGAGTATGGTCTCAAGTGGTGTCCATTTACTCATAAAAGTCTCGATGCAATCTTTCTTGATAGCTGAGTAGTACTCCATTGTATAAAAATACCACATCTTTTTTATCCATTCCTTGGTTGATGGGCACTTGGGTTGTATATGATCCAAAATCTACAATAAATACTGTGTAAGGGTAAAAAACTGCTCAAAGAGCAAAAGTAATTGGGAAAGGGGAAAGCAGGAAAGAAGGAAGGGAAGAGGAAAAAGACATAAATCTGTATACACATATACGTAAGTTAGCTAAAATGACTATACTACTGAATGTATTAGTTACTGAAAAGTAACAGTTAATACTCATATGATTAGATCAATTTTACATGTCTATATCTGTTAATGTAAACAACCATGTTGAAGGTAACAATATGCAATATTACAACCATTGTCAAATTCCTATCATCTTGTTTTGTAGACATATAATGTTACTGTTTTGGATTTGCGGTTGTCATTTGTTTGTCTCTTTTGCTTTTTGTCTTTCTTTTCTGTGTCTTTTCTTTCTCTCTCTCTCTCTTTTTTTTTTTTTGTGGCACTGGGGATTGAACTCACAACCTCACACCTGTCAGGCAGGCGCGTAAGCCGCTGAGCCAAACTCCCAGCTTTTTTCTCTTAAATAAAAAATAAATAAATAAAATAAAATGAATAAGAAAAGATATGTGGAGCTGAAATCATTAATACAATAATCTAAAATGAAATATGTAACAACATAGGTTGTATCTGGGCATAGAGCAAGTTTTACTATATGAGAAATGATTCAACTGATACAAATTATGTTCTTTAATGACATAAGACTAAATTAAAAAATTGGTTACAGCAAGATCTCTGGAAAATTCCAAATATTTGGAACCAAGAAACAAACACTCTAATAATGCTGGATCAAAATAATAAGAAAGGAATTTGCAAAATATTTAAAATGAATGAAAAGGAAGACAATATATCAAAAATCGTAGGATAAAGTTAAAGAAAGAAGGACTTATGTGAAAAAAATGTATAGGACTAAAAGCCAATACTGGATAAAAAGTGTCAAAGTAATTACTTTGACTTTCAATTAAGAAACAAAACAAGCAGAATGAATAAATTGTATCAAGTAAATGTTAGAAAATGGTAAGAATCAGTGTAAACCAATGAAATAGAAAATGGAGAAAGAACAGAAAATCATGTTAGTTACTTGAGAACAATAAATTGATAAACTTTTAATTAGACTGATTCAGAAAAATTAAAAAGGAAAATTGACAAATTAGCCAATATCAGAGGTAGTATCAATACAAATTCCATAGGAAATATAAGGAAATATTAGGAAAAACTTTTGACCATAAATTCAGCAATTTAAGAGGAAATACACAAATTCTTTTAAAAACATAAAACTCCAAAGCTCCACTGAGAAAAAAATGACCCAAATAGCTCTGTATCTATTATAAAATTGAATTTGTAGCTAAAATCTTCTCACAGATATATCTTCATGTGTAGATAACTTCAATGATAAATTCTACTCAGCATTTAAGAAAGAAAGAATACCAATTCTATACAAACTCAAGAAATTTGAAAGGGTGGGAACAATTGCCAAATTATATTATGAGGCCAGTGTTACTATGACAGCATACCCAGACAAACACAGAAGTAAAGAACACCATTATCCTTTATGAATACAGATGTAAAATTTCTAAAATATTTTTAGTTAATTAAACCCAACAACATACAAAAAGAATAAAACATCATAATCAAGACAGCATTATCACAGCAATGCAAGCAATTAACCATATTAACAAACTAAAAATGAATGTGCTTATCTCAATAGAAGCAGACAAAAGATTTGACAAAATCCAATATGTATGCCAGAAAAAAAAAATTTCAACAGATTAAGAAAAAAGATTATGTTCAAGAACTATATCTAACATTATACCTAATGGCAAGGAGTGCTTTCTTCTTTAGATTAGAAACAAGACAAGGATAACTAACCCCATGGCTTCTATACAATATTTTATTGGAAATTCTAACCAGAGTAATGAGAAAAATAAAGAGAAGATATCCATATTTGAAAGAATATACAAATTATCTGAAAAGTCAATGAAATATTCTTTTTCCTTCCTAAGTATATATCTGCTTGAAGATAGCTACAATCTTCAACCAAAACAACAAATCAGAACAGATTAAATGTAGCTACAGACAAGAGATGAGAATCCAGTTGGCTTCTATGAAGGCAGACATTAAATAGATTTGCAAAAATTGAAAACAATGCCATTCACTTCAGTTCTTTTGTTTTAGAAAATATAGTTTTTCATAAAAATGTTACTTATGTTAACAGGTAATGAATGTATCATTGTTATTTTTAAATGGATGTTTTACATTATTCATCTTTGCTTTCTATTAAGTTAGTTATTGACAGATATAACCAATGAGTTTTAAGAATGTGCATGAATCCAAGATCAAAATATCTATCAGATTTTTACAATCCACTGTTGTTTCTGAAGAAAGGAATAATGAGAAATTCTTGAAGTGCCTAAATTCAGCATGTAGTTTAAAGGGGGTGGGGAGTAGAAGGAATAGCATGCACACAGAAGAGACAATCTGGGAGATTTACTTTAAAAAAACTTTTAAAACTCATATTCAGTTCAAAATGCTCTTATGATCTGGCAGTCATTAAAAAAACTAAGAAGGATTAAAGAATCACAAACTTACCTATGCAATCTCCATTGGCATCCTGCTTATAGCCCATGTTGCATTCACATCGGTAGCTAGAAACAGTAGGTATGCAGCGTCCATTCAAACAAAGATTAGCATGGTGCTTACAGATATCTATTGTTTGGTTCAGAATTGCTGTGAGAAATGAAAACACAGGTAATACTTAATCATTACAACATGCATTGATTTTTTTCAAGTTGGCTTTTAAGTCTCTTCGATTGTGAATTAATCAAGTGTACATCAGAAGCCCACATTATTCTATATTTTATTACTCTGTAATTTGGGGGACTGAAAAGCAAATTCTTGAGGCACATTTGCATTTAAGTTACACATCTGGAAACTGCCCATAATGATGTCTTTTTAAAATGTCAGGAATGTTCTACTATGCATTTGAGTGCTTTCCATTTGTTTTTTGTAACTCTGCTGTATATTTTGATATAGTAAATAGGCAATATGCCAAAAAAGATAAACATAACACTGTGGGACATCATTAAATAATATTAACAAGAGCAGAGCTCTAAAAAGAATGAATTTAAATTACAAGAACATGAATGCCAATTCTGGCATGAAGCTTATGGTTCTCAATTTCTTAAGCAATTTAACGAAAAGGTAAGGAAAAGATATATGCATTACAATATTTGCATAGGCACAAAACAGCATTTAGTTTATCTCAGTTGAGAAATGGTTTTGGAAAATATTTCAAGGAGCGCATAAATAGGGCATCTGCAACAGGCCAAGTAAAATACAGTGAAACCCAAAACATGCTTTTTGGTGGTGGCATCTGGATCAAAGTATTATGAGACTCTCATGTGTATTTTGCAAGGACCTAGACTTTGAATTAGGTCCCTCCCCCCGCCACACACACACCAGTACACATACCCACTTTTTGCAAACTAAAAATATACATTAGATCTTATATTCATATCACTTGAGGCAAAATACTAAAGAATTTACAGGAACTATGACCACTTACTTAGTCCAGTGATGATGGGTCCTTGTCCCCCAGCTCCCACACCAGCTCCCCCAACACCAGGAGAAAAGCCATTGCCTCCAGGGATGGGGAGGAAGCCCGCCCCTCCTGGACCATAGCCATTGCCGTTGCCATTTGGGAGAAAGCCATTTCCCCCAGCACCTCCAGGTCTGGAGCCGGCATTCCCTGGAATCCCTCCCATGGGAAGTCCCTCCATGCAAAGTCTGCGATATTCCTCTAGAAGAAAACAAAGGTTCATTAAACACAAATGAATGCCTTTCAGCATAATACAAGCGATTGGCGTGCAGTAATGGATCATGTTAGTTTGCCAATTCTACACAAACGAGCAAGTTATCATCTTCTTTTGCTGTGACGGGCCTCACCCTGGGCCTCACCCAAGGTAGCCAAGTGCCTTACAGCTAAGCTGGGCCCTTTCCTCACACAGGTGATCCTGACATGTTTTTAGTGCTGTCAGGAGAAAGGTACAGGTGTTTCATAAGATATTTAAAACCTGTATGACTGAGTTGCATAAACAATCATTTACATATAAATTTAAATTTTATGCCTCTAGGTAAAACAGAAAATTGCAGACATAAGTATGAATGCAAAAAATTTACTAGAGCAGGTGAAAAGTAAAGCTTTTGTAATGTATTCTGTTTCCTTTTACTTGAATCTTCATCAGTATTACACCTGCACATTTTCCTGTCTCTTTTCTTTCAGGAATATGTTTTAATAGACTCCAAAATAATGTTTTTCTTACTAATGTGGGTTTTAATAGCAGACAATATCTACTAAGTTTTGTTCCCTCTCTTTGATTTTATGAGTATCAAACTTGTGTGAAGAAAAGCAAGAACACAGCTATTGACTCATTTCCTTAACTATTCATAGAATTAGAGCGCTCTAGCAGAAGAAATAAAAATTTTTACTTTTATGTTATTGGTGGAACTAGAAGGTGCTAAAAGTATTTACTACTCATTAACTTTGCTTCATATTTTTAACATATTTTTAATTGATTTTGGTGTTTATTAGCTTAGTGACAGTGAAGGAATGAAGAATGTGTCTTGATTTTTTTCTCAATTATAGTATATACACAGATACATATCATAAGTATTTTTCCAAAATTTTCAACTCCTTTTAATGATTTTACAATTCAATATGAGAAAGAGAATATATCATTCTATCTTTCTGTGATACACATTAATTGCACTTCACTATTCACATTACATTTCACAAAAGGAGCTACTTCTCATTCATTCTAAAGCAATGTTCCAACGTCGACCCAGTTAACATAGCAGAAACTACATAGCTGACAGTATTCCTGAAATAAACTATGAATGTAGACCTTTATCATCTGAAGATATTAAAGGTTTGGAATGAAGGGTCAGGAAGATTAAAACTTGAATTTAAATACAATCTAATTTTTTAAATGCTCGCACAAAAACAAGTCAATAAGCTTTCAGAAGTTCGTCTGATGTTACTCATTGGGGATTATCAAGACTGATCCCAGATAAAAGAAGCTATCCTTTCCCCCATAAAAACACATAAATTATTAAGGGTACTAACAGAAATACAAGCATGATCTGACTTCAAGGAAAGAAGCAAAGCACATCTCTGTTCCTGGATTTCCAAACAATGCCTACCCTGAGCCCTGCAGTCAGTCACTTACCAGAGCCCCTGACAGGGCAGGCCTCGGGAATGCTTCCCATACCCCAGCAGCGACCAGGCTCACAGCAGCACTGCATTTTCGTCATCCTCCCCGGGAGCTCTTGTGCACAGCGACCATTCACCAGGCCCGAGAAACATGTGCCTGTCCTCTGATCTGAACAGACAATAAGCATAGTAAGATCCATTGCAGAATTACTTCAGGTTCTTTTTGTTGGTACCAGGGATCAAACTCAGAAGCTTGCACCTGCCAGGCAGATGCTTAAGTCACTGAGCCAACCTCCCAGCCCTAGTTTTTTGAGGCAGGGTCACACTATGTAGCTCAGGCCGGCCTTGCTCACACTGTAGCCCAAGCTGGCCTCAAACTCACAATGCTTCCCCTACCTCAGCCTCCTGAGTACTGGGATTAAAGGCGTGCACCACCACCAGATTCTCAAAACAATCATTTCACTCAACAGAAGAATGTAGGAGAAGTAAATTATTTTGCTTGTTCTCTATTGGACCCATTCATTTGCCTCAATTTCTTTTTTTTGTCTCAATTTCTATACATCTATTCAATAAACGTTCCTTGAGCAGTTATTCCATGTCATATTTCCGGAATACAAAAATGAAAAATGTGAAGCAGACATGAGGGCAAACTGCAGCGAGATGCTAAGCTTGGGCAGATTTGCCCTTGAAGGAAAGTAACACCTGACTCCAGTCCCCAGCACATGTGTTCTGCTCTCTGCCATTGATAGGTTTGAGTTGTTCACTTTGCAGTAACATCTGACTGCTACAGGTGCTAAACTAGAAAGGTTAATCAGTGGCTTGAAACAGAAGCATCAGAGTAGATACTTCACTAAAGCGAGGGCAGGAGCCACGGAGACATCCAAAGGAGAAGCTCGCAGAGGACGAGGATGTGTTGGATGTGTGTGAAGAGCGAGGGGCCAATAAAACCAGAGAAGAGCATGCAGAGAAGAGTGAAAGCACATGAGCTCCGAGAGATAATGAAGCATGTCTGTAGCTCTGTAGGCTGTTAGAGAAGGGGTTTTGAATTTTAATGGAATGTCATGAGCTGTTTTGATTACAAAACAACAGTGGTTGACAATTTTCTGAGAAACTGATTTCAGTGAGAGCAGGAAATCAATGAAGAGGACAACACAGACCTTCAGGTGAGAGACGATAATAGCTTCAATGAGAGTGGCAGCAGTGAAAGTGCTGAAGCGAGCAGATGGCAGGGCCGCTGGGAGAAGGGCCACTGGGAACTTGCTTGGATGTGGGGTATGAAAGAAAGTTGTGAAAACTTCCTAAATTTTTGACTTGCAAATCTAAGATGGTGATGACCAGGTGAGAAATTGAGGACACAAGACAACGTTCCTCTTTAAAACATGTTACATGTGGGATGTAGAATAAATGAGCTGGAACTCAGAGGAATGGTCGGCTAAAGATGCCTTTGTGAGCTGTCAGTGTATATACGTGAGGCTAAGCCGTGAGGCTGGATGAGATATTTTTAAGAACTTGGGGTAACAAAGTAGGTTCAGTGCTGATGAGAGGATAAAGCAGGGTGAGTAACAGTGTTATGGCTTGCGTCTAGATGTCCCCCCAAAGTCTGATGTGGCACCAATGGAGTTTTTTGGAAGTGGCTGGATCCAGGGTGTATGATCCTGGGATCAAGGATGTGACGCTGGGATTGTTTGATAGTGCAAGGGTAGTACTGAGTGTGAGAGTAGCCTGGGTAAAACCTAAGACACAGAAAGAGTATCACTTCAGTTCACTTGCTGGTTTCTTCTTCACTGTTTTGCTGCCTTCTGCCCACCATGAAGTTTTTCTCTTCTGCAACACTCCTCTGCCATGCTACCCTGTCTTGGAGCCAGCCAACTACACCCTGAAACCTCTACAATCTGTGAGTCAAAGTAAACCTTTCCCCCTTTAACTTTGGGTGTCAGAACAGGGCGTAGTGGTGCATGCCTCTAATCCCAGCACTCAGGAGGCTGAGGCAGGAGGATCATTGTGAGTTTGAGACCAGCCTGGGCTACAGGGTGAATTCAAGGCCAGCCTGAACTGTATAGTGAGACCCTGTCTCAAAAAATAGGACTGGGGATTTAGCTCAGTGGTGTAAGCACTTGCCTGGCAAGGGCGAGGTTGTGAGTTCGATCCCCGGTACCAAAACAAGAAACAAAAAACAAAAACACTTTGGGAGTCAGGTATTTTGTCTGAGCAATGAATTAAGTAAATAGGACAAGCACTCAGTTTGTCCATAATGCTATGGTGAGGAGTTCGCACCATTCTGCAGAATCTAGGGTCAAGAATCAACCAGATCAAATACAGGTTGAGAATGTACCAGAAAGTCAGACAAAGGTTAGAAGACAAGTTATGATGATTAAAAAAGACCACATAAAATGCAAAATTGCATAGGGACAAAAATCTATAAACTTTGTGGGCTTATAACCAAAATGGCCTTTATTTTAACCAATGAAAAATTGTGAACCTTATTAACTATATGTTATTCAGACTTTAGTGAGAGGCTTCCAAGAACACTGTGCCAATGGTCACAAGAAAATGTATTACAACATTCAAGGGGCTCCATACCAATGATGTACATGAAGATCATTAGTTACAAATAATTCCATTAATAGGTAAAGTAAAAAATTTTAGCACTAAATTCAGATTTTAACATAAATACACTATTTCCTTTAATGGTCATAGTATATCCCATGTCGCACCTAAATTGCCATGAAATAAATGAACTGGATTCAGAATACTTGAGAACTGACATTCAACCTTCCGTTTCTCAAGAAACCCAGTACACTCAAAACAAAAGCACTGACTTTGATGCACACATGTACGAGTTCACTGAAGACCTTTAAAGAACCGCAGAGCTGGGCTTGTACTGTTTTTCAGTGTGAAGAATCACACAGGTTCATTTTTATTCCTAACAATGGTCCAGGGAGATAAGCTTTAAAATATTGATTTTAGGATCCCAAAGTATCGTATTCCTAGATTTTTGTGATTGTTATGCCCCTCAAGAACAGGGTGTAAATTAAGATAATAAAGTCCCATATTGTTATCAGTAATCACTAATGTTATAGGACACAATCATTATACAAAGTAGTATGTAAATATTTGTTTCTTCAAGGATTTTGACAGGAGGAGGAGATTGCAGCCTACAGTTAGGAGAAAATAAAACAACCATAGCCCAGAGTCAAGAAATTTACTTTTACATCCAAATGTTATTAATTGTCTGATTTTGTGATGATCTTTAATTCTTATTTTTTCATAAAACAGTGTTGATCAGGGAATATAATAAAACAAGGTATTTTATGTTTCTAGCAGAATAGTGGATTAGCTGTGTTGAATGCCCCTCCTAATCAACATATACTAGATGAAACACACACACACAAAAAAAGTATCACCCAGCTGCCAAAATCAATCAATCAATCAATCAATCAATCAATCAAATGAGCTCCCCAAAAGAGATGAAAATGGGATTCTCAGGAGGTAAGTGAGCATGCAGTTGGGTTTCATCTTTAGGCTTCTGTTAAAGGCTAGAGACACTGTATTTCAACTGTGACAGTTTCCCTGGACCCAGAACATACAAGATAAAAAGCCCAGGCTCCATGTCCCACTACATAATAAGAAACTTCCTCATTAAGTACAACCCCAAACATCCCTAGCATATGTTTTGATTCAAGAGATGAGGGACAGAAGAGTGTGGTGTCTCACAGTCTAGGTTTCCCAAAAGGTAGATGTATTTCGCAGCAAACCAGTACGGTACAGTCATCATTCTTTCCTGTGTGTGCCTGAAATGTCAAGGTCCTTAGAAAAAGCTGTATTAAAGATGTTATCATGTGGAAGAATATTTGGAATTAAGAAAAGGGCACCTGAAAGGAAAAATATGGTCCAAGAGCATCAGCACTTGAAACAAGGAATTAAGAGGGCCAGCAGCAGATGAAATACCATGAAAATCATTGTAACACTTGGGGTATGTTTAATTGTAGGACGGATACATTATATGTAAAGAAAACACACCTATTCCTCTAATTATCTTTCATCACCCTCACTCGGTTTCCTGAACAAGGTTTGCAAGACTCTTATTTACAGCCACGGGGAAAAGGAGGAAGCAATTCATCTCCTCTGATTAAAATATGAATCTATCTTGAAACAAAATAATGGTTTCACTTATCATTGTGTTTCATTCCCTGACATTTAGTTCACACTGAATTTAAGAGAACTCATGGTTAATTACACGATGTGATGAAACCTTGGTAACAGCTGGGGATTGTATCCTGAAATAATGTCTCCTTTGCTCATTAAAAAATAGAGGGTTCAGCCAGAAAGCACAGAGGTTAGCCCAGGTCAGGACACTGGTGAGGGCGCACTCAGTAAATAGCAGGCATTGTCTCAATGACACTGGATGCCTGCACCTGCTTCTCTGATGGTCTGGCTCCAGTTTGGGTTCCCCTTGATTACTTCTGCAGATTCTTCCTATTCCTAAAATACTTTCCTGTAAACTTTATGTCTCCATTATCCAAAAGTAACTGGACTCAAAACGTTTTCTTAATTAAAGCAAGAATCTCTGTTTCACTACTCGCCCTTTACCCGATTCCAGTGAAAACTAAAACTCTGTTCAGTATGCTCTTTCAGCCTTGTCTTTTTCTTTAGCGTTTAGTTAAACATACTTAGGAACCTGGGGTTCTTTCTCAAGTGCTTTGCTGCAAATGCACATTCTCACATGTGATCATTGCCCAGTGTCACAAGGAGCGCTGCATACTATGTAAACCATCCCACACTTGCTTCATTTTTTAAAAAGCACATTCTGGCCATCATACTATGTCATTGTATGGCCCCTTTCTGCTTTTAAAAATTTGCTTTCTCATCTCACCTCCAAAAATATACCCTGCCCCATTGATTTTCATCTCTGCCCTGCTCAGAAATCTTGATGGATTCTCACCACCCTCAGGATCAACCTGGAGCTCTTCAGCATGGCAGTTAATAACCTCAGCGCCAGCATCTCCACCTCAGCCCATCGTCCTCGCTTCCAACCTCTCTTTCTCATTCATGTGTGTCCCAGACAAACCTTCCTCACATCTCCTGAGCCCACTCACACATGTTCTGCACCTATGGTTCTGCTCACATCCTTGCTGTGCACAGAAAACTTTGGTAAAGCTTGAAGAAAAGCATGAGGTTATTGTGACAACATCATATTACTGTCTGAATTTCTAAAGGCCTGCTCTCACTTTCTAAACCTGTGGCTGACTGGTATTTTCGAGTCCTCCTGCTTCGGGTAGCCGCTGTCACAGGAGACACGCGGTCCTGCCTGCAGAGTGGCTTATTGCTGCTTGTCCATTCATTCCTTACTTACTGCCTGCTGCCACCACTCTTCTACATCTGTGCTTCACTGTGGAAAGTGGGTATTAATGATGCCAAGGGCAGCGAATTCCAAAATGATCTAATGCTTATTAAGTAATGCTACTGATATGGTTGTGTTTTTTTTGTTGTTGTTTTTTTGTTTTTTTGAGACAGGGTTCCGCTATGTAGTTCTGGCTGGCCTTGAGCTCACTTTGTAGCCCAGGCTGGTCTCAAACTTGCAATGATCCTCCTGTCTCAGCCTCCCAAGTGCTGGGATTACAGGCGTGCACCACTATGCCTAGCTTTAATATGCTTTTAAGGAAAAAATTATTAGTTTTGCTTCCTCCTTTTAGAAATGGCACATTAGTATTCTGTCCTTTAACAAAATAGGTTTTTCCTGGACATTTAAACACTTGATAACACACTAGATAAAATTACATCAGGAATTTGTTTTTTGTAGTTAACATACAATGAAATGAGAACACTACCCTGTCTTAAAATTAAAATGCCCAGTTAAAATCTCCTGCCATGTGAGACTTTTTCTACACATAGAAAAAAACAAAAACAAAAAACAAGTTATTGATGCTTTATAATGTGGTATAGACTCAGGATATTTGTATTGAATAGATAATATGTAGCTCATACTAAAAGATGCTTTGAGTTCATCCAACTCATTACCATTAACATATAGAGCATACAGTTACAAAAATTTCATATGGCAATATCTGTGACATATAATTCAATAATTAAATTATATCTAAGATTCATATTTTTAAAAATCGAAGTCAAAGAACTCTTACATATTTATTTATTTTTTATTTATTTATTTTTTTGCGGCACTGGGGATTGAACTCACAACCTTGCGCTTGCCAGGGCAGGCACTTAAGCCGCTGAGCCAAACTCCCCAGCCCTGGTTTTTTGAGGCAGGGTCGCACTATGTAGCTCAGACCGGCCTTGCGCTGGCGTTGTAGCCCAAGCCGGCCTCGAACTCACAACGTTCCACCTACCTCAGCCTCCCGAGTGCTGGGATTAAAGGCGTGTGCCACCACGCCCGGCTACTCTTACATATTTAAATGTGAGATTTTTGTTTCATATGGAAAATACATACTTACTCCAAATGCAACATAGTTATTCAAAAAAATTTTCAAGCTGCTTTCTTTTTTTTCTGTGTGTGTGCCACTGGGGATTGAACTCACAATCAAGCGCCTGCCAGACAGGGGCTTAAGCCACTGAGCCAAGCTCCCAGTCCTAGTTTTTTGAGGCAGGGTCACACTATGTAGCTCAGGCCAGCCTTGTGCTCACGTTGTAGCCCAAGCCGGCCTCAAACTCACAACGCTCCTCCTACCTCAGCCTCCCGAGTGCTGGGATTAAAGGCATGCGCCACCATGTCCGGCTTCCAAACTGTTTTCTAAATTTTAACATTGGCTTTCTAATTTCTCAGTCATCCTCTCTGCTTTGTAAGTGCTCCTCTGTTGCTGGGAGTGAATGCTGACGATTTAATGAGAGGCACTTCTGGTTAGCTAAGGACTCAGTTTCTGCAGCTCAGCCAGCTCTTCTTGCCTTTTGAGTATCCAGGACCGCAGTTCAGCGCCATAACATCATGTTTCACAGGAGGCCAAATGATACAAAGCAGTTGTCAACCAACACGAAGTTCAAGAAAATGAAGTTCCTGAATCTGACATGATCTAATTCATTCACTGGTTTTCCTTTTCATTCAAAAAAGATTTACTGAGCACAAAATTTATGCACTACATTACAAGAGCTGCACAAGGCAGGAACCATGGAGCTCCAGTCTTGGCAGTAAGCAAAGTACAAGTACTTGTGACAATATAATCAACTCTGAGATGAAGGAAGTGAAAATTATAATGAAAGGGCTGATTATTTCTGCCTAAGAAGAAAATATGTATTAGGTTAGAAGGCCTACAAAAAAGCGATACCTAATTTGAGACAAAGAATTAACTGGGTTTTAATGAGCATAGAAGATGGGAATCAAGATGTTTTAGGCACACAGGATACTGTGGACAAAGGCAAGGCAGTGTGGTGGATGTTTGGGAATGCAATATGAGTGTGAGATCACAGGTGATTAGATATAATGAGTCTGGAATAGAGGTGCGACCTGATTCTAAAGGAGTTCAAAGTTCCAGGTGAAGATCTATAAAGGAGGCAAGAGACAAAAAGAGTTCATCATAATTTAGTGGTCAATTTAGTGGTACTGAAGAAAGCCAATTTTACTAAATGCTAAGTCAAGTGCAGATGTGGCTTCCTTTTTCTTCTCCTCCTAATGACAACTTAGTAATGATGATAATGCAGAATATTTTACTGAAGAAAATTTACTAGAAGAAACTGAAGTAGAGAGGAGTATCTTGCCTGAGGCCTCACAGCTTTGAAATAATGAGATAATGGAGATGTTCATAGCCTCACAAGTGTTTCATAAATGTTAGTTGCAATTTTTACTACTACTATCATAATTTCTTCTATTACAACCATTATTACTCTTCCACAAGTTTGTATGATGGCAATATGGTTTCCTGAAGGTACAACACACATCGTTCCTATTTTCATCACTACATTTTATCAGTAGAATTCAGGCCTTAGTCCATTTACTAGTGAAGCAGGCCTTCTAGAGGACCAAGCAGGCCCATTCTTTGTGTACTGAAACACACCTCTAATCCCTACACTATGTGACTCTTCAGTGCCCCCAAGAGAATTATACATATTTCTTCCTCTCTTTTAGCTACTGGCAGCTTAAAATTGAAACTGACTAAGCTGAATACTCAAGGAGACCAATTCAAGGGTGGCTCAGTGTGTCATGATCATGCATCAAAGGACATTTCATAATCTGTGCTCAGCGAGAGAGAAGTCTAGGGCTTGCTCAATGATGGATGACCTATACTATGACTGACAAGCACAGTTTCATCTTTCTAGACAAAGGAGAGCATACAGATTTATCTGGTTTTTGAATATGATTAAAACACAAAATTAATGGTGCCAATTTCTTTTTTGTAATATCTATTTTTACTAGAATAAACAAGCTCTAAGTAAATACGATGTTGACTACATTTATGATTCATACCAACAAAAGAACTTTTAATTACTACATTCGGTCTCCCAAAGAAGATTTTAAAAATCTGATGCTTTTGTGTCTGTAATATTGGGCATGAACAATGTTTTGAGGAAGTCTTTCTTTATCCTTCAAATGATTTTGACAACATAAAATAAACCCAGATGGCATCCGAAGCTGAAGTCTTTGCAAACAGTACCTGGTCTGTTGGTCCTCCAAGAGTGGTACCGTTTACTTTAAACAATTTTCAGCTATTTCCCCAATGGTTTTATAATTGTTGCCATCTTCATACCTACTTGGACTGTTCTGTCATGATAAAGGAACCGTATATTGTGCCTTTAAGTAAGAAGCTTACCAATGCATCGAGAACCATCTGTTGAGGTTACGTATCCACGTGGACAAACACAAAAATAGCTTCCCACGGTGTTGGAACAGTCACCCGTTTCACATATCCCAGGAATGATGCTGCACTCATCGATGTCTAATCAAGGGGAGAAGGGAAAGATAATTGAGAAAGGCCTTCGTGAAATAAAGGGATTTAAAACAAAACAAAACAAAAAAAGAGTATGAGAGCGCTCATGGTTGATTAGGTCAGATCATGTAACCCTAGAGATACTCTTGTTTCAGGCCCTGAAGAATTTCTCACAGATTATCTATGGGAACTGAGATGAAAGTAAACTCCCATGGTAGTAAAACAAGGCCAACAAAAGCAAAACTCTATATCTTCCCCCCCACCAAATGCAATTTAAATTGGAAATAAGTAAAAATGTCCATGTTTTAGTTTCCATTCTACATCAACTGGGGAATTATCCTACTAGAGCCCTTTAAAAAAAAAAACATGCACAGTTACATCTTAAAATACAGAAAATTATCTTTGAAAATTTATAGCTAATTTTCACTCTAATTATTTGAACCAATAGAGTGGCTAATAATTTTTTTTTCCTATTTGGCTTTACAATATGTTTTTGTACTTATATTTGGATTTGGGTATACCTGACATTCTGAGAATAACTTCAATCTAAAGTAATACAGAAACACAGCAAAGGGAAAACTCAGGAGGACTGGGAAAGGTCCAGGTTTCCTATTGTACCTCCCTGCACTTAGCCATTCAGCTCACTCAAGGCTAGGAATGCTCTATTTCCTTTCACATTAATGAAAGTTCTGCTTTCTTTTAAGTTTTCCATAAAGCAGAAAACCTGGCCATTTATATAAGCTTTAATGTACTTCACTAATCCAGTGAGCAGAGAGAGGTGGAAAGTCAAACAAAGCTACAATTCAGTATACTGGAAGCTAATTGCTAATGCATTTAAAAGGAAATGAGCCACTGTGAGGAAAATCCAGTCAGGGATGCCTGATTATTGGTAGTCTTTTTAAAGGAACAGATATAAATAGCAAAGACCAATGAATAGAAGGAACAATCACAAAAACCATAAATATGGATGATTACTTAAAGTCAAAATAAATGAGTGCTTTTAGTTTCTTTTTAGTTTTTCTCAAGATATATATACATATTCATATTCTTTTAAAATATATAGAACTAAAAGGGTAGGAAAAAGAATTACATTCTTACAGTAAATGTAAGGAAACTTGTATGAATATCACAATTTAAAAAAATGGTCAGCAATGCCTTTCTTGCATTCCTCTATTGGTCTATTCAACCCCCTTCACACAATATTTCAAAGTCACTCTTGCCTACAAGTTGTATCATGAACTAACTATATGCTTGTATTTCTTCTGTGCATGTTCTTTTAAAAGTATTACCAGATTCAGATATCTATGAAACATCTTCATTTGAGGCTTGACAGCTGCTGAAGACAGAGGTAAAAATCTTATCTACCAGCGCTCTAAGAGAGAACAGAATTCTAACATGAACAGACACCACGAGGAATAAACATGTAATGTGGTGAAAGACCTACCACTGGATTTAATCCAAAAAATGAAACCAGGTGTGTACAATGAGGACCTGTCACATCCTGTGTTGTTGGCCGAGCACAGGGCATCTTAACCCGACTCCACATGGATTCAGTAGACCAAACAACAACTACAATGGGTTCACCAAAAAGTCACCTCTAGATGGGAAAATGAAACAAAACAAAACAAAACAAAACAAAAAAACCCAAGGAAAGTACAAAGTACAGCAAGTAGCATAAAAGTGCAGACTAAAAGGCACCTTCTTTAGGAGCTTGTGAAGCCCAGGATTGACACAAACTCTTAAAAATTAGAAGAACTCAAGTCCATCATTTAAATGTTAATTTACATTTTTAGATATTTCCTTTCATAATAAGGAACATCTCCATTCCTTCGTCCTAGAGGGCCTTCCCTCCCTAATAACACAAGAGTATAAAACTGAAAGATGTATAACATTTTTCTTTTCTGGGGAAAAATATTTGGGACACAGAAGAACACATGGACAGGTATTAAATTTGGTTCTCCTGCTAAATATTTTATTGTACAAAATCTCTATACAGGGCCAGGGATTTAGCTCATGGCATAAGCACCTGCCTAGCAGGCACAAGGTTGCACGTTCGATCCCCAGTACCAAAATAAAAAAAAATCTCTATGCATAATAATTCAGAATTGTCCTTAAAATTAATACTACATTTCACAATTAGACTTGGAAGGTGTATCTTCACAAATATTAATTATATATTACCTGGGTATAAACAGATGTTTCCAATGGTGACAAGTCTATTCAGGGGGAAAGGTGAAGTCTTAACAAGGTCTGCGCACTTAATGTCCTTCCACCCACCTGTTTTTGAACTGTTTTTAAAATCTTTATCAGTTTGGAGCTTTGATTTGTATCAGAAAAACATCCAAACTAACATAAACCAGAAATGTAATCACTCTCACATCTGGAAGCCCAGAAGTAGTATGGACCTGAAACTTGGTTTAAACCAAAGTCTCATGCTCAGTCTACGAGATGCTCAGCTATGCTTTCCGCTATGTTCTGACTTTATCCTTAGGCTGCTTTGATGTGACGAAGTCCCTGGAAGTGGTGTGCATTAATTCGTTGACAGGGACATCTAGTGGAAGAGAGGCTGTCTCTCCAGTGGCTCACTCCTAAGAAAGAAAACTTTCTCCCAGAAGTTCCAGCAAATTTTTTCTTAATGTCTTAATATGTCAATTTTGGAATGATTCCTCAGCCAGGAAAATGTGCTGAGTGGCTCAAGCCTGGAGTCCTGACCTAATTACTCTAGCGAGCAGAAAGCAGTTAGCTTGACACTAATAAATAACGACCAAACACAGCTTGGGGTGGGCGAGTCTGAAAATGTGGCACAGCCCAAGAATGGAAAGTGTATTAGAATGGCCAGGAAACTAATGGGCAATAAGCTAGTGACGCATGAGCCAAATCTTGGAGAGCCAACCCAAGGACTTTGGCTTTATTCTGAAGGAGATAAGTGCTATCTAGGAAGGAATTTAAGTTAAATAAGAGTATAGCGTAAGTAAATCAATATTTTAGGAAGACAATCCCTATGTTTTATGATAGTCTGGTGACAAATTCTGGAAGCCTTAAATTAGGCTTTATGAGGAAGAGAACAAATGTTAAAAGACAATCAGAAGGAAAAATCAACAGGATTTTATTACTGGAAAATATCTCAGACAAGAGCTTGACTAACAGGGTAGGTGATACAGTGCTATAATCAAGGGACAAGGCACAGAGGAAAGAACCCATCCTGAGGTTGAACTGAGTTTTGGACATTCTGAAATGTGATGTTTGGGAGAAACAGGCAAACATTGTAAGCACACAGCTACAAATTTGGGTATGAAAGAAAGCAAAGAACTCAGTTGTGAAGTTACATCTACATGATTTATCACCAAGGACGTGGCTTGCATTTGACACTGTAGCAATGGATTTGATTTTCAAAGGGGATAAATAAACAAAAAGTTACATTTAAAGAGGGAGCCACGAGATACACCAACATCAAAAGAAAGTCAGAGGAAAAAAAGCTCAGGATACTAGAAGGTAAGAGTAGGGAGGTTAGAGAAAGGCGTGAGGAATGAAGCCAGCTAAGAGCACTATGAAAAAGGAAGGTTGTGGGGAGCACTGTGGGGCAAAGGCGCAGAGGAGTGGAAAGTGTTAGGCAATCTGAGGAATCTGCACACAGGTTTTTTTCTTTTTCTTTTTTTCTTTCTTTCTTTCTTTTTCTTTTTTAAGAAAATTAGATCTAAACAAAACCATCTGACAGATTTCTGACTGCCAAGCCACTTAACCTCATATTTGTCAACCAATATTTACATTTATTGTAAAACTCGCTCTACGCAGGATATAACAAATAATTTGGTAAGCAGTGTGATCTCAGATACCACTGAATTCTCACAATGCTGCCTGAGAGATGCTGTCAGTCCTAATAGGTTCATGTCACACATAAAAGCAGTCCACGTTCACACTTACGTTACACAGAACTTAGTACAAGTAAAACAAGAAATTTCATTTTAAACAGCATTCTTAGAATATTTCCTTTCTATTGGTGCCAAAGCCTACTCCCTGTCACATTTTTGGTACAGAAACAAGTAGATGTATTTGTTACACGTTGGGCTTCTATTTATTGATATATACTGTGTTATACTAAGAATACTCAGGACCTGAAGTGTTAAATGCCATAAACCTTTCCCCATTTCATTTTAAGCTTTTCTAAAAATGCAAAATATTAATATTGATATAAAATATAGTATATTGAAAAGTTAACATCTGTTTTCCCCTTTTCAGATTTTGAGAGTATGATATGTATCAATTGCTTTCAGAATTTCACTATATACTTACACACAGCTTCAATATTGTTACAATCTAAGTACTGTATTAACTTATCCACTTAAAAGTGCAAAACTCAATTGTTTTTAGAGTACTTCCAGAGTTGTATAACCATCACTAAACCTAATTTACAACATTTTCATCACAATGAAAGAAACTCCACCCAGTTAGTAATCACTTTTCTTATTCTCCTCTAAGTCTGAGGCAAACACTAGTCTTGTCTCTACTTCTATACATTTGCCTGTTGTAGATATTTTATATCAATGAAATAATAAAATGTGGTCTTTTGTGATAAGCTTCTTCCATTTAGCATGACGCTTTTAAGATTCATTCATGCTGTGCCATGGAACAGTGTTTCATTCCTTGCAGTTGCTGGATACTGTTTTACTATGTGGACATACCACAGTGTATTTACCCATAATCAGTTGATGGATACTTGGGTTATCTCTATCTTTTGGCTATCAGAAGTAAAGCTGCTTTGAATATTCAAGTACTAGTTTTATGCAGACATATGTTTTCACTTCTCTCAGGTAGAGACCTAGATATGTAATTGCTGGGTCATATAGTAATTGTTTCGTTTTTTGAGGAACTACCATACTGTTTTCAAAGTAGTTGTAATATTTTACACTGTCATAGTAATGTATGAAGGTTCTAGTTTCTCCATATCCCCACTAATATGCATTATCATCTTTTTCTATGGGTAGTAAATGTGAAGTGGTATCACATAATACTTTGTTTTGTATTCATTAATAACTAATGATATCCTGCATATTTTTCGTGAGCCTAAATCTTTTGTGTATCTTATTTGGGGCAGTATTTATTCAATTACTTTGTCTATATTTAATGGAATTACTTGTTTTTTTAATAATGAGTTCCAAGAGTTCTTTATGCATGCCCCATAGATGGCATATGATTGATACATAAGCTGTAGCAACAGGTTTTCAATTTCAATTTCTACAAAAAAGAAACCAGAAATTTGGATAGGAACTACACCAAATTGAGGAATACTCCCATCTTAACAATATTTAAGTCTTCTAACCTATAAACTGGTGTTAGGGTCCACAAATTCACAATGGCCAGTTTCACATACTTCCTTGTGGGATGAATGGAGGCCTGGGATTACTGGCATTACCCTTTCCAGATTTCCCATTACCCCATCAGGGGAGGGCCATCCTCTCTCACCTACTAAGACTAAGACTATCAAAACTAAGACTAAGGCTACTAAGACTAAAGATGCTCCAGGGAAAGACCTTCGTTAGTGTAAGAACACCACCACCCTGAGTTACCCGATAATCCCCTCCTCAATCAATAAATGCCGAGGTTCTGGCTGCCTCATGGCCTTTCGCCCTTCGTGAACAATTGGTCCTCTTGATATCCATGCTGCACTGGCATTTTGTCTCTTGCTCTTTCTTTTTTTCTCTCTCACATGCACCATAATGTCTAGTAGTTGGGGCCCACTGTAGGGGTCTCCAATAACATGGAACATCTTTCCATTTCCTTAAGTCTAGCTTCTTTCAAAAAGATTTTAGTTGTTAGTAAATCTGTTAAATCTGTTTCCAAAATCAAATCAAGAAAGATCAAAACATTTTCTGGGTTTTGATGATATTACCAATGGAATGTTCATTACTAGTGTACAGAAATAAAATTAATTTTTGTACATTGGTCTTGAACTATAAGCTTGCTTAATTCATTTATTGGTTCTAATAGTTTCTGATGACATTAGTGGACAGTGATTTACTTGATACCTTATACGTTAAATGAATGACATCAGCATAAAGAGATACAATAGTCTTCTCTTATCTGTGGTTCTGTGGTTTGTTAACCATGCTCAAACATGATCCAAAAATGCTAAATGAAAAATCCCTGACATAAATAATTTATAAGTATTAAACTGCATGCCATTCTGAGCAGCATGATGAAATCTTGCCCCATGTTTGGGATGTGAATCAAAACCATTGTTAAAAGTATTATTAGCCCATTCTGTGTTTAAGTAGCTCCTATTTCACTTAATGGTTCCAAAGCAAATGGGCAATACCTAACTGATAAACCTAATTTATAAATTAGACTCTATCACAAGTATGAACAATAGGGGAAAATACGTATACAGTGGTACTTCTGTTTGCAAATGCTTCTGTTTGCAAACAATTTGGCTTTCAGACAAAAGCATTTGACAAAATTTTGCTTCACAAACAAACACAAATGCAGCCATCTTCCCCAAAATTGTATAACAAATTAAGTTCATGAACCACGGTACCACTACATGGTTTTAGGCATTCATTGAGGGTCTTGGAATTTTTTCCTTGTAGACAAGGGGAGATTACTATACTTTTCCATCTTTCCGGTTTGGATACTTCCTTTTTCTACTTAGCTGCCCTGGCTAAAACCTCCAGTATAGTGTTGATAGAAATGTAAGGGAGTAGTAGTACATCCTGATCTTAGGTAGACCTTGCATTTTTCAGTATGATGGCAACTGCTGGATTTAGCAGGCATTCTTTATCAAGTTGAAGAAGATTTTTTCTATCACTAATGTGCAGATCTTTTTTTTTTTGGTAGTGGGGATCGAACTCACAACCTCACACCTGCCAGGCAGGCACTTAACCCACTCAGCTAAATCCCTGGCCCAATTTGCAGATCATTTTCGTATTGTAATAGCATACTTTTTTCAAAAATTTTTAGGCGCCTATTGAGATGTCCTGTACTTATATATAACACTGATTTTTCAGATGCTGAACCAATCTTCCATTCCTGGGATAGCTCTCAACTGATAGTGATGGGTAATCCTTTTTTTCTTAAATAGAACTAGCTTTGATAATTAACAATGAAGTAAAGTCCTTATATGGTACTGGATTTTAATTTACAGAGTCTTTAAATAGTTAATACTTTTGAAAAATATATTTTTACCTGTCAAATTCTTGTTTTGTTAAGAGAAAGTTTACTGAGATCCTTACTTTACTATTCTGGAGGCCTTCCCTTCCCAGGTCGTGATTTTTTTAACTGACTTTAGGTTTTCTACTTAAATCTGAACCATTAATCTTTGGACATCTTACTGATTACACTGTTGTTGTAACTAAGAAAGCTGATATAATAACCTCCCTAGACCAGTCAGTCAGTTAGCATAAAATTAATTTCTCCTATATACAATTTATTAATGGGACAGTGGACAAATATAATCCCTAGAATTTTCCTGCGCATCCTCCCCCACACAGTGTAAGCATATACAGCAAAGTTAGGAAGGAGAGTTACAAAATTTCCAAACCACCATTCTGTTTTACTTTCATCCCCAATTGTTGTATTTAGTAACATATTTTTGTTGAAAAATGGCAAACACATACTCAACTTTAAACAAATGTGGAAAACAACTTACTGATGATTAATAATTGGCTGCAAGGGATATAAACACTTTGAAGTAAAAATAATTTATTTCATTCTTTTCAAGATACCTGCCAATACTGATAAAGAACAGGTTTGAATTAAGAGGTGATAACATGGCCCAAAGCTCCAGTTAGTAAGGAGGGGATTAGGAGAGAAAAGAATAAATGCAAAAATATCCTGGAAGTAAAAACAAAACAAGAAAAAAGATCAGGAAGCTTCCATTATTATGCTAATAATGATAAAATCAGAAAAACTTAAAAAGATATTTGGAGTAAAATTGATGGTTTCTTCATTAACATTTTGAGTTACCAGTATCTATGCTACAGGCAGCTGAGTTAGTTAGAAATGTTACAGGCAGTCAGACATGTCTGGGCCCTCAAAGGAGCCAGTGCAGAAGTTCAGATACCTTGCAATCTTAGAGAAGACAAACACCTCCAGAAGTGGGCCAGATCTCAAGACAAAAGACAAAGCAAATGCACCCACATCCTAAGCATTCACAGTTCCAAATAGTTCTTTCTCGATCACCCTGAAGAAATCAGGAGTCAGCATCCCACCTCCTGACAGGAAGAGTCACTGCTGTTAAGCATGCCCACTTATGTGACTCGCTTTTCTATTTGTTCCTGATTTAATCAATTTCACCTGAGCAATTAATCTTATTGGTTGACCACAGTTCTGTCCCATCTTATGAGTTCCCATTTTTCCCCACCTTGGACCCGTTTCACCTCATGATTTTACTCTGTAAAAGTCCCCAGAAAAGATAGTCTTTGGCAACCCACTTGGGACTCCTTCTGTCTCTCAGACAGCAGCTTTCTTTTTGTCAGTAAACATACTCTGCTCTTAACCACCGTTGTTCGTAAAATTCATTCTTCAATTTTAGAGAACACGAACTCATTCTGGACATACAGTAGGTTGGGAGTTTCATTTCCCTATATCATCTAGACAGGTGAATGTCCATGGCTGATCTTTAGAAAGTGAGTGGCATCTACTGATACAGGTAGTTGAAACCATCAATGTGAATAAAAACAAAAGGATAAAGAATATAAAGTGAAAAGAAGAGAAAGAGAGGAGAAAATGTTAAAGTTATTAAGAGGATATATTCATTTTAAAGAAGAGAAACAATTGAAGATAAAGCAAGAAGACTGATCACCAGGTTGTTGAAAAGTATTCAAGTTTTAAGGAAATGAAGAGTGGGTAGGCACCAGTAACGGCTTCAGTGTCATCCTGGGAACATATAAATACGTGAATTTACAAGAACAAAGGAAACTATGACTACTAATAGCTGATTTGGGGATGGGGAGATGATCCTGAATTATCTAGTCCAATGTAATTACAAATGCCAGGTTCAGAGAAATATTCGAAGATATCGCACTGCTAGTTTTAAATATGGAAGGGTTCATAAAGCCAAGATGAATGGTATTCAGTAACATTTAGGAAACTTATGGCAAAGAAACCAAAAATAGTAGAGAAGTAATTGAGGAGGTGGAGGAGAGGTTCTATATTCATGTGCTTTAGGATGACCTTGGTTTGAGTAAAATGGAATAAGTCAGGGAAGAAAAGACTAAATCTAGAAAATAAACTAATTTTAATGGCAAGATCAAAGTTGCATAGAAAATAAAGGACTTAAGGGCAGAACAGGTACATCTGTATCAGAAAGTGGGAAGACACTTCATCAAAGGCAGGGAAAACAGAAAATGAAGACACATTAACAGATGAAATCTGAAGTTGAGCAGGTTAACATGACTTATCTTCAGCCGCCTCAATAGAGTAAACGAGAACACAGACTTACAAAATTTAAATGTGTTTTAGAAACACCCATACAGCTTAATAAGCACACAGATTTTTACTTTGTCAAAATGCTTTAATCCTCCCCTTTTTGTTGCAAACATGTAGCCCTGACAAATGACATACAAAAAGAGAAAAGAAATCATCCAGTTAGTTTTGAAATACAAAGTAAATATTTCCTTACACCAGAAATAAGGTAGAAAGCAGTGCAGGCTAAGATCATGGGTTTTCTGAATTCCTCTTCCAAAAGCTGGACGTGACGGCCAGGAGACCAGGATTATACCAGGATTGACGGCGTGGTATGACAAATGCGACAGCAGAAGTAGTACAGGAAAGAGAATGCAGAGGGACAATGATCTAGGAAAGACGACTACAGAAAAGTGACAGTTAAAATGAAACAGATAAACAGACCTACAAGAGGCTAGCAGATAAAAATGGTATACTGAATTCCAGATAGAAGAGCAAGTAGAAAGACAAAGCAAGAACAAACATGATTTATTCTAGAAAATAAGTACATGTTAATGAGTTCGAATAAAAGTATGTGGAAAGAAATGAGGTTAGGAAGGTAAACAGAATGATCATGAAGGATATTTATCAAGGGAATAATGACCAAATTTGATACAGAAAGATCACTGTGATTGGGGCATGGAGAAAGGATTGCAGTAGGAGATGCAGGATGTAGGGAGACCTCAAAGAAAGCTCTCAGTAATCCAGTGGCCAGACAATGGTGATAAAAGCAGAGAAGCAGATGAATTCAAAACAGATTTAGGAAGTAGAAACCATTCAATATCTTGGTGACAAAAATGGCTGAGTTGTACCCAGACTTGTGACGTGGGTAAGAGAACAAATGGTTGTGCCAATCACTCTGGCAGGGGACATGAGCAATGATGGTAAGGTACATGCAGGGTGCATGAAGTGGGCCTAGGGACTTAGCCCATGTGTGCTGAGTTCGAGATGATGTGGGGTAGTGTACATACCTCATAGATGATCATACATAAAGATAATAAACTCAGGAGTGGGACTTGTGTTCCATTTTTGGGAACCAACTGCATATATATGATATATCTGCAGAAACGTCAGGCATGAAAAGAAATGAAAAAAGGTACACCACCTAGTGAGTATGGTGAAATGCGTATCCTTTTACTGGTGAGGGTATTTCCCAGGTTACAGTGGGGCTTGGAGTAAGTCAGAAGAAATTAAAACAGTGAGTAGAATGCCTATCCATAATTTCAAGTCTTGATATAAAGAGTAAAAGTGTAATCATCCTTTTAAGGGAAGGTGGAAGGTAAGGATATATTTTTACGACGATGGAAAACATCAGGCATCCTACAGAGAATAGAATCAAGTGCTCGATCACTTTATTTGAATATTTTTATTTCAGGGTTTTATGAGAGTAGGATTATATATTCTCTCTTGATCCTTTTTTTTCTATTGTTATCTGTTGTATCAGTCAGCTTTGCTATTGCTGGACTAAATACCTGACACCCATGATGTAAAAGGAGGGTGGGTTTGGATCATAGTTTCAGAGGTTTCCATCTAAGGGCAGCTGGCTCCCAGGCAGAGACCCTGGCAGAAGCGCACAGGAGGGCAACGCTTCTCAGTTCATGGTAGCTGGGGAGCACAGCCCAGAGAAAGGGCGCCCAGTGACAGACACACAATCCAATCACCTCTCCAGGAGTCTCTTAATCCAGGCAAGTAAATAATGAAACTAAACTGCCACATCTCACTAGGGAAGTACAGTGGTACCTGAGTTCATGAATTTAATTCATTCCATGACTCTGGAGAAAATGGCCACGTTCCTATTTGTGCAAAAAAGAAGGTCGCAGTTGTGTCCATTACCGAATGCAGTTTGCAAACAAAAACAAAGTTCAGCCAAATGCTTCCACTTGTGAGCTGAACTGCAAACAAAAGTGTTCGTGAACCAAGGCATCACTGAATTAGCCTGCTATGGTTATATTAATGAATACTAAAGGAACTTTGTAATCAAGAGGTACTTTATTCACTTAGGGTGAATAAAACCATTTTTTAAAAGGCTACTACTGTAGCAAGATAATGAAGGGTTCCCTGTTGGCCTAGAATCAATAAAGCATCTTTCTAAATACTAATTTGGAGTAATTTTTACATGAAGTAATAGTGGCAAGAGACAATTCTATCATAAGACTTTTTCACATTACGACAGTTCAGAAGCTATTTCTGTTTCAAATTACCTAAAAGTTACTGATTATAACATAAATAACGTGAGCTTAATTTTTTGGTCTACATCCCAAAATGGTACTTCTTGGGAAGCACAGTCACATACCATCCACAGTGTGTCTTCTTTCCTTCCTTTTCCCCTTTTCTCACTTCTCTACCCTTCCTTCCTTCCTTCCTTCCTTCCTTCCTTCCTTCCTTCCTTCCTTCCTTCCTTCCTTCCTTCATTCCTTCTCCCTCACACCATGTTCTCCTCAGAGGGAAACATTTTTTTGCCTATTGTTAATGCTAACTTAGGAAACATGAGGATAAACTGTAAATGCAGAACATGGTCTTTTAAGACAAATAAGGGCGAATTCTTTCTAAGTTTTAAAATACTGGAGTCATAACATTACGATACTGAGCTTCTGTAGGAGGATACTTTAACAATGGAGAGGAGAGTTGTTAAAAATGAAGTCTCCCACAATCTATCATCCAATCTTCCCTGCCTTCCACAATTGCCTTAAAATGTTAAAATACAGGAAAGGTAAATTGAATGTCTCCCTTGATGTTGGGTAAAACCTAAAATTTCAACAACATGAAAGTCAGGAAATTCCAAAGTTAAATTTACTATAACCATTTGGACTTGGCAAAGTTGCAAGAATTTAGTGCTTTCTGTTCCCATTTTTCTCATTAAGCATTAGTACATTAAGGTATAATCATAAAACCTTGAGGATTTAAAAATGTATTTTGGCATAACACAGTAAGAAAATTAATTCAAGATATCTTGATATTTTATCAATAGTTTCATAATATGTTAAAAGGTAATTTATTTTGGGTCTTCTAAATAAATGGTACCAAGAAGAAAAAAATCTGTTCTACATTCCATTACTATACAGTAACTATATAAATTACTACACAAATGAGCATTAACTTCTGTGCTTTTCATACTCACTACCATAAAAGGAAATAAATTCAGTGCAAATGTTATGCTCACGCATGAGCATACATATTGTTTAACACAATCCTTATAAAGTAAGTTAATCTTCAAATTGGTACAGTTGTTGTTTTCTTGGTTTTGACTAGTTCTTAAATTTTTCCTGACAGATTACATTTAAAAAATAGTTTAAAATTTAAAAGTAGTTGTACAGACTAGACACACAGACTCTGTACAGCAGAAAACACATCGTGTAGGTGCAGATGTGAGTATGGAGGGGTCACGTTTATACTCTCTATAGAGGGGTCCTTTAGCCTGTGAGGTCTACACTGATATCCTCAAGAAGGAGATGGAACTGTATAAATCCAACAAGTCATCCACTAGTATTCGCTGTGAGAAATGACGAATTAAAAATGGCTAACCAGGTAGCCTCCCCATTCTGTGAGTTAACTTCGTTAGGCCACACTCAGCCTGAGCCAGTGTACAATACACAGATGAGCTTCACAGGATGGGACAGAGGTGGTGACCATCCATAAGGAAAGTTACCTGGAGAATTCTCATGGGCACTAAAACACCTCAGCGCTCTTCACTGAGACTCAAGGATCTTCCCATTTGGAACTTTCAGTTCCCCAAATTACTCAGGGACCTTGTTTGATGATTTAAGCAAAAGTGAAACTTTTGTTTGTAGGCTTAAAATTTTAAATCAGGAAGTTAGAAATGCCTCAGTAGTTTAAGATTAACTGAGAGACTATATGGTGGCAGGTATTTGCAATTGCCAGGGTGCAAGGAGGAAGCAACTTTACTATTTCTCTCACTACCATTCTGCACACTTTTTCTTGATTACTTTTTTTTAAACTACCCTAGGAAATTCTAGACAGCTCCCCTAGATTTTCCTGTCTCTCTCAGATGATGGGCTATCAGTTCAATCTGACAATCTCAAAGGTCTAATCTCTCGTTTAGTTAAAGCATCTCCTCTTCACCACTTGGACAAGGCTGAGCAGCGTTCAGTGAAGAAAAGGGACTGTTGATTTCTTTCCTCTACTTTTCTACTTATTCCTCCCTAGCTAGCAGCTAGTATGAGCACCTTCTAGGCTTCAGTGAGGGGGAGAAAGAAGAGATAATGGAAACAAAAATCTCAGTTGGTCAATGGAGTTTTAATGAATTTTTCTTTTGCAGATCTCCTTTGTTGGTTCTTCTCGACTCCTGAATCTCTAAATCTCTGAGTGTTCTAGGGTTAAAGTTCTGGGACTGCCTGTCAAAGTAGCTCTCTTGCTTGATCTTACCCAGTGTCAAGGCTTCAAATATAAAGTGCAAGCAGAAGACTCACAAATTTAAATCATCAGCCTTGACCCTGCCCTTAAGCTGATGCAAACATACGTCTACAAATGTCTACCTAACAGTTCAATACATTGGTTCAGCCACCTAAAACTGAGCTTTTGGTAACTTTCTGTGTGCTATGTTCTGCTCACAGATGCTATCTCAGTTAACAGAAACTTTGACTTTTTAATTCCCCAAACCTTAGGGTTACTGCATTCTTTCCCTTTCCTAGACTACAACTTATTTGTCAACAGTCTGCTGGCACACTCACCAAAATATATCTGAAATTCAACTATTTCTCATCACTTCTTACCAATAACTCCTGGATGCAAGCTACCTTGAAATCTCAGTTAGATTACTGTAGTAGCTTACTCTTTGTGCTTCCACACATGTGCCCTTATTATGTTTTCAATCACCTAGTTGTCAGAGTCCACTTTTTAAAAAGGAAGTAAGATTATTTCACTTCTCTGTTTAAAACCCTCCAATGGTTGCTCTCTTAAGAACTCACAATCAAATCCAAAATATTTACCATGGCCCAAAAACCCACACACCGCTAACCACAGACTGCATCTGCAAACCCATCTCTGTCTTATTACTACCCTGCTCCAGTCACACAGGCCACAACACTCCCTCAAGACCTCAGGGACATCTCTTGACATAGGCACTTTACTTGCTGACCCGGGTCAGGCATTCTGCTCCCAGAGGGCCACAGTTTATTCCCTTACTTTCCTCAGAGTCCTGTCCAAACAGCGCTGCGTCAGTGACATTCCCTGCTTATCGATTTAAGAATGTATGCCCTCAGTATTTTGTAGGATTTCACCCTTATCTGGTGGGGTTTTTTTTCCCTGATGGTTTTAATTACTTCTGATATAGCATAGATTTTACTTGTCTACTGTCTGTCCTTCATCTGTATCATGCAGTCTTTTATGAGATCAAGGAGTCTGATCTATTTTGCTTGTTACTTTCTCCTCATGATCTAGAAAAATGCCAGGAACTCAATAAATACATTTCTATGTGAATTACTCCAGCACTTCTGCCCTCTGATGTGGTGGGTCCAAAGCCTACTATATTTATTATTTTGAGAAACTTCCCACTGCTATCACTCACCTGTCACCGATGAACCTAGGAGTACCTCCTACACCTGGTTATTAGAATTCTTTAAGGGATCAGCATTTTACGCAGCCGTGGAGGTGAGTGATGGGTTACTGAAGGCAAAACAATCTCCCCTTCCTTTTCCACCTTTTCTCTTTTCTGCTACCATACCCACTTCTTGCTAGTGATGCAGATATGAAAGACAGTAATTACATACAGTACAGTGATATTCCTAGAAGAACATGACATTTTAGTCCTCCTGCTGAAGAGGAACAGATTCTAGACTACATTCTATTCATGAGATTCACAATGCTTTCCTTATTCCAGAAAGTATTAATGATTAACAAGCCCTTAAAAAATACTGTTTGTATGTACTAGTATACAAGATTTACACAAAATACAATATTACACTCTTAAAAAATCAAAACATCATTCTTCCCTCTTAAAACTACAAGGAAAATATAGATACAGAACAAATGTTTTCCAACTTAAAATAAAAATTAAACCAAATATGAGAATGCTATACTTCTTGGTTTTTTTTACTAGTTAATTATGAAAAATATTTGTTCTATCATGGTAAATTAAGAAAAAGATTCCATGTGGGAGGAAAAATTATGATAATCTGATTTGCAAATAGATGTATTCTAAGACTTTATTACACTGGATTAATTTTCTAAGCCTCCAACAAAATTTTCACAGTATGGTTTTACTAAAGTATTGGATGAGAGTATTTTTAAGCAAACTTCACATGTTTTCTATTGCAAAACAACTTTAAGAACTTCACATCTGCCATGCTTAAAATTCAACAAAATAAGAAAGCAATCTCTGGCATATTTTCTCAAATATCATTAAAAGCATTTTTGGGGTAATTCCTTTCTTTGAATTACCTAACTAATAATTTTTGCTCTTCTTCTATTAAGTGTTACCCTTTTTCTTTTCTGTTTCTAAGGGTTCCTTAGCCCCGTGTCTTTAATATGAGTTGCAAATGTTTTCTGCTGTTTGGCCTTTTTCTTTGAACATTCCTTTTGATATATTTACCATGTAGAAGTTTTTCCCTTCATTTTTGTTTTTTAAGAATTCTTTTGAAGTTGAATACATAGATTTTTTTTTCTTTTATGAATTCTGGCCTCTGAATACAAACATTTTTTTATGTTACACTGTAGTACATTTACTGTTTCAAGTTTTAAAAGTTTGCCCTTCTTTGTTATTTTCAGCTTACCTCTTCATTTTGTGTTGTATTCATATTCCAAATACAGTATTATGTTTAAAGCACTTTCTTAATGCTTTTATATTTATGGAAGAGCCTATTTATGCCTAGGCCTATAGCAGTAATTTTAGGAAGAATTTGCTTATATTTTTGTTTTTCTTACAAAAGTATATTTAAAAATATAATGCAACACTGAATGTGATAGTACAAATAGCCTTTCATATGTCACGTTAGTTTATGTTCCACACAGTAAACAGCCCTTTTATGCATGAAAATAAAGTAGAACAATTTGGAATGATTTTATTGACACAGAGAATTCCTATCTTATTTCAGCAATAGCCAGTTTTCCAATTGCAACCTAGACAACAGTTGAGAAGAATAGAAAGAACAGTTATAAGCAAGAGCAGAAAAATAGAATGTAATAATTGGAGATAAGAAAAACAGACCTACAAAGAAAAACAGGAGCTAAATTTATTATGATCTTCGTAGGCCATTCCTTCCCCTTTGGGACTTTCCAGCAAATACAATGGTGATCTTGCATTCCATTTTGGCAGCACTTATTTTTAGAAATAAGTAGCTATCTAATAACAATAATAATGCTAATAGTAATAATAAACCGTACAAGGTCATTTCTTAAATTCCTCATTCAAGAACCATTACTTGTTAAATTCTTGAATTATCTATATTACTTTTAAGTTAATGTATTTCTATATGTATAGTCATTTTAAAAATACAACATGAACTTTGTTCTAATCAATAACATTTTCAGGAAAAATATCTATAAACACATAATTCTGATGCATTAGTTATGTTTTTGTCTTAAAGTATTTTAATAGATTTTAAGTTCTAAACTTTTTTTTTTTGTACTATAGATCAGGTAAAATCATCTAGCCAGTTACTAAGAAAATAGGTACAGAATTAGGATGAGGAGAGACCATTTAAAATACACAGTAAGAATAATGAAAATCAAGAACAGAGGTTAGCAAACTACAGCCCATTGCCTGTTTAAGTGGACACACAATATTAGAACACAGTTCTCACTCGCTGTTGCAGTACAGTGGAAGAAGGGCATATTTGATATTTGTGACAAAGAAAATATACAAAGCCTAACGTATTGAGTGTCTGGCTCTGATCTGCATTCAGGAGGGCCTCATAAGTGTCCTGAGAGTTCGCACCAATTTACAGAATTGAAACTAGCAACCATAGTTCCAGAGGAGGGTTTGCACAATGGAAGTTCAGGACATTATCTGGAAAAGTACCCTCTAAAGCTTTCTTCCTCCATCAGAGGATTAGAAAATGAGGATCCACCTAGACACTAACGGATATATCACTTTTACGACCCTTTCTTTTAGAAGATTTTTTATCATTACCAAATACTACAGATTAGGTTACAGAAGAGATTTTTACTATAATCCTTTGTACAGTTCAGAACAAAATGGTTTACTTCTGTGTGACAGAATCATAGTATTTTAGCACTAATGAAAGAAGGGAAGTTTTGATTTATCGTCACATTTATAAACATTTGGTAGCATTTCCAGGAATTCAGAAGATGAAACCTGCAACTAAAGAATATGTTTATGCTTCAGATTAGCACCTGTGCTAGCTAAATTAAATCATACTGAACTTGATGGCATACCACTGTTGATAAACTGTGCTCAAATTCTCCTCAACTATTTACCAGAATTTTAGCAAGGCTAGGCAAACCTGCTTGAATCCAGCTTTTCATTTGTCTTGCATGTGTTGTTACCAGATTGGAACAAAAATATACTTTGGATAATGTTCATAATTAAACTGAAAAAGACACACTAATATGTAAAATATGAAACCACAGCAACCCAGGAAAAAAACAAAGCTTACATCAAGACATAGTAACTCATTTAACATCCACATGATATTTTAAAAACTTTATGATATTATAACTAAATTTATTTATTAATACAAATTTTATATCCTCCAAAATAAGGGTTATTTAAAATGGCTATACTCTGGACATAAGTAAAACAGCCACATAGGTACTGGAAGTAATGATTTGCTTGAACTTATCACCAATATAGCAGTTAACCACAGCTAAAATTTTAACAATTACTTATAACACACTTAAAATACATGTAATTGTACTAAAGTCTAGTAAAGGCAGAGTATAGAAGGGAAACACTTTACATGGAAATACAAAAGAATTGTATTAAAATAAGGAGAGAGCCTTGGTCTGGGGTTAAGAAAGAGACTTCACACAGCTTAATTCATATCTTTAATAAGAATACATGCAAAATAAATAGGCATCCCATAAAAGTTTCTACAGACCTTCCCACATTTTTCACTGCCTGGGAGTGAATAAAGCCCATACAAGGCCAGTAAGTGACCACATCACAAGAAATACTTTCCTGGATCTAGGTATTATATTTCCAGTTTGTTATATTTTTACTTGACTACAACAGGATATTTCTTTGGAGTAGACTAATTTCCTTCAGGCACAGAGCCACAATAATTGTGAGATTGTTCTCTTCCCTCTTATTTTTCTTCCCCCTTCCATCTTTTTTCTAAGTCAAGAGAAACTAAAGGTACACATATAAATATAGATACATTTTAAAAACTAACATTTCATTTTGACCTACACTGTTTTTCATTTCCACTTTGAAACAGCAATTATTTAGTAAATAAAATTAAAATGTAGTGAGAAATTACTTAAGCAAAATGCAGCAATTATCTAGAAAAAGTAAAATGAAGACACGTTTTAGTTTATGTTTTTTCTTTCTAATATCAGAGTTAAAGCATTCATCAGATCCTTTCTTTCTAGGTAGAATAGGTTCTTAAGTCTCTGAGAAAAGTGTTTGGGACACTTTCAGCATTTTCAGTGATCTTCAGCAGAAACTGAATTACAAGAATTATGTGAATTACTTTACCAGGCTTTTTTCCGTATTTTCAAAAAGGACTTAAACATAAAATGGCACTGGGGAAACAAAACTGGTTTCCAACATTTGGAAATTTCCCTGAATCCAATGAAGTACAATTTCCTGACCAGTGTCTTATGTTACATAAATTACATCCTCTGGGTCTCAAATGTCCATTGCTGTCATTTGTGTGAAACTAGGGTGGGGGAGTAAAAACAGGCTGAGACCAGTCAGGAATTAATGGGTAACCTTAAATCTCCAGTTCTACTTTCCTTCATCAGCCTCATAAACAATTTAGCATTGCCCACTGATCCTTTTATCCGAGCAGGCAAATATATGCTCCGGTAAGTCAATTTTGTTATTTTAAATTTTTTGCTAGCTTTTAAAAAGCTTGCTTTGGAAACTGTACTCAAAGTCCTAAATACCAATATATGAGAAAAACTCAGTTTTCCTGTGCTGCACCCGTCTGTCTTTAATGGAAGACAGGAAGTATCAAATGCTTTATCTTACACAATATGCATGAAAACACCAGGCAATGGGCCACAATATCACCCTTACGAGGCATGGGCACGCTGCTTTGCTGGGTTCAGGGGCCCACATCTGAGTGCAAACGTCAGGGTATGGACACTTGGTTGTCTTCCCTCCCTGTACTTACTTTCTGAATTGCACTTCAAACTTAAATTTGTCATTATTCTGCACAAATTTCCTCTTGTTTGGGATATAAAATCTCTTTTTAAAAATTTTGTACAAAAGGAAGTTAAAGTGTGACCTGAATCTTTCACATTTTGATTCACTGCCAAATCAAAACCATTCTTTAAATTCTAAAGCATACTTTTGTTATCTTTTAGAATATATATTTAGAGACTTTATATTCATAATGATGCTATGCACTATGGCTCAAATAGAGAACTTTTTCTCCTCTAGGTTTCCACAGAAAACCGTATGTGGAAAAGTTCATTAAAACAATTTGTTAGGCTAATATTAATGAAGGGATGTCACTTTGGTAGTTCCCCATTTTGTTTTTAGTTCACGGTTATGGTTTTGATCTAAAATGTAACCCTGTATTGGGTGATGCTATGTACCCCCAAGTCCTCATATACTTTTGGTGAGGCTGAGCCTGGCGTTGTTGTCTAGTGCTAGGATTGATGTGAGTGCTACACCTGCCCAGGGGTGGAGCTGAGTACAGTGTAAGGGAAGCGGGTCTTCCCCTCTCTTGCTCATCTACTCTCTCTCTCTGTCTCTATCTCTGTCTCTCTCTCTCTCACCAGTATGTCTTGTGGTTGCAGTGGCCATGAATGGCAGCCCCACCACACCACACTGCCTTGGAGCAAACTGAGTATGGACTGAAACTCCTAAGAAACTGTAAGAAATAAACCTTTCCTTCCCTAATTTTGGGCATCTGGTATTTTGTCTCAGCAACAAGTGAAAAGTAACTAAGACAGCCCCCAAACTCTGATATTCAGAGGTGGGGTTTCTGAAAGGTGACTGGACCACGGGAGCAGCATACTTGACAGTGGACCAATCCACTGATGAATTCTTAGCTGAACACGCTGTTAAGTGATGAGGATTAGCTGGAAGGGCAGGTCACTGCGGGTGTGACGTGGAAGAGGATAATCTTTTACCAGGAGCCTCCTCGCTTCCCCTGCTTTCAAACCACCGTAGTAGGACAGCTTTCCTCTGCCATGCTCTCTTACGATGGTATTTCTGCCTTAGAGCCAGCCAACTATGGACTGAATTCACCAAAACTGTGAGCCAAAATAAACCTTTTCCTCCTTTAAGTTACAGATTTGAGTATCTTGTCTGAGCAATAGGAAAGTGACTAATATATTCACTAACACTCTCAAGGTGGTGTCAAAGGAAGTCAATTGTGGAAAGAAACTGATAAGATTTAGACAGGCAACTTTTGATCAATAGGCTAGTAAGTGATAAACGCTAATTTTGTCTTCCTTTTTTTTTTTTTTTTTTTGGTCAGCTTGGGGCCTGCTTGGCTATCTATCTGGAGTTCCTATCTTTTTTCTTTGCTAGTGTCTCTTTCTTGGATTTGACATTTCCATGTACAAGACACAGAGGAGGCATCTAAAAATCTGTATGATAACAATACTTCCAAACGGTTTACTGAAGTATAAGTGCTTCTGATTCCCATTTGAGATTTAACTCAGTACACACTTTTCAAATACATTTGCATTAATTTCTAACCTATTTAATTATTTGCCACTCAACATAAATGCATCATAAAAGCAGGTTGCTTAGTGCAAACAGCTTTTATTATTAATTCATCTGATTATAATTACCTTAAATTTTTGAATGTGTAGTATATTTACATGGTTGAAAGTAAAAAATAAGTTAGAATACTCAGTACATAGATAGATCCCCCACTCAGTGCAGTCCTTGAATTGAGCATGTGCTGCCTGATTTTCCATTTTCATTTGGCCAACAGCACTGTCTAAGAGCAGAAGCTCTGGAGGCTGTACCCTGGCTCTATTGTGTCTTACCTACATAATCTTGAGAAAGTTGGCCTCTTTGTGCTTCAGTTTTTTCATCTGTAAAGGGAGTTGACAGCAACCAATCTCAGCCCTTTTATGAAAATTTAACAAGATAATCCATGTAATATGGTTTTGGTATTTTCCAGAATACTCCACCTGCTCAGTGAATATTAATTTTATTATTGGTACATATATTTTGCTGGCAGAGATAGGCAAGAAAAATAGTTAAAATGTGATGTGTCAGAGGAATAAATTCTCTGACATCCAGACAGAAAATAGTTTTAGGTAGGCAGCCCTAGTGTTCTTAATCATAGTATATATGTTTACAATGTTATAAGTTTATTTTAAAGGATTTATAAAATGTTTATTTTTCATTTTTTTAACTGGTAGTCTCAAAATTCTTACCTACTTCCAATGTTAATATTCTCCTTATTTTATTCTCCATCATAATTCATAATTTTCTTTGAGGATTACTTTTTTTAAAAAATTGATACATTTTTGGTAAAATGAATATAAATAAATACTTTTCATGTTAGTATGCAGAAGTTATTTTCCAGGGCTTATCAAAGCAGAGTTATAATAGCAGCAAAGGAGACTGTGCCAACAAGTTTTATGCATTACCTGCACATACATAAGCATATTTGTTGTTAACGAATTTCAAACAACACAGTGCTGTGTTAATAGAACAAGGTTAAAGACTCTTCAGAATAAATTTTAAACAACTATGTGAAACATAAAGAACCACTGAAGAGAACCCTTCTAATACTCTGATGCTCTTTTCTTGCCTCTCATATACACGAGGAAAGAATAAGAAGCTCAAGAAATGTTAAAGAATGTATGGTCTGGGAGAGGAATCATGTAAAGACACCTGGCACCTACTCATGTTTTATCCACATGGAATGGACTGCAAATGAACATATTTTATTTTATTAGGGAAAAATGCTTAACAGTCTTTGAATGTACCATTTCATATTGTATTACTATGTTTTAATTCCTTTCTTCACTTAATTTCAATAGGCAGTTAGATTAATGAATGTTTGTGTAGAGTAACTGAAAAAGTCTTCTTTTTGGATATACAGAAACACTGTACTCTGCCTAAGAATCATTTTGTTTGCTGTATGACAGAATTAAGAAATAACATTTTGGAACCAAACTGGCCCAGTGGAAATAAGACATGGCTTCAGGGGGCATCATGAGATGCTTTATGGAACTTGGAATTTGAGTGAAGGGGAAAACTGATTTTTCCTGAACACACACATGCACACACACATACACATGCAAACGTACACCCTTCCAATATATATTCTTACTCTGAGCTCAGGTTTACATATGAGATGTTTTAAAAAAGAGCCTCACAGACCATGGATATAAAACAAATTAAACCTCTATGATAGATATGAAGCCATATCTCAGATATTAAATTAAAAGATACTTTTCATACCACTTAAAATTTTACCATAAACTACAAATTCTCAAATTTGAACTTTTGTCAGATGAAGCCTTTCACTGTAATTCAGTTAAAAAGACCTCCCTAAAAATTAACAGAAAAGCGTTCCATTTTTAAGACAGAAAACAAAGGTTCCAAAGCTGAGAAGCAATAGCTACAGGTGATCAAAAAGAGACTAGGACACCAAACTACATTTTAATATCTATACTTCATCTATCAGTGCCAGCCAGAGCAAAATCATACTATAAAGAAGATGACTAATCAGAAGAAAGAAAAAAACCCTTACTGAAGACCATTAGCCTCTTTCCAAATACAGTTTTAACTTTGGACTCATATTTTGCCTTCTTTTTGGACATCCATCGAAATAAATTAACTTACTGCACACTCCATTCCCAATAAATCACCATATACTACATGCTAGAAACTGTTCTCAGCTCTGGGATACAGTAGTAAACACGATAGAGCTTCTATACTAAAGATATTATTCAAGGGGTGGAATGAGGCAGTCAACAAGTACATACAGAAAATATCAGTGACAGTTTTGTTAAAAAATAATAAGCTAACTTTGCAGTTTCATGTTTAAAATGCCACCATTTTCCTAATCACTCAATGCCCAAATAATGGAATTACCTTTCAAAATTTTGAACATACCTAGTAATTCATAGATTTTTAAAAAAAGATTTCTTTAGAGAATTTCACTAATCTATGAATGGAAATACAAAGCATTCTATAATAAAAACAAGAAGGGCATTACCTTAAAATAAATTAGCCAATATACTATATTTTATGTTTACATTGTAAATCACATAGGCAGAAATGACTGGCCACTGACATTAGGTAAAAAGTACTTGCTATGGTTATATTTTTATTTAGAGCAAATATTAACTTTAAATTTATGCTAACATTTTCATACTGTTATTAAACTATGAGTAAACTGACTACAACTCAAAACCTGTTACTAAATGTAGGAATTGTTTATAGTCTTTCCTGATACATTATACTACCAGTTATGCTAAAATGTTTTTATCACTAAAACTTTATATGGGTAAATAACACTTGCTCTTTTACACAAAGAAACAATATTACTCTCAAAGAAAATTGATAATTGCCATTTTAAGACATATCTAAATAAATACGACTTTTCTAAGTAAAGCCTTCGTGAAACCTTTAGATTTCAAATTCTAATCATTACTTGTTCCAGCTCTGCTATTTCCCATAAATCACAAATACTAAATCACATAATTCTGGGCAACGGTTAAACAGTTTTAGCTGCCAGGACAGGAAGTAAGGAAAGACATGACTGGATTCAGAACTCTGGGTGGTGCCCACATTAAATCAATAGCCCCTATTCCTAAAGAACACAGAAAAGTGGCGAATAAAGAGTTAGACTGTCTTTCTCCAAACTCTAGCTTGGCCCTGTATATGGCTTTGATGAAACATGACGTAGAAAAGGCTTACTACATTTTCAACTAAGAAGAAATCCATTGTTTGATGTGCAATGGAAATGTCACAACCACTATAATCAGTCAGTGGTGTGCCTTCTCACCTATGATCAAATACTCTTTTTGTTCCTAAATAGTCACCCTTGGATCTAGTTTGGAGATTATCCCAGAAGTAAAAAGTGAAGAGGAATGACAAAATGTTGAGCAATAGAATCAATCCTCGAAAAGCCAGCAGGGAAAACACAAACATGTAGCAAGGAAATCACAGTGCACTTGCTACAGATCCCTGAATTGCTGGTGGAATTAGTGTGTTAATTAAGGTAACTTAGATAATTTTCTCCATCTTATAAGTATTTTTCTGATTTTTTCATTATACACAGACTTCAGTGATCAATATTGTATTGAGGTAGCATATACTACGTAGGTATTTTGCAAACAGTTTCAAAAATGTTATTTGGTTTTTAAAATAATCAACTACATTTTTATCACCTTTTTATCAGGACCATGAAGTTAAAGTGCAATTGTATAAAATATATACTAACTATGAAGACCAATTTGGAGTTGACTATAAATGAATTGTAGCAAATGAAAAATACAGGATGATACATCCAATGAATTTATAGGATTAGGGTACCTAGTACTGAAGCAACAGCATATGTACCCCATAATACCTCCTATCTAATAACATAGATTATTTTCATGTCTATCTTGTATAATTCAACTCTAGGTATTGTATTTTCTCACTTTTTTTTCTATAGAGGACTGAAATTTTTACAACAACCATGCAATAGAAAGTAACAAAAACATACTGCCTTATGGGTAGGGAAAAAAGAAAAGAATTCACATTAATCAGAATGAAAATTATCATACTTTCTTGTCTTTCAAAAAATACCTTAGAGGAACTAAATTGACTTAAGTAGTATGAAAACTGGAACAATAAGTATTAAAATTCAATACTGCTGGAAGCAATAAAATGATTCTAAATATATATGATCACTGAAGTTGCATGCATTTATTATTTTGAGTTTTATAAATGATACAGATTTATTATAAATAAAACATATCAACATATTACATTTGAGGAATATTGATGAAACTTACATTTCAATATCATAGTATACATCTTATAGAAAATTATTAATTGAAATCTATATAAACAAGCTATTCATTCTTTCATAAGATATTGTGGTAGTAAATTTTAAAATCTTCCTGAGCTCTTTATGTTTGTTTTCTAAATTTTGTGGCTACTGAAATACTTTATTTTGTAACAATGTCAACTACTAACACATCATTTTACACATGATATTGTAATTTGGAGTTCTTTATTCCAATTTTAATTTTTTATATCATTTCATAGGTAAAATGGGAAATTGCTTTATTGAGAAAAAATACAAAGGCTACATTACTCCTGCTCTCATTAGTACACAGAGACTGAGGTAACAAACAAGATGCAAAATGTTCACTGTTTCTTTCCAAATCAAACCCTCTAAGGCTACAATTCACAAACCGGTAACTAAATACAGCAAGTTATACCTGTACTTTTGTATTAAAACAAATAGTAACAGTTATGATGAATAGCCTTTGGAACGCCAATGTTTTCCTCCCGTTCAAAGCCAAGATTTAAGAGGCCCTGGAAGTAGAGACTCACCTTCACATTTCTGCGTAGTTTCACTCTGCTTGTGACCTGCAGGACATCGGCACTCAAAGGAGCCCACTGTGTTGATACAGTTGCCTCCCTGGCAAATGCCTGGAATGGCCTGGCACTCATCGACATCTGTAAGGACAAATTGTTTTGAACATAGATAGATACGACTGATTTTCAAAATATTCATGTTTATCTCTTAATGGAGAGAAGAAATGCAGTTATTCCCCACAGAAAGAGGTGAGGGGAGTAGGACCCCTTCATACGTGTATGTTTGATTTATGTAAGGGATATTATGTTACAGGTTTTACTTTATTTCTTTATTTTTTTTCTCTGGAATTTTGGCTTTTAAGATCCATTCATGTTGTTATGTGACAAACCTGTTAGTGTGGTAAGTTAACACTTTTTATCTGTCCACTCTCCTGGTAATGGACACTGAGTCTAACTTCCCAACACCCCCACACATGATACAATGAATGTTCCCAATGCACTTCTTTATGGAGCTGAATATGTACTTGGAGCAGTCAGAGACTCGTTATCGCTCTGCTGTAGACCCAGATCAGAGCTATTAGGTTACACACACACTTGCCATGAACACAAAGTGCCCAATACACGCTTCTTCAGGGCACTTGAGACAGTCTCACACTGCCAGCTGCTTATGAGGATTCTCTGCTGTTACAGGATTTCTGCATTTTTTTTCTGCTAAAATATGTGACATTACCATTCAGTACCCTAATTTTTTTTTTTACCTAACAATTGTAAAGGGATATTATTATTTAGTAGTCATTTCTCTAGTTACTAGTTACTACACTTATTAAGCTTATTTTTGTATCTTAAAGTTGGGTATTTGTAGCTCATAAACACCATTATATTGGGGTGACTGTCCTGTTTCTCTAATTTAAAACCCCGTCAGTTCTAGATACTGCAATTATGTTCCTCATTCTTTATATTATTAATTAACTTATCCAGTATCAGAACAAAAATCCTATTTCACACACGAAATCTGAAACTGACATAATGAACTGACAATGAAATTACTGAATTTGTAATAAAGGCTTTTTAAATAAATAAAAGTTGATTGAAAAATGCTAAAGGAGGCAAAATAAAAGCAAGAAGGAAAGTATGGCTTATGCTAAAAATGAAAAGCCCTGGAGATAGAAAATATGTTGGCAAATGTAAAACATTTTGTCATTTAATAAACAAAGATAACTGAAAAACAACAAGAATGTATTTTGGAGATATAACAGAGGAGTGAAAAGTATAATAATAATAATAAATAACGATAGCATGGAGCACTGAAGAAAGAAATGGAAGAATGCGATTGCAAAATGACTATGTTATCAATAACATGGCACAACAGCATTTGAAAATATACCATGGTAGGTTAAATATAGAGAGAAAAATAATGAACTATAAACAGAGGTATAGCTACTAATGCAACTAGGGAGATATAATTCAATATGAACATAATCTGATATTCAAACAGAAAAAGAAGACACAATGAGTGGGAGAGACGATAAATGGAAAACTAATAATTTAAATATGATACTGATAATTATATGAAATTTAAAGACATAAATAATTTAATTAAAAAGGTCAAGATCATCAAGTTTTATTTTAAAACATTAAGATCTGATTTTATGTTGTTTACAAGGAATCTATTTTGACATTTTAAGAAGTCAAAGGATGGAAAAGACATACTAAGTACTTATTAATCAAAAGAAAGCTGGACAGCCTATTATTATTAAAGACCGTGCTTATCAGAACAAGAAATGTTACTCTGGGTAAAGACTGTCATTTCATTCATGCTGAACAAAGGTTCAATTCATTAAGAAGACACAGCAAAGCTAAATGTGTATTGATTATAAAATGTTCAACACTTAGAGCAAACAGAATTTTGGTAGATGAAACTAAAAAGAGAAATAAGCAAATCCACAATTGTAATACAAATTTTAATGGTCTTTTAATGATTAACAGAACACAAAGACAAGAAATCAGCAAGAATAAGACTTAAAATATACTTTTGACCCACTTGTCCTAACTGACATATACAGGACACTCCATGCATTTCAGCACGCATGCAAGCTTACCAAGTGCACACAGAATATCTACCCAGGTGGACTATATTCTACAAAAATGTAAAAAGATTCATTAAATATAAAAGAAGATTAAATTATCCAAGGTATATTCTCTGAACAGAACAAAGTTAAACTAGAAATTAATAATGGAGGACATCTGAAACATTCTCAAATATTTGGAATTTAAATACACTTTGAAATAACGCACGGGTTAAAGGAGAAATCACAAAGAAAACTATAACTGATTTTGAATTAAATTAAAATGAAAATACATATCAATACTTGTGGGATACAGCTAATGCGATAGGGTACAGCACAGCATTAAAATGCTCATACAACAAAAATAGAAAGTTCTACACTCAGCGATCTTAAGTTTTCCTACTAATACACTGAAAAATAACTACAATTTAAACTCGAAATACATAGAAAAATAATAATGATAAAATACAGAACAGACAAAAATAGAGATAATGACTACAAAACATGGCTTTCTGGAATATAAGTAAAACTGACAGATCTCTATCAATACTGACCTAAGAAAAAAGAAAGAAATGAATTACTAAGAAAAGAAATGAAATATTGAAGAATGAGAATGAACATATTCCTACGGACTCTGAAGAGATTAAAAAGATCAAAGGGAAGAGTATGAACATCACTGCGCTAAATTCAATAATGAAATGTACAAATTCCTTGAAACCCACAAATACCAAGGCGGACTCCAGAACAGATATCTGAATAGTAGAGCATCCACTAAAGTACTTTTTAAAATATTCACACAAAGAAAGCTTCATGCCTGCGTAGTTTTACTAATGAATGCTTTCAAACATTTAAGGAAGAAATGATACCAGTTGTATACAGACTCTTACAGAAAAAATGAGAGGTTTCATTGCACTATCATAGTGGGCTAATGTCACTCTGACATCAAGGCCAGAAAAATCCATTCCTAGGCTGGGGATATAGCTTAGGGGCACAGTAGCTACCTGGCAAGTGTGAGGTCCTGAGTTCAATTCCCGATACTGCCCCCGTCAAAAAAAGACAAATCCATTCAAGAAAATCAAACAATAGAATAACATCTCTCTGAAAAAGGAACTCCAAAATACTTAAAAATTTTAAGTCATTTTCAGCAATAATACATCGTGACCAAGAGAAACCAGGAATTTAAATTCTTCTTAGAACATTCAAACATCAAAATAATTCATCATACTAACACAGTAAAGAAGAAAAAGCATATAATTATCCTGTGGATATGAGTAAAGGAAGTGACAAAATTCAAGATTTTTGAAATCTCAGTAAATCAAGAGTACAAGGGATCTTCTTCAATTCAAAAATAAATTGAGCATACATAAAAACTACAGGAGATACACTAAAAAAGTTTCAAAAATGTTTAGTTTTTTGAAATTTTCATTTCATCTCTTGTAAATTTGTCTTAATTTCTTTCTTTATAAGGTAATAACTGAATTCAGTATTTTTATGGTGCTGCACATAAATGTAATATAAAACGCTAGACAAATACATTATAATCTATTCAAACTGACAACCAAATATAACAGTTATACTAATATTATATATCGAACAAATGTTAAAGAAACAGAAACACAAAAATTACAGAAATAACCATTGATACGTAAGTTAGCCATATCTTCTTTCAGAGTTTTATTTGCACACCCATTCACAGTGATTGGCTGTTCACTTAACAAAAAATGAGGTCGCATTACACATGTTGTTCTCTATCTTATTTTTTTTTTTGTTTTCATTAAAAAGTATTTTGTGAATACATCTCTGTGTCAGATTTATTCTATTATTTTTGGTAAGCTCATAAGTTTAGGGTATGTTAGTGGGTAATTCAGAGAATTCAAATTTACAGTAGTTTGGCAACTTTATTATTCTTTCTCATTTCAGCTGTCTATAAAATTAATTACAACAGTCTCAAGCATTTCTGTAGTGAAACTAAAGTAAATTTCAATGTCGTACTGAAGGATATCTGATCTGAACAAAAAACAAGTGGAATGAAATATATGGCAGAAACTTTATATTTTGAACAGTTTAGTTCCAAACATTTCAAACTCATTATCTGAAAATGTACTACATGTCCATCCTGATTACAGTGTGGTATAAAGCATCCCTAGACAATTCTTTCTCTGGCAGATAAATCAGAGAAAAACTATCATGATATAAAAGCTGAAAAACAGGGCCAAACATTCAAAGCCCTTAATACTATTCATAAAATCTTAAAATACATACTTAGTAAATTCAGGAATTTTTCAGGATATATGAGTCTTACATTACAAGGTTTATTTTGTCATGGCCTAAAACGTATTTTCCTAGAAAGATAAAGAAAACTTGTATTTCTGAAGTCTCCTAGATTATGCAGGTATATGGAATTGGTTTCTTTTAGCTAGATCAGGTTGGTGATAAAAAAAAAAAAAACTAAAATAGTCACACAGGAATGAGGACGTTAGATCAAGATGCATATACCACAAACAAACATCAAAAGCCACAGCTCTTTGAACTATACAAGTTTTTACATCTTCAAAGTCCTAGCATAAACAACTGCTAATGATTGATTTTCCACTGTCCAGAATGCACTGATGTATTTCTCTTCATCTCTTCAATTCAGGCAGACAGTTTACTTCTTTAAATGATGAACTATTTTAAATCTCATCTACGGATTTTATGAACTAGAAGTAAATTTTCTGAAGCTTAAACCTTACATTACTTCAGTCTTGCCTATTACAGTTATAAGTAATGAAACAAAACAGTAATAATTCTAGCTTATGAACTCATTCTCCAACTTCTCCAAAAACTTGCCCTAAAAGACGAAATTTATTATATAAATTAATATTGGATGGTATATTACTTTTAGTTCATGCCCAAATATGGTAAAATATGTGCAATGATATAGGCATATAAAAACAGTTCACGTAATTTACATTTGTAGGAGCAAAGGACCACAGAAATAATTGCTATAGTTGATAGTCTGTATTTTTTAACTTTTCCCATTGCCAAATTAGACACATTTTAATATGGAAGTTCTTATTTTTATGCTGTCAATTTAAACAAATGTCACTGAAGTACAGCAACTGAAGATTAGGTCTGTCTCTATTTGGAATCTGATAGTGCCAACTGACCAATATTGCTGATCAGTATAACTGATCAATACAGTTGGAATCCCCTTTTATGTGTGACACACAAAATTCAAATGTCGAAGAAATCATCAGCACAATAAGCAAATATTTGTATTTTGGCAACTGTTGGATGTTAATCTTCTAACAAAAATAGGTGAACTTGTTTCTCTCTCAGTGTTCATTATCACAACAAAAGTCACCATCCTTTTCCAGTCCTCAAAGTCAGACACCTAGGAGAGGAACATTCTATCAGCAATAAGTGCTTACTCCCCAGTACTGTGCATCTCAAATCTTCCTTCTACAACTACTTTGGTCTCAGGTTCTATCATACTTCCCTCTACTCCTGCACAAACCTTGTGACTTGTTTGCTGGGCCCCTATACTTGACTTTTCACAGAACAAAGTAATCCCATTTAAGTATAAATCAAATGCATCCTATTACTTCAGAAGTTTACAGACTTTGCCACATTGCTTTCTGTTCTATGAGTTGTTTAGGAGAAATCTGACACCAGTTGGAATATGTCCTTATTAAAAAGCAAAAAATCACCTGTTTCTTGTGCCTTACTAAGCCCACAGGAGTCACATTATTTCAGTTTGCACTGTCTTGAAGCCTTTATCTACTTTAGAAAGTTTTTCTGCTATTTTAAAACTATTATTGAGTTTCTTTCATCAGTTCTCTTTAGTCTGATTAGAGTGTGTTTTGGTTTTTCTATCATTAATTGTTCCCTGACAGTTGGATTTGTGTGATTTCCTATGTCATCAATTTTTTTGAGTTGTGTGTGTGTAAATATGTATTATTTGCCTTTAGTGGATAAGGTTTTAAATCCTTCAATGTCTTGCTTGAGTACTAACAACTCACTTTTTTTAAACCTCATTTTATTGTCTTTAGATAACTCTTGTCTAGATGTTTATTTGTATATACATTTGCTGGACACGATGATTACACTCCCGTGAGGAGTTGGTACATATACATAACACACCACAATTCTTTATACTTCCTTTTGCCTTCCCTTCATTTCCACATCTCTGGTTCCCCTTCCCTTTTGCGAGGATCTATCTCCCTATTCTTTCGTTTTGTTCTTTAAATTATTTTTAGTTTGAGTTTCACATAAGAGAAATCATACAATATTTATGCTTGTGTATCTGATTCATTTCATTTAACATTATGGCCTCAAGGTACATCCATTTTCTTCCTTTTTTTTTTATTTTAAAGAGAAAAAACCCAGAAAAATCAAGATGCAAACAAACAATTAAAAAACAACAACCAAAACAAAATGGTGACAACAACAACAATGACAGCAGCAACAAAACAATGGCAATATAGGATTTTAAAACAAGATGATAGGAATTTAACAATGGTTGTTACACTGCATATAGTTAACCTCAAAGTAATTGCTCAGGCTACCACATACAGGTACATACGATACATCAAACAAAAAATTTCCCTTTGAAAAGTTTTTTTCCCTTTTGCTATATCTATTGTCACTTTTTGATCTTATTTACTTTTTCAGCTTTTTTTATACACTAGCAAGACAATACAGTGTTTACACATGCAAGTGTGATTTATTTCACTTATGAGTACAGTTTCTAGGTATATCCATTTTCTTATAATAACTAAAATTTATTCTTCCTTATGGTCACATAGCACTTCTATTGTGTAAATATACCACATTTTCTGTATTTATTCATCTGTTGATGGACATACAGGCCACTTTCAAGATTTAGTCATTATGAATTGTGCTGCTATAATGCATGTGGCTGATGTAATATGATATAAATTAACTCTTTGAGAAAGATACCTCAGAGGAGAGCTGGGTCAAATAGAATCTCTAGTTTTAGATTTTTTTTTTTTTTTTTTTTGGTACCAGGGATTGAACTCACAACCTCACATTTGCCAGGCAGGCACTTACACCACTGAGCTAAATCCCCAGCCCTATTTTTTGAGACAGTGTCTCACTATGCAGTTTAGGCTGGCCTTGAACTCACTTTGTAGCCTAGGCTGGTCTCGAACTCACAACGATCCTCCTGCCTCTGCCTCCCGAGTGCTGGGATTAAAGGCATGTGCCACCATGCCTGGCTCTAGTTTTAGATTTTGGAGGAATCTCTATACTTCACTTCCACAGTGGTTGTACTAGAGTTCACATCCTCACTAACAATGTAGAAATGCTACTTTTCTCCTGAAGCCTCATCAACACTTATTATTTCACTTACTGATAACTGCCGTTCTTTCTAGACTAAGGTAGAATTTCAGTGTTTTAATTTACATTTCTCTCATGAGCAATGATGACTGTTTTTTCATTAATTTATTGTTGGTATTTTTATGTAACTCTTAGAACTCTCCTTTGCATCCCCTTTAAAAGAGATGGAAGAGAAGAATAGGGACTTTCATTTGTTTGGGTAGTAATTCTTTGAAGCAAGTTCTTCATGTGCCTTTTCCTTACGTTCTTTTTCTTTTTCTCTTTTTCATCTTTTTTATGTTGGCCTTTTTTTTTTATTGCTTGTCTTTCAGTGGAGAGATTTCTAGCTGAAACAGACATCTCTTGGGAGAGCTGAGAAAGGAGGAGGTGGTTTCACAGCTTCTACAGAGTGCCCTGAACAGCTCAAACAGATTCTCTCCACACCACTCACATTTTCTCTTCTGCTTCTGGGCAGTAATTTTTCACTTTCTTTTTTTTTTTTTTTTTTTTTTTTTTTTTTTTTTTTTTTTTTTTTTTTTTTTTTTTTTTTTTTTTTTTTTTTTTTTTTTTTTTTTTTTTTTTTAATTTTTCACTTTCAATTGGTGGTTTGGCTCCCTCTGCCTCTTGAAATTACAGATGACTTGCTAGTGCTTCTCACTTCCTTTTGGATCTATACCTCTCCTACCTCCTCACCTCCAGCACTGTCTTTGGGCTGCAGGACTGAAAGGGGATATTAAAAATTGGCTTGGCCCCTAAGTTTCTCATTCTGTTATCCCACTCTTTCTGTGAGGATCTTCAGTTGACCCATATTTTCCAAGGATAGCTCTTTCTCTCCAACAGAATATCAATAAGCCTAGCTCTCTGATCCAAGGGGGAGCCAATGAGCCCCCCTGAACAGCCTTTCCAACGCTGATGCTCTTGGTCAATGTTAGAGAACTCTTTCTCACCCAGTGACTTTCCCACAACCATATATGTTCATCACCATTCTACCTGGGTACTACTGATTTTTATTTTACAGTACAAGTTGTTTTCTATTACTTTTTGTTTGTTTCTGTTTGTTTTGAGACAGGGTTCTGCTATGTAGCTCAGGCTAGCCTTGAATTAGGTAGCCCAGGCTGGTCTCGAACTCATGGTGATCTTCCTACCTCAGACTTCTGATGCTGGGATTACAGATGTGTATCACCACATCCAGTTATTACTCATTTTTAAGGTAATATTTGTTGGGTTCATAAAAAAGGAAAATTCTACTATTTCCAGACTGTATAGCAGTGGGTTCTGTCAGCACAGCACAATTAGCATTAGATTTTATAATGATCTAGTTAATTCTGTCAATGTAGACAGCTGAGATAAAAAAATGTTTTGGTTATAACTATTTTTAGTAATCTAAACTAACCGAAGGAGTCAGATAACAGTCAAATCTCCTTTTCCCTTTATGCTATATAGAAGGTCTGGGAAGTACTTTATACTCAGAGCATCATCCTTTGTTTTTTTTTTTTTTTTTTTTTGTGGCACCAGGGATTGAACTCACAACCTCACGCCTGACAGACAGGCACTTAAGTCACTGAGCCAAACTCCAGGCCCTGGTTTTTTGAGGCAGGGTCGCACTATGTAGCTCAGGCTGGCCTTGTGCTCATGTTGTAGCCTAAGCCCGCCTCGAACTTACAACGTTCCTCCCACCTCAGCCTCCCGAGTGCTGGGATTAAAGGCATGCACCACTACGCCTGGCTTCATCCTTTAATTAGAAACCAAGGAGGCTTCCTATGGCTCCTTGACTTCAACTGAGATTAAACTCTATTCACATAGACTAAAGGAGTTTCATAATTCTGTATGCTAATACTGTATGAGGAGAACACACAACATCATTTGTATCACCAACATGGGACTGTAGTCTTGTGTTTCTATTCATGTCTGCGTCCTGTTTCCTACCTAGGGCTTGACTATGTGTATAGTATGTGAATCCCTGTGCATCTTATGCTACCTGGAAAAGTGGATTAACATCAACCTCTTACCATAATCAGTGATTAAAATGAGACAGGATTTAACAAACTAACTTTTTCTGTTGTATTTTCAATCCCAAAACATATGGAATAGTTTAAATTCCTATTCCCTAAATAGTAAATTATGTAAATTAGATATTATCAGTTGCATTTGAATATATATTTTTAAAGATTTTAAGTGCAATCTGTTCATGTAAACACACAAGAAACAAAGCCAAGTACTACCCTTAAATATCACTCCTAATTAGACTAGACTCACAAGACTAAAGATAGTAACATAAGGCACAATTTGTGAGAAAATCATACATCATACGCATGGAATACTTTATGATGTATTTAAGGTTTGGAAGAATAAAATGTCACTTTTAAAATTTTTAGTTCTCTTGCTTTTTGATACCTTAAATTTTAAAGTCTATATAGTTAACTTTCATCCCTAGGTGTACAATAAACTAGAAGAAAGTACAAGACTCAACATGGGTGAAGGACAAGGGTTAGAACTTACAGGATCTCAAAATTAAAGCAGTCAATTTGACATCATTGGTCATTCGAGGGATGCAAAATTAAAACAACACTGAGATTTCATCTCACCCAAGGAAGAATGACTAGCATCAAGAAATCAACCAATAACAAGTGCTGGAGGAGCTGTGGGGAAAAAGGAACCCTCCTCCACTGTTGGTGGGAGTGTAGACTGGTGCAACCACTATGGAAATCAATGTGGAGACTCCTCAGAAAACTAGAACTAGAGATTCCTTTTGACCCAGCTATTCCCTTTCTGGGTATCTTCCCAGAAGAATTAAAGACATCATACCACAGTGATATATGTGCACCCATGTTTATAGCAGCACAATTTTCAATAGCTAGCTCTTGGAAACAATCTAAATGCCCATCAACTGAGGAATGGATAAAAAGATGTATTTTTGTATATAATGGAATATTAGTCATAAAGAAGGATAAATTTGGAACTTTTATAGGTAAATGTCTGCAACTTGAGCCCATACTCATAAGTGAAATAAATCAAACTCACATATCTAAACACCATATTGTCTCACTAGTGTGAGAAACTAAACAAGTAAATAAGACCCAAAATGTACAACAGATATTGGAAATAGGGAAGAAACTGTCCAAAACAAAAGAAAGCCTAATAGGAGAAAAGGGAAAGGAAAGAAAGAAAAAGGAAAAAAAATATACATACATATACAAGATAGTTAAGATAGTATTCAGCTAGAAACTGTCAAAAAAAAAAAAAAAAAAAAACTATGATGGGAGAAAAGGGAAAGGATGGAATGAAAAAGGAAAATAAATATGTGTGTGTATACACAAGATAGTTAAGATAGTCACACAACTAGTATCTCTCAGTTCATTGAAAAGTTTGTGCTAATATTGCTTGGATGGTATTTCATGCCTGTATCTTCTACTCTGAACAACTACTATGAATATAACAACAAATAATGTATTAATTATTCTTACTGTCCTTCTAGCCTGTTTCGAAATTTTGTTTTACTGTTATTTTTATTTTTTGTGTTTAAAATAAAATAAAATAGAAAGCAGTCAAGAATCTGACCTTATAGAACTATACACTTTTCTCATTTAAGCCCAGAAGGTAATCACAGAACAACAGTTACAAAAATTATTGTTCTGGGTACAGTGGCACATACTTGTAATCCCAGCAGTCTGAGAGACTGAGGCAGGAGGATCACAAGTTTGAACCCAGTCCTGGCAGTGCAGTGAGATCCTGTGTAGGCACACAGATAGACATAGGCAGGTAGATAGCTAGCAGGACGGACGGACAAAGGGCTGAGGATGTAGCTCAGTACAAAGGCACTGAGTTCAATCTTCGGTACCAGGAAAGAAAATTACTTTTCCCTGCAGCTTAATTTTTTTTTTTAAAAAGCAGCATCTTAATTTTCTGCTGCCTTCATTGTTCCTAGTTATCTTGTTTCTTATAAAATCATGTTTCATTCTCTTCTAAACCATAGATAAGGTAATTAAAATTGCATCAGCTACAGGATATTATTATACTCAGAACTTCAGAAATGTCCTCCTTGGCTCATAAGAATCATGTTTCTTCAGAGTCAATGCTAAGCTACTTACAGTTATTCACATAACTGACATTTTTAACTTTAAAAAACTTTTCAATCATCCTATAAAAATAGTCATTATCATAAAAATGTATGACAAGCACATACCATATGATAGTATAATATTTTTTTCATGCTGTTTCTCTTTCAAATTAATCTGGCATAAGTATTTGGGAAATAGTCTAGGAATTTAGAGAGAAAAATGAAATCACAGTAAGATGTACTCTAAAAATAGCCTGAAGTGAGGATTAATATGAAATTGAGAACTTTCTGCCTATGTCATGAGTTTGAAATAAAGCAGAGCCTTTCAACTTGCTTTTCCAGACATTTTAACCATGTGGCAAATTTCATTTTGCTCCCATTACCGTATTAATCCATTAGACTTTAAGGCAAGCGGAGTTCAAAATTTATCTTTGCTGCATAAATAAAATCAAATTAGTAAGCATTCAGATGTGGCTAAATCCAGAAGGACATTCAGAAAGTTTGAGATCAGATGATGCACTTTTTAAATAATTATGTTCTGAAAAGCCAGGCCTCTGTGACAAAATATCAACGTAAGAAAGCATAAATACAAATATAGATGGAGTGGGTTAATAATTTAGGATGTTTTGGTTGAAGCGAAATCCTCTCCTCAGCCTCAACTGTCTCTTTCTTCAAAAAAGTGGAGTTTGGAAGTATTTCCAGCTTAATCCTACTTCTGAGCCTCTACTAGCTGCCTCAGAGGTAGTGCATATACACACTTCTGCCCTCATGGAGCTTACACGATAGCTGAGGGAGAACAAAACCAACAAAACAAAAACTATAAAAAATGAGTCATATTAGAAGGAAAACTATGCTCCAGAATAAAAAAGTATTCCAGCAAATCCAGTCTGTATTAATCTAGAAAATTTATATAATAGAGTAGTTTACTATTCTATTATTAATGGTAATCTATGAAAATTACATGTTACTGTATATACTAATCTGGAAAATCTATATAGAATAGTAAATACTAGACAGAATATATTACACCTTCCAATAAATTGTTGCAAAATTTAGACTAGTTGCATAACCAGAATTAGTATTTATATAAAAATATGAAATTTTACTACCCATAATAAACAGATGAAAAATAGCATTTAACCCAATTTTTACTATTAAGTAAGGTCTTACCTGTAATAGTTAACTAAAAATGTTAAGTCCACAGCTGACGTAGATTTTTTATGTGATAAAATAAATATAAAGTTTCTAATTTGCTGAGTCATATGGTCTTATGTATACACTGTCATCTGTAGTTCTGATTTAAAAAGAATGAACAGACCTGCTGATCCATTTTAAATATAGACCTATTTTAGATACAGATTCAGCTTAACTGAAATCCTTAAGACCAGAAGTATTCAGATTTCAGATTTTTTTTAGAATCAAATTTTTTTATTTACAAGTGATAATGGCTGCAATATTGCGTATTGTTATCTTTAAAGTGGTTACTTACATTAACAGATATAGACATGTAAAATTGATCTAATCATATGAGCATTAATTGTTCTTTCTCAATAACGAATAGATTCAACAGTGTGTTCATTTTAGTTATCTTACATATACATATATACAGGTTTATATCTTTTCCTCTTCCCTTATGATATGTCTTGGCAATGAGACCCAAACAAACACAAAAATCATGTGCATTTCAAATACACCTTACACACAAAGTCTGAAGGTAATTTTATGTAACAGTTTTAATGGTTTTGTGTGCTTTGACGGTGACCTGTCACATGAAGTCAGGTGTGGAATTCTTGTGATATTGTCTCAGTTCTCAAAAAGTCTTTGGTTTGAGGACATTTTAGCTTTCGGATTAAGGATCCCTAATCTGCATTATTTTTTACAAAACTACAAAACTAAAAAAAAAAAAATCTCTGGAGGCTGCTACCAGGAATTCATTTACTAAATTATGCAAAGCACTCATATTATTATGCAGTAAACTAAAGCTACACAGGAACTCCCCAAACTTGACTTACTTGGAGGTCAGGACTCTGGACTGCTTTCTAGAGTAAGCCTTTTACGTGGGTGGGACAAGCATCACCTTCACTTCTAACACTGCTTACTAACAGTGGGAAAAGCTTCAGATCTACCTTTGCAATGATTTAATTATAAAGAAACAAATCTAACTTTTCCTGTCTTAAATATGAGTCATACCATCTCTGTGAATGAGACAAAAGATATTTCCATTTTCCTGGGGTCCTACTGCTATGTGATTTGAAGTGAAATATCATTTAAGAGTTCACCAGAGAGAACATTTCCAAGTTCTAAACGTTGACTTAATACATCTGACATTACAGAAGTAGCAAAAAAAAAAAAAAATAGCCAAAAACTGTGGCTGCCAAAAATTAATTAAAACAATTAACCAGTAAACACGTAACAGTGCTTGACTACTAGGGCTAGAGTCCATGGTTAGCATCCTTGGCTCCCTGCTCTGGCCCTGATGTATGCATCACTGTCTTGGATGTAGCTGGGAATTCTAAGATCTTATCTGGAAACAAGAATGTACCCAACCTGGGTTACAAGCTCCAAAATAATTGCTGTCATAGTCTGAATTACACTTTGCTTTTGGATACACCGCAATATTAATACAAATACAGGGCTAAAATAGGGCAGCTCTCTTCTCCAAGGTTCTGGGTCTGCTATGGCTGATACATTTTGTCAACTTGAGAAGTTTAGAAGTTTAACGAACTGACTCAGCAGGGTGCCAGGGTCCTCACTGAGTGAGGAAACATCCTGAGCCTGTGCAAGAGAAGGGCATGGAGATTTTGTGATTGCAACACCCACCCTGGGAGGGGGGCACTAAAGGGGAGGGTAGCCTGCTTACAATATAAGGGAGGAAAAGAGGCTTGCTTTCCCTTCTTTTTGCTTTGGTTGCTTTGCTGTCTGCTGCCACCTTGAAGTGTTGCCCCTGTGCCATGCCACCCTTCCTTGGAGCCAGCTGAGTATAGGCTGAAACCTCCACAGACTATGAGCTAAATAAACCTCTCCTTCCTTCATTTTGGGTGTTGGGTATTTCGTCCCAGCAACTAGAGAAAAGTAACCAAGACAGGGTCTCATCACTTGAATGAGATGAAGTATGAGACAGAATGTATTTCTTGTAAGTGTCTGTATGCATATAGTTGTGGGTAGGAAGAGTCATTCTATTGGACGAAGACACAGCAGATGCTTGTTCTCTGATCATATTAAATATTTTAAGATGTATTACTAAATTTTCCTTAGCTTTTTAAACCTCTCTGTCTTCTCCATTAACACTGAGAATTGAAACACAGTTATTAGAAGTTTAAAAAAAAAAAGTATGTCATCCCTAGCCAGGCTGGTTCACAGGGCCTTTTTTGGAAAGAGGTACCAGGTCCAGAGTTTCCATCACAATGCTGGCTCTCCGACTCCAACTCACCTTGGCAGGCTCCAGTGCGGATGTTGGGGATGAAGCCCCTCCTACAGGGCTGGGGCTGGGCAGGACACATCTCACAAGGATGGCCCCACGCCCTTCCAATGGTGGCACAGCACAGGGTCTTGGTGCAGACGATGCCTGTCAGCTGCCCTTGGCACATCTGGTTGTTGACCTGAGTGAAACATGGGCCCGTCCTGTAATCTGAAATGTGACAGAAGGAGGAGAGGTTTTACAACCATACTCAGTCCTCTACCAGCAGCTCCAAATGCACAAAACAGAGTACTTCTTCTGACCCAAGCATCTAAAGACAAAAGACCAGAGAGAAAACTAGTAATTTTTTGATTATGAGAAAGTGCATTAAGAAACTTCAATGATTTCTACCCTGGACACTGTAAATGGGCGGCTCCCGGGTTGTATCTGGTACACAGATGTATTTTCTTGGCTCGAATAATATTCTTTTAAAATTTAAACTGCTAGCCAATAGTGTAAAATTAGAAAATTTCACATGAAATTTATATTTCTGGCTTTTCTTGTAAAATTGGCAGTGCTGGTCAGGCATGACAGTGGGAAAGTGTGTTCTGCTCCAGGTCGTCACCTCTCCGCCATGCATTAGTCCAAGGCCTCCGTGCACATTAATATGCCTTTCCCTCTTCTGCTATAACTTACTTTGGTGAACCTTCTGAAGGATCTCTATACATTCTTTTAAACAAAACTGAGTCATGAATAGAATAGTTTTGAGTTTAGTTATCAGTTTTTACAGACCTAAAAAAACCAGAATAATGTAAATTGGACTGACCAATTCAACAATTCACCTTTCCTCTGGAAGTGTAGCAAATATATGTGGAAAAATTATTTATTTCTTTTTCATAAAAATTATAGGTACAGTTACAAAATTCTTAGGAATAGCAGATACCACTCTGGTTTTCTGATGAAGTCCCCATGAACGACATTCTATGTGAGGGGGAAAGCTAGAACAGGTTTAATACAGATTTTTGTAAGAACAAAACAATCTCATATTTACAATGAGTCAATAATGTTGACGTGTTGTTTCTGAAAAACTTTGTTACCAGGAAAGTCAAAGCTGGGTAATGATTTAATATTCAAAAGACTGAAGTAGAAAGATTTACATATCATAAAATGCTTCAGTCTGACAAAACACAACTTAAAACCACATAAAACTTTTTATCTATTAATGAAAAGGCTCTCTCATAAGGAGGTAAAGTGTATTTTAAAAGTTCAGTGAAAAGAAAGAAAATCTAGAATAGGTAACTTTTCTGGCAAACTGGTTTAATGTTCTTTTACTCTGCAGCTGAACTTCAACAAAAATAGCTCATTTTAATCCGCTGCATAAGAACAACAGATGTGCTGGCTGCAAATTGCTTTGTTGAAAAAGACAATCTTTGGCATGCACGTGAAGATATGTCAACTTCATAAATAACGCTTCCCGTGCCACAAACTGCTGGGTCATAAATTAAAAAACATAAAAAATCTTTCCTATTATCTTCAGACAATCCACATATGGTCATTGTAAGTAAATAATCACAATTATAAACAGTATTACATGTGAGTAAAGGTGTGTTTTGCAAAAAAAATTTTTTTAAATTTTATATTCATATACAACTATCTCTCCTTACATTCTGTGCACCTTGGATTTTCCAGAGAGGAGCCTGCACAGTGTCCTCTGATCCTACTCATGTACGCCAACTTGCTAGAGTCATTGCTTTGCAACTGCGATTCCTTCTCAAAATGATGTTCTCATAGGCCTGACTGAAGAAAGGGACTATGTGGACATGGACAGCTGTTTGTCCTCTGAAAATGACCTTTCTTGTTGAAGGCACTGATTAAGGCAAGCTGAGACTCTTCTTCCCTGGAATAAAGTTTACCACTTCCTATGTCCTTGGTCTACATTTTCCTCTTCACAAACTGCTTCATCTATTTTCCTATAGGATGACACTTTGAGTTTTGGTTGGCAGCCTAATTTTTTTAAAGTGTAAATTTAAAAATCTTCCCTGCTCATTCAAGAATTACTAACAGGTAAAATAAGAACAAATACTAAATACTTAAATTTAAATTTACTTATCAGATAAAATATCCTGTTCTAAATTCTACTTGCAGTTTAATTATGAACTAAAACACATTAATTAATTGTTATGGGCCTCACATTCTCCTCACCAAAGTACCACTATGAACACAAGCTTACTGTATCATGCTCACCATTCAGCCAGGGCTTCTAGCAAAGTGAGGAAGGAAAAAGCTGCTTCTGTAGGATGTGCACAGTGGAGCTAGTGGGTTGGAAATGGGCATTTTTCTCATTATGAAATCACTAAGAGCATGCTGCTAAAAATTGGTCTGTAAAATACAGATATTGCTCTTTTGATTTTGTCAGATATGAAAAAAATACACAATGTCAAGGGAACTTAGGGTAATGTTAGCATATTTAAACATTACAGATAATGAACTCTACGCCAGATGAAACAGGAAGTGAAAAAAGGAGCAACTGATTAAGAAGTGGAACAAAGCAATGAGATTAATTAACTGTGCATCCCCGTAAGACATCACATAAGACAGGACAATAATCATAATGATAGAAACACATCACCTGTACAGGTGGCTAAAATACCACTTATATTACTAACATAACAGCAGTTCTGGTGTATAGCTACATATTGTGCACTACACAATTTAGGAATGCTTCCTGTATTTCCCATAAAGTACAGTAAATGTACTTTTAAAGTTGTGCAATGGGATGAACTTGTTATAAATCTGATATTTTGTAACTGTAAATCAAACAATGCATAATAGGTCCAGTATATTTCAGTAAAGAAAAGAACTGCCTGATTCTAGAAGGTACATGAAAACTGGGAGACTTTTTCATCAGACTTAAGTTAGTATTTTCATTTTTAGGAACGAAAAAATGAAACACAAAAACCAAGTAATTATCCTGTGTGGGAGCTGCAGACATAAATGTAGACAATGAAAAACTGTGTAACATGGATGACTTGAATCTAAGGATCCAGGCTAAAGCAACAACTCCTTGAATAACAGATCTTTTGACACAGTGATTACAAATAAGGATCCCACGCATCCCGGTGTGGTTATAACTGAGAATCTAGTCAGTGCGCCAGCTGAGAGCTCGGAGCACAGATGTAAACCGACTGAAGAGAAAGCGGTTCCAAAAACTGTATGGGATGATGAAAGAGTTTCCTTAGCTTCATTGAATTTGTCCAGGATGTTTGCAGTTCTTTAGACTTCATGCTGTATATAAATCTTTAGGATTAAAAAAACTCAAATAACCGGTGCATTACTTGTCTTCACTGATAGATAAGCATCTTTCAATCTCATGAAATGGTAGCATTAATTATAGAAACCTTTAAGAGACTTAAGTTCACTGAGAGTCTGTGTTTTAAGAAATCTAAAACATTACATACATTAATGCTTAACAATATTGTGTCTATTCTATGACAGTGCCTTTTAATCACAAGTTAAAGTAATAAATAACATTTTTAGAAAAGTGATTCATTTATTTTTTTATTGTCATATGCTTGCAGTACCTAATGATTACATTCTTTGTAAGGAATTGGTACATGTATGCACTATGTCTTAATTTTTTTTAATCCCCTTTGCTGCCATTTTCTCCCTTCCTTTTCCCTCTATCTCTTGGTCCCTTCCCTTTTGCAAAAGTTCTATCTCTCCATTCCCTATTATTTACCTTTTATTTTGATCTTTACCTTACTTATACTTTGGGTCTCTCACGCAATATTTAAGATTGTGTGTGTCTGATTTATTTCTCTTAATCTTCTATCTCAATGTGAATTCTCTTTTTAAAAAAAAATATTTTTAAAATTTTATTAGTACACATTTGCATGCATTTTACAATCATCCTGGGGAGTTGGTACATGTACATAATACAGCTTGTTTCTTTTTTTAACCCTCTTCCCTCCTATTCTAGTTCTTTCCTCCTTTTCATTCTTGCTGATATTGTTAAACTTAGTGCATGTTCATGGCATACAAGTTCCACATTTATTGATGTCATTAGGATCGTGCACCTGGCCTATCTTCACTCTACCTAGTTCCCCATCCCTTTCCCCTTCATCTTTAGTCCCCTGGACCCTTTTCCATCTGCAAAAGATCCATCCCTTGTCTCCATCTAGCCTTCTTTAATTTTTCCCTTAGTTTGTACTTTGCCTGAGTAATCAAGTTATAAGGAAAAAAAGTTTATTTTATTTATGGCTTCAAAAGTTTCAGTCCATGGACTACTGGCGCCATTGTCTTTTGAACCATGGACAGGCAGTACATTATGTCTGGAATACATGGTGAAACGAAGCTGCTCAAATCAACATGGCCAGACAAATGAATCCCATTCATCTTCTTCATGGAAACAGTAGTACTACATTGTACATGAATACCACCTTTTCTTTCCTTTATTTTGCTTTTCACTTTGATATTCTCATATGAGGGAACCCATATGGTATTTAAGCCAGTGTGTCTGATTTATTTCACTTAGCATTATGTTTTCAATGTGCATCCATTTTTCCTATAAATGTCCAGCCTTTATAGCAGAGTAGTATACATTGTGTATAAATACCATGTATTTTAATCCATTCATCTGTCACTGGACACATAGGTGGCTTCCAAGATTTGAATATTATGAACTGTGTTGGTAAAAACATTTGTATACATTTACTAATGTAACATGATGTCTTTAACTCTTTTGGAAAGATACCTAAAAGCAGAATAGCTGGGTCAAATAAAACTTCTATTTAGTTTTCTGATGAATCTCCATACTGATTTCCATAATGGTTAGTCTAGTTTACATTCCTATCAAAAATAGTGATTTTTTAAATTAAAATGTCACTATTCTTATATATAATTGAAGTGAATTATAAATTTTCATAACTTATAAAGTTGGGTATTTATAGGTGTAGTTTTAAACATATTAACTCATAAGAGTTATTGAGCAGTTGTAAAGGTTTTGAAGGTACATAACTAAAGTAATTAAGAAAGACATCAAAGCCGGGCGTGGTGGCGCACGCCTTTAATCCCAGCACTCGGGAGGCTGAGGTAGGCAGAGCGTTGTGAGTTCCATGCCGGCTTGGGCTACAACGCGAGCGCAAGGCCGGCCTGAGCTACATAGTGTGACCCTGCCTCACAAAACCAGGGCCGGGAGTTTGGCTCAGTGGCTTAAGCGCCTGCCCTGGCAGGCGCGAGGTTGTGAATTCAATCCCCGGTGCCGCAAAAAAAAAAAAAAAAAACAAAGAAAGACATCAAATATATTTACCATGTAAAACATGTAAAATCTACAGAGGTGCTTCATAAACTAAGATTGAAACACAACCAAATATTAATGAAAAGTCTCCTAAAGTGCTTACTAAAAATCTATCAAGATTTGAGATTCTCAAAGAGATATCTGTATGCATTATTTGCCATAATGAAACAGTGGGAGTAATGCACGCATCCCTGGCAAGATGAACAACTGTATATGATATAGTAAATGCATGTAATGGGATATATTCAGCTTAAATAGAAAGGAAATTTTGACACAGGCCACCATGTGGAAAAACTTTGTGGACAGTATTCTAAGTAAAATAAGCCAGCTAGAAAAGCATAATACTGATGAATCCACTTTTTTGAGTTACCTGGAGTAATGAGATTTTCCTAACAGACAGAGTGGTTGCCAGGAGTTGGGAGTTATGGTATAACTAAAGAAGAAATTTCAGTTTTATGACATCAAAGGGTTTTATGGATGGATGGTAGTGATGCTTGCACGATGTAAATGTACTTTATGCTCCTGAAATTAAAAATGCTGGCAAATTTTATGTGATTGATATATATATATAAAATTACAATGGTACTTACGAAAATACAATGTTCAAGGAAGAAGAAGATTTAAAATTAGTTTTGAAGAGCAAGCCTGAATTAATAAAACCACAGCAAAGTGAATCTTTTTCATATACAGCACACTAAAACATCTACACACAACTCTGACCTCTCTCTTTAAGGTGGGTATGTGTGTTGTTTTGGACTTACCACAAGGAAATGCAGTGCTGTGAGAGCATTCTTGAACATACTTATTTACTTCATACTTTGTTGACTTTTCTATGAGCTAGATTCCTAGAAATGTAATTTTCAGCTCAAATATCCAACTTGAAAAATCTGAAGAATTACTGTTTAAATAGGTGATACCACTTTATACTTTCATCAGTAGTGCCCAAAGGAATCTGTTTCTCTGCATCATCTCCAACACTGAATAGATTCAAATAATTGAATGTTCATTTTTCTATGGCTGAAAAATGGTATTTCATTGCTGAATTGATAGCACCCCTCTCTGTCAGGTCCTTCAGAGCGTCCCTTTATGGAAGCTACATCTTTTTATCTTAAGTACTAAAATACATTTTGCCACTTTTAATAGTGAAGAAATTATGGGCCAAAAATTAAGGAAGATAGGTAGAGAAGTAAAGAACTATCAACCAATGAGGCAGATATTCCACTGTGAGCTCTCTCTCACTCCCGAATGCTTGTACACATTCACCTCTGCACGTCTCTGTGCTCACTGAGCCTGCCATGTGGGTCGTCTGCACACTCAGATTCCGGTAACTGGTTCCCTTAACAGACCAAAGCCTTTGTTATAACCATGCAGATTTCTCTCCCGGCCTCCAAATATAATTTCCTAACTCCCAATTAACAAGTCTAGTTTTGCATTTCTTCAGGGTTCTCCCTAAGACTATTCTCTCTGCAGCCCATGACATCAGGAAAAGTGATCTCTGTGTGCAGGGAAACACTGAAGACTTGCTTTGGTAATAGATGAGCAATTACATTAATTACCAGAGTTGCACTGCATTTTATTTCTAACATAATATCATTATTTAATACTTCAATGGAATGTAGACTTGGCAAAGTACTGTTTTCACCTCTTTCTACCTTTTTTCAAAGCACAAGGCTACTGCTGACATCAAAGGGCACTTTAAGAATGAGAGGCAGGAAGGATAATTAGGTGCTGGCTAATGATGCAAACAAAATTGCTATCTTTGATGTCATGTTTCATAAGGATGAAGGCCATCAAAGATGCAGTCCTAAGATTCATGGCCCACGTACTTGAACTGAACTCTTCCAAGAGCAAAACCAATTAGCTTACTTTAAGCGTAACAAAAAACCCTGAAGATTAAAAACTAAGTAAGGTCATTTATGCAGAAGGGTATTGTCACTTGCGAAGAAGAAGGTAAAAGAGACAAAAATATTTTGACGTAAGTTAAGGGGGCCAGAGATACAAATGATTAACATAAAAATGGCTGATATGCAAATCAACAAATCATCAAAGTTTATGATATCTAAGAAAAATCTACAATATAGTTAAGAAGACCAGAATATATTTGAAAAAAAGTGATGTGCTCACAAAACAAGTTATCTATTACAAAGCTAGAAATTGAATCAATAGAAACGAGACACTTGAACCTTGTTTTCCATTTTATCTAAAATCTTATATCCCTTGATCCAAGGATACAAAAACAAACAAAAAAATCACCAGGCAGGATTACAGTGGCTATGAATAAAATGTTACACACAATTTATTGACAGAGACCTTTTATACTAATATGAATTTGATGAACTATTTTCTGATTTTTTTTTCTAGGAAGAGATAGACTTAGGACTTCATTGAATTAAACAGATCTAGGATTAGCTACCATTACCAAATTATGTAATAGTCCCTTACATAGAAGAAAAAAAACATTTTCACAAGGAAAATCTCATCTACCAAGTCTTCTATGAAGAACTGGGTTGTCTCTTATTTAAATTTTTCCCCAAATCAATGTTTTCTGAGTGATGTGGGCATCTGAGTCCATGGTGCAGAGTCAGTGTAATCTCGGAAACTACACCTTGCCCAGGAAACTGATGAATGCTAATAAGAAAAAAAAGTTCATTTCGTGGTTCGAACATACATCGTAGGAGAAGAGCTCAGATTCTCTTGAGGCAAAGAGCAAACGGAATGAGAGTCATACCTGGGTTTCCATCTTTCGGGAATTTTAGGGAAGTGTTGATGAGCAAGATCTGTAGGGGCCCTATCACTGTAACTTGCTGTGTGAATGGCGGATGGGCAGCTGACCTGCCGGCACTGAGAGCTGAACACTTGTGAAGTAAATCATTCCTGGTTCTCAGCACTGGAATCTTACGCAGCATGACCAAAATATACAGTGAATGTTTACATTTTTTTTTAAAAAAATTACAGTAAAAAGAAAATACTGTCAGTAATTCTTTTTAAAATGTTTCCCTCACTTTTAATGCACTGATTTCATTGTGGTTGCCACTTTTAAATAATTCTGGAGAGTCCTTTTTCCTTTCTTGGGCAGGTATAAAAACTGTGGTGAAGGCTGCTGCTTAGTGCCATCCAACAAAAAGGCAGGCTCAAAAAGCATCAGGGCGTCTCCTCATCTGCTTTACTCTGGCACGGCGTGATTTCTGGCTCTTCTCCAAAGCCATAATGACCAAGAAAAATAAACATTTTACATCAACTCAACACACTGAGACAACCACAACAGTGCAATAAAGACTTTCATGACAGAGGACTTCTAGAACTTCTTCAGGAGGTGACAGAAAGGATAGGTGTGTTCAAAGCGAGGGAAAGTATTCTTAGGGTAATTCACAATAATGTATCCTTTACTGTAATAAATTTTAAAAATGCAAACAATGGCTGTATTTTTGATCATGCCTCATATATGTGGTCCTATGGGTAAACACCATGGGAGGGCAACAGAAAAAAGATTCCTGTGTAATATTTTAGCAAAAATGCCACAGTACTGCAATCAACAACTGCATAAAACAAAAGTGGCCATAGCTTGCACGGCCGGGCAGATCTGTACGCACCAGAAAACCATATACAGACTGACTAGAGGTGGCAATGAGAAAACTCACCTCATAAAGAAACAAATAAAAAAAGACTAAAGCCTTTCTTTGGTTCAGGGTTAGGGTTCTACATTCAGACCCTAGCCTAGGGATGCAGCTCAGGGATAGGAGTGCTTATGAAACACTTCTCTTCCCGTTACCACCAAAAAAAGGTCAATATTCAGCCTCAAAACAAACAGAAAAAGGGAAAAAAGAATGGTTACTATTTCAAGTTAAATTAATTGTTTGGAGAATCAGATGTAAGAAAAAGTGCACAACACGGAAAAAATATCTTAAGAAACAACTATCATCAGTAACAGATGAGACTAGAGAATATGCAGCCTAGAACACAGGATGCAAATAATATGAATTCTGAAACAAAACCTAAATTACAAAGATACAAACAGAAAAGTAATAAAGAAATGACAGAAAAAGTTTCAGAGCTTAAACAAAAAAGTTTTGCATTTTCAGACTTTTTAGGTAATGTGCTTGGCTGACAATGTATTACCAGGAGGGAACATTGTGTGCTCTTAAAAAAAAAAAAAAAAGAACAACTTTTTTAGCTATAGATTCTTATCTGTGACATGAAATTGACTACTTTAAAGAAAGAGACACTAGCAGCTGTAAAATTGCACACCAGTGTGGTTTACTATCATGTTCAGCTGTGTGGACCAAAATGCTACCCACTAAGCCAAATGTGGCTTTCTCAATTTAAACTTAAAATTTACATTACATAAAATAAACATTTAGTTCCTCAGTCACACCAGCCACATGTCAAGTGTTCAGAAGCCACATGGTGGTTAGTGGCTACTGTACTGGACAGCACAAAGATTATTTCTATCATCCCAGGAAGTTCAACAGATATACACTGGAGTGGTTACCTCCCTACAAAACAGAGAAGGAAGAAAAAAACAACCTCTGGTATTAAAGCAACAGTTTCTCAATAGGTTATGTTTGAAACTAGGTGAATTCAGATGAAAACTACAATGAAAATCAAAGGCAGTCTAGACTTACATGTTAAATGAAAAAATAACTTTAAAAACTTTTGGAGACAAGAAATTACTAGAATGATTTATTTGCTTTTTCTTATCTCTATTATTATTCTTGCTAATTCTGTGGGTGCACCAATGGTGAAGTCTGTGCACTGCTTTATAGCTATCACTTAATCTGTACACAGACTTATCTGATTGGCATGAATAGCTTTCCTTTACAGATAATGACAGTAGGGTTACCTAGGTTAAACAAAATTGCCCAAATTCACACAGATGGTGCATAAGTGATGTAAAATTTGAGTAACAATTATATCCAGCAGTAAAATTCATGCTATTAATCACCATGTCCTATTACCTCCCAGTAGCACTGATCACCCTGAGAGGATAGTTCTGTGTTTGATCAATAGTTTTTGCTTAGAATAAGATAGACTTTTCTGAAAGGATTTACTGTTTCCCACATAATAAGACTTCTTACAATTCTTATTCTGTCAGGAAATTAGCTTATTTTATTAAAGACTTCCCAAGATACTCTGATATGTCTCTGAAGAGTCAATGTGTCTCAGATTGCTGAACATATGTCTAAATGTAGACTTTCCAATATTGTTAGTGTGCAGACCCTTTTTAGCTACTGAAATTCTCTTTCAGTAGCTACTCCAAGGCATTATGGTCTATCCCACTTCCAGTCCTATCAGCGCCTTAGCTTCTGTTTTCTGAATAGATGGAAAACAAGTATTACTTCAATGCCAAAGAGGTTGCAGTGATGATGATGGACTACAGAAAATCCTGGCCATGTGCTTAAGAAGCCAGACATCCTACGAACAAAGTAAGCTTGCATGGCTCAACAGAGTTGTCACTTAATCTGCAGTGCTAAGGAGGGGCTAAGCTTTGCTGCTGCTTTCCAAAAGTCATCAAGCCCTTCCTAGACAAAGCAGATAAGAGCATTATGAGGGCAGAGGATGTAGCTCACTAGTAGAGCACTTGCCTAGCATGTACAAGGCCCTGAGTTCAATCCCCAGTACCACAAAAAGTGAATAAATAAATAAAGAGCATCTTGAGAACTGTAAAGGATTATTTAAATTTTAATTATTTTCAATGATTTTTAGAGATGGAATACCCTCGGAGATTATGAGATCTGTTCATGAGGTTTACAGTAAGGAAACAAAATCCAGACAGTTTCAGGAACTGGCCTGAAGTCAAAAGAACTGATATAATAGCTTAACTCATTTTCCTGTAGTATCCAGCACAAAATAGTAATTGCAAATCTACAACTGACGAACTCTAGGAGATCAGCAACCTTTCATGACAAGATACACTTGCTGAGCTGAAGGCCAGAAATACGGTCTGGTTCAGTATTTCCCAAAATGTGGTTAACGGAATGCTGGTTCCACAGGTTATTAGAAATACTGTGTCGAAAAAGGATTTTGTAGCCAAATATATTATAAAATATATGAGAATTGAACAAGAAAGGCTTTTGCAGGGGAGGGGGTGCATATGAAACTACACAGTTTCCTGGAGACCTTAATGTTCTCATGTGTGTTATTAACTGCCAAGAGGGGGCTCTAGTAGGCAGGCTTTAAAATGTATTTGCTTATAAAATGTTTCTATTCAATAGCATTCCTGAAGACTAGTGTGGGATGAAACACACTTTGGCAAACACTTATCTAACTTTATCAGCATATGAGTTCCTTGTATCCTCCAATGTGGCTGCCTGAAATACGTTTGATGAAATAATACTTTGTGCGCAATCAGCTTTCCTCCTGGAGACATCACTACTATCATAAATATCACAGAACATTAAAACTCTGCAACACTACGATGGCACTCAAGCACAGCAGTTCACAAACTACAGCCTAAATCATTAATAATACTGAAAATATTTACAAGTGATCATAGTTGAGGTGTTTTCCTATGTTTCCTCCAATTGTTCTATATATCAAACATCACATCTATTCATCTAAGGCCTACAATCTCATATCCCATAACCGACAGTGGAAAGCATATGGTCCCATACTGCTGGGTGGGATTTTGTAAGCAATGCCCTAGAGATATGTGTATAAATACATCCATAAATGTATACAGTCATACCATGTCTTTACTGTAAATACTTTCCTTTCTAACACCATTATGAAACAGCTACTACTATTCTGCCCATCTCAGAGATGAGTAAACTGAGATACAGTGAAATTGGGTCACCTGCCCAAGGTTACAAATGTAAAACATGGCTGAGCCAGAAATGATTCACTTAATCTCTCTTAAAGTCAAAGGTAATCAGGTGCAGATTCTATATTTATTCCAGGTGGCACTGAGATTTTTCAGGCAGTTTATCTACTTGGGAATCTCAACAGGAAAGGGGTCTCATTTTGTGCTTCTGTGGAGATTTTAGAACAGTAGCTAAAGCACAGGGCAGCGGTCAGAAGTTCTAGATTTGTAACCAAAACACAGGTTTTGCCTACCACTCTCCTAGGGTCTTCAGTAAGGGTGTTTTCTTTTTCTTTTTTTTTCTTTTTTTTTTTTTTTTTACCTCAACGTCCTCATTTGTAAAGTAACTCCTATAAAAGAAGAGAACTTTACCTGTCTCATATGATACGTACATGCACATCATGTGATCAAAACTTCTAAGCACTAAGCATAATGTCTGGCTTTTAAGAAAGGCTCAATGCCTGGTAACTTTTCTCATTGCGGCCATTAATAAACGGACACTGCAGATCACTCCAGTTTACAAAACACTTTTCTATGATTTATTTCATTATGCCTTTATAGTGCCATGGCAAGATAAACTACGAAGAAGGCAGAAAAGTTTATGGAAACCTCACTGTGGCTTTGATCCTCATAATTACACATGGATAAAAACTCATTGGATGTGACAGTTGGAAGAAACCACTTAAACGGACAGCAGGATTCTTCCAAGAAATAATATACTTCCTTACAGTTATTTTCTCAATTCAATCTCCCTCTCTCCCAAAGATCTGTTTGGAATCAAAGTCAGGTTTCACAGCCTGAAAATTAATATCGTGCAGCCAGAAATAAATTATTTTGCAAAGAGAAATACCAGGCCCACATAATTTTTACTCGGGGGGAAAAAAAAAACCTCTTTTCTTTCCTAGCCAGAAAATACAATGGACAAATATAAAAGCAGGATATTTATCCATTTCTGTAGTCTGTAAAAGACAGCATCCATTTGATTCAGGACCCTCAGCCTTTCTTCCAGCAGTGCTGCACTGACCAGACACCAAAAGCGATGCTGTCAGTTTCTGATTATCCATGATGTTATCTTGGTGTTCAGATTATCTACCTGTGGCCTCCACCTCCTCACCAGAAGCAAACCTCTCGCTCCTCTCTGAGAGCAGAGAGATCCTGGGCACAGCAGACAATGTGGTCGCAGTGTCTGAGCTCCTGGGAGAGGCTCTGTCTGGCTCAAGATCAACACTAAAGGCAACTCCAGATGGATGTTCACACATCTCCAAATCTCATTAACATTCCAGATATACAAACACATCCTGCTACTCAACCAAATTTAAAAATTTCTAATCAGATGTTTGCTTGTTTGAGTATGTATTATGTGCGTCTATTCACTACACATATGCTACAACTATGGTTTGTGTAAAAATGTATTACAGTAAAAGACACATTGCCCTTAATACCCTTCAACATTCTCACCCCGCTGTTTGAACAGACTTACCTGGTTACTCAGGGCACTTTCTGAAGTGGTTTTGTAACTTTCATTGAGTATCTCTGGTTGAATCCATTCAATATATTTACTTTTTGTGGTCATTTTGACCATGGGTAAGAGCCAGAAGTGGCACAATCACAGACCCGATATAAGAAAATGAAGATATACCATAATGTTTTTTATAAGACAGTCTTTCTGTTTAATGCCACTCACTATTAGCCTTCACTGTATTTTTTATCACACCTTGCAAAGACATGAAAGAGAACTTCCAGAATTGCTTCAGAAAATGGCAAGAACAATGGGACAAGGGAGGGACTATTTTGAGGGGATAATGGCAATGTGTCTTTTACATAATACATTTTTAAATTCTAAACTATATATACTTTTACTAGCATTGCTCTGACCTGCAATAATATATTCTGTCCTTAACTGGTGAAAGGAAACTAAACTTGAAATTTTCTACTGGAAAAAATATCTTCCTCAAATTTCGACAAATACACTCACACATTCCATATTATCATTTTTTGGATTTAAATGTTGTGCTTATCATATTTTTACCCAGTAAGCAAATTGTTCCAATTCCTGGGTAACTAGAGACAGCTTATCTTAGTACACAGACAAGGAACAGTAAACCTTGTAGGGTAGGTTTCCTTCTATAATCAAACATTCTAGGAGCAAATGCAAATGTTATTCACCTGAAAGTCTATTTTAATTTCTGCAGCATTTGAACAGTTGAGATCCACAAGGACTGTGCCAACATTTTTTTCGACGTTGTTTCATTCTGAAGCTGAACTCCCCACAAAAATGGATTTATAGGCTCATGAAAATCACTCAGAATGTATCATGAGAGAAAATGTAGGTATACTTAGCCTGTTCTGCACTCAAACCTCCTGCCCGTATGGAGAATTTTCCATTGTGTGAGGGGAGAAACTCATGCGAAGATACACATTTGGAAATATTCTCAGCCCAGGAGGACAATGCAGGTGGCAAAGGAATCCACAGGGACTAACTCGGCAGGACCTCAGCAGGTTTCCTGCTGGCAGCTTCCTTTCATTTGCACCTACCCTCCAAGTTTGTTTCTTAGCCTGCCTGCAGATTCTATGATCTAGTTAATATCTTTTCATTATATATTCCTTCTGTTATTATTTTAAATTCAGTGAGCCAAATTTGCTCCTGTTGTTTTGGAAACAGACCCCTGAGGTAGGTGGTACATGATTCACAATGGAAATTTTAAAAGTTTAAAAAGTTAGGATTTAAAGTAATTTTTTCATTTGTATACTTTGTAGTTAGGGGGTAAAATTCACAGGCAAAGATCATTCTTTGCTTGAGTGTCTGAGTGTAGATTAGAATTTTAAAGCATTCATATATCAACAGTATTCCCCCCTAGAGTACCACTTTCTTTTAATCTTTCACATATCGCCTGCAATATTTAGATGTTTAAATGAGGCTTAATTCTTACAAAGGTATGGATTATTACTTTAGCGAAGATTCTTTGTAATCACTCTAAGTGAAAAACCTACTCTGTGTCATCCATGCTAACTTGCCAACCTGCAACCAGCCATGAGGTTTCCAAGATACAAAGGAGCTGGATGAGCTGGCCTGATTCACAGTTGATACAAGAAAGCAGTGCTTTATGACATTCAACAAGTCACAGACAGAAGGCACATTACCTAAAGATGAGAGACAGCCTTTTGGAAAACTACCTTGTATTGGCTGACTTTTCAACCTGTCTTGGAAAAGGCTTACAGTCCCAAAGCAATTTGATACATTTGAAGCAGCAGACTCAGAAAACTTTAAGAGTCTTGCCCATTTTCAAATTCTGAATTTCCACTAAGTTTACATTAAAATCTTAATGAAATACTCAGGACAGGTAAGTCCGTGGGGCACATAAAATATTATGACTTTGAACCCATAAAAATATTCCAAGCACTGAAAAACGGAATGGTTTGTCAGGATGGCGGGGAGGGGGGTGAGTTCAGGGAATTTTAATATTTCATGTGAATCAATTGTTCTTAAAATATTTTAAGTGATAATAGCTGGAAAAAATTTTAAATATGTGATAATTCCTTTCAAAAACATAATCTTCTTTATAGAGCAGACAAATCTGGTTGCCAGTAGAAGCTACTTAAGAGCATTTCAATCCCGCAATCATGTCTGACTCGTATGCTATGCGGTAACATTTTCCACCACATATGTGACGGGAGCCTATGATTGATTGGGCTGTCTAACATACCTCCAAAAACTAATTACATATGGAATAGGCAAAGGAAAGGGACGGGGAAAAAAAACCTCTGAATGTTCAGTGCAGAAGTTCATTCAATTTTTTAGACTTTCACAGAATTACAGCTTTTTTTTCACAGTGTTGTATTATTCATACTTGAATACATTTATTCTCATTTACTTTCTTTCTCAACGGTAACACTGATAACTAAGTCCTTTTGTTTTATGTAAGCACTAAACATGTGGTATCAGATATTTTAACATATCTAGAAATTTGATATTTTAAGTAGAAATTATAATGAAGAGATTAGTAATAGGGTACTAGTTAAACTAAAATCTTCTGTGTAAGAAAAATCATCACACACAAAACTTCAACATCCAGTAATAGAGATAAACACAAATTAACGGGGCTGGGGTCTGCAGTTCAGAGTGGCACAGCATGGACCCAGCCTGGCTGAGACCCTGCATTTGATCCCAGCAATACACACACGAAAGAGCAGATTAAAGGTGCTATGAATTTGTCATAGTGGCTACCTCTGGAAAAGGTTGAAAAGAAGAAGAAAAAAAGAATAAAAGGAATACAAGGATTTATATTTTATCTATAAACTTTTACACTTTTTAAAGGAGAGGAAAAGGTAAGAAATGATCAGTAGCTATTTGTTTATAGTTTTATCTTCATTTGGGTGGTATGTACATGAAAAAGTCCTTAAAGTGTCCTTTGTTGTATTCTAGATTTTTAAAATTATTAATATATTATATTTAAAATTGCTTTCTTAATTAAGAGCAGAGCTTTCCTAAATGACTAAATGATCAGGGGAATTCTATATTATTTCCTAGGACTGCATTAAATTTGTCATTTAAATATGTGATTTATTTAGAGGCATTTCTCAGAGTTTAACTGCAAGAAATCAGCCATATCTCACTAATACCCATCTGTAAAAAAATTTTTATGTTTAGAATACTGTGTCATTTGTCTTGTATTCTTTTACTGTACAATTTTAATCTTTAGATCTTTCTCTCTTTTAGTAGCTATCCCAGACAAGTCAAATCACAGAAGAAACAAAACAGTTGTTTTTAGAAATCTCAGAGACTTACCACTGAATAAAAATCTTCTAAGAAAATGGTATAGCTTAACTCCACATACCACTGCACATTCACCATATGGAATAAATATGGAAATCTTTCATAATCTAGAGATATTCCCACAGACAACTAATGAAAATAATTTACACAAATGAAAAATAATTAGAAAACGATTTCCATATTGGTCACTCTTAACAAGTCATATTTTTAATGTAAGATAGGGAAGTTTTCAAATGTATAAAATGTTACTGTTCATAACAGTCCAATTCTATTATTATTCTTTCATGTTTTCTAAACACATCTACTTCCTAACTATAGCCTTTCTGTCTCCTTTACCAAGAACTTCATTTCTCCAACTTCTAAAATGGTGAGTTCTTTCTCATTCTTCTGTTCTGTAGAAGTCATTAGTGTAGCTCATCAGTATCTGCCTTCTTCTCATTTCAAGCACATGGGAAAATGTACACCTCTGTTCTCTTATAGATGCGGCTATGACATGAATCTTTTATGGCCAATAATATGAGAAGAATCACGCCAGTCTTTGTGGGTCAGTGTGCAAATACCACATCCCCCTTCTTTGCATCAATATCTGCAGAGCCATGTGCTGAAAATTCATTCCAAGTCCCAGAGTGTAATAATTAATCTGGGAGGCGTGGTTATATGGGCTAAGCTGAAATTAACCTTCATTATATAGGGTAAATTGAAATAGCCTTTGTTTATTAATAAGCCACATAGGTTTTGTAGCTGTTTGTCACCTAGACCATCCTACCTAATAAACGGTCTCAGGTTAATGTCATAGTTTCAAAGTGGAGTTTCCCTCACAATCATTTGAAATTCATTTAATCCACTCTCTCAAAACCTTTTTTCTGTCTTTCAGAGTATTTATTACAATATATGTATTTAAAATTTCTACAAATGAACTTCAAGTATAATAAAAAGGATTATAAATGTCTTGATTACATGATTTCTCTAGTACCCAGCACAGTAAACAGCAGATGACAAATTCTTACTAAAGATGTACTGAATAAAGGTTTCACTTTATTTGAAATACTATATTAAATGTCTTACACATTTTGACACAGTTAAAACCACTAGGCAAAGAAATTTTAATGAGAGCAAAGTGTTAAAATGCACACTAACTTCTCACAATACATGTAAAATTTTCCAGTTTGAATATCTATATGACATTCAGATTATGGATTTTACATCAATTTAAAGAATATCAATAAAAGGGATTTCTTGATTTACCATAAGAGATAATTTCAGATGAACTCAGACACTTCTGTAAACAGAATATGGACTTAAAGTTACCCAGTATATAAAAATGATGAGAGTTATAAAATGATACTTTATTGAAGTTGTAAAGAACACATATACTAAGCTAGGGCCCTTACTTTCCTGCTGGCAATTTAATAAATGTTTCAGTCATATTTACGACTATTTCATTTTCCACATATCTTTTGTGGACAGGATAAAACCTTAGGAGTTCATGCTTCAATAAACCCAGACTCAAGAATATATAACAAAAATGAATTTTAAGCTGGCATACACCAAAATCCTAAATCTTCTGGCTCAGTTGCCTGGGTGTAAGAGACTGAGGCTTGTAGTACTGATGGTTTTTGTCAGCTGACACATTTTTGCCAATGATTGTATATCAACCTTGGACTAGTGGTAAGTATTTCTTATTTGCATGCTTTTATGATCTCTTTATTTTCATATTCTTTCATTTAAAGTGTTACATTTTCTACTCTATTTAGAAAACTTTAATATAGTCAAGCAATACATGCCTTTATCTTAATGAAGTTAAAAACCCTAGTATTCTGGTAAGTATACTCACATGTTATGAATTCATGAATGAGGACTAGCAAAACAATATTTAAAACAAAAATAATTACAATTATTTGTAATAATAATTTTTTTTTGTACCAGGGATCAAACTTATGACCTTGCACTTACAAATAAAGTGATTAAGCTGCTGAGCTAAATCCCCAGCACTGTAATAATAAAATATTAACAAGCAATCATTAAGTACTTATATATATCAGGCACTGTTCTATCTAATGTGTGAGAATAATTTACTTATTGTTATGGTGAGGTAGGCAGTTATTACACTCAATGAATAGTTAGAAAATAGAGGCCTTTAGAAGTTAGATGCTACAGTCAAAATGATATAGCGGCTTTAAACAAAACTAAGAGTGTATGTGTCATTAAGTACTTATTAGTTATAATTTGTAACTAGGAGAACAATATAACAGTAGAGAGATCACATATTTTGGAGCAAGACAGAACTGGACATTAACTTAGTTAAATAACTCCCGGGAATAGAATTAACATAGTAAATGCTCACTAAACAAAAACTACTTGTTATATAATTAATTAAACCTGACTTCAAAAGTGTTTTGCTAATTTTTGGCATTTTCTATGTACTGTTCATTAAGCATGAATTATCTCTAAAATCAGAGAAAAAACACAGAACATTCTAAATCATATTATATCAGCAACTGGAGATTAGAGCCATAGCCAGATCGAGTATTAAAAAAGAAACTGACCAACTACATGTAAACTGTATTTCAACCAATGTTAGCTTAAGTGATGGTAAGGAAGATTTGTGAAAAAAGAAATGTATTGGTCATGGAATTTTTGCTGAACAAACAGTCAAAACTGTAGTTGGGATAAATCTGGAAACTATGGTTAAGTTTACCATGAGCGAAAATAAGATACTAATAAAGCTCTCCAACTGTTTCTCAACTTACTCTCTTACATAGACTCTGGAAAGAAAAGGAGTTCATATCTTGGTAATTGAAAATGTTTTATGTGAGAACTTAGAATGTCAACACTAATGTTCACACTGTGTCACCAAGTACATACAATAATGCATGTGTTACCATATAGTTTACACTCTCAAGGGACACATATTTTATTTGCTTCATTTACATCCAAGTATATTATTTTTAAAATAATGCTTGAAAAGAAAAATACTGAGATAGAACAATTTCTGGCACATGGTACAAGTATAATACATTATTCATAAATGTTAAAAGCTACAAAATAAATTGACCTTTTTTGCTTCTACAGTTATTAACAAATATGTGAACAATAAATAGGAAATTTTCTACTTTACTGATTAGTGACTTGTATGAAAAATGAACAGGCTACTGGGTAATTTTTTTAATTGCCAATATGCAGAATTCTTAAAACTCAATTTTCCTTCCAAGTATGGAATGCTACTGAGTGTGTCCTGCTCTCTTTTCATACCTGTTATTTAATCTAATATTCAGAAAAACCTTCATCATATGTAATTTCCATACTTAGTTCATCAATATAACACCTTGGGTTCAGAAAAAAAAAACAGTGACACAAGTTGAACAGAGGTAACCTCAGTTTTAGTTCAGAATAACAGGAGAAAATTAACTTTCTTTTTTTTTTTTTTTTTTTTTTTGCGGCACCAGGGATTGAACTCACAACCTCGTGCCTGCCAGACAGGCACTTAAGTCACTGAGCCAAACTCCTGGCCCTTTAACTTTCAAATAGAAGAATAAAATTCCTTTTTGAATAACATGAAATCGTACATACTCTCTGTACTAGTTTTAAAAACTGTCTTTTTAAAACTTTGAATAACCTTTGAAAAAGACAGAAAACCATTTAATTTCCAAAGAATAAGTGGAAATTTTCTTGATAAAACATTCTGCAATGCAATCAAATATTCTTAGAACTCTATAAACTATTCTTTAGGCAGAGAGCACCTTTGAGATCTTGCAGTTTATTGAGAACAAAAGCAGGTGATTGGCACAAGCGCTGCTGGCCTGCTTCCTCGCTGGATACGTGCTAATAAAGCAGAGAGAAGGAATCACATTTTGTCCACACAGGAACTGGAATGACTAAAAACCATGAGGGCCACCCCATCACTAATGCTCCCACATCCCTTCAGCGATCACACTGAAGGCTTTTGGACAATGCTATCTTTTTTTTTTTTTTAACAATCTACCCTACTCTTTAGTAGCATTAAGCCTATTTCTTCCATAGCTGCTCCAAAGTCTGAAGAGGGTAAATTTCTAATATAAGCACAAGGAGAAAAATGTAATAACAAAAGCAATCACAACAAATCAAGAAAATGGTTACCCTGATGAATAAAAGAAATTTGCCACAGATTTTAAGGGCGAAAAGTCAACCATATGCTTTTTTTTCTCAATGGGAACCACGATTTTATAAGCAATCATTTTAAGTCTCCGAATATTGTCCTATGGGCATAAGGCAAACAAGTCAGTGCTATTCAAGAGACTTGATTAAATCACAGTAAGAACGGCAAGAGTCTAAGTCACCCACTTCTTCCCTACTGCCCAGTTCAGTGATGGAAGTTCCAATCTGGGCAAGGAAATTCAAGAAAATGGCACTCCTTCTCCCTCTCACTACTCAGTCAAGGGCAAGGCTTCTCCTGGGAAAGTAAGCTGCCAATATTGTGTTCCCCTTGTTCCATGCTGCAAAGGCTAAATCCCAGGAACATGCAGCTGAGAGTTCACAGGTTCTCTTTTTTTCTGAGTCCCTTCTGTCCTATCCCAATTACAGCAAGGCTGCAACACGGCACCCTGGTTGTCACGGCACCAGCGTGCAGGCAGGGCAGAGGTTCCATGCAAAGACTGGCAAGCTGAGAAGGTGACTGGCCCCGCTGATATCCTCCCCATAAAGCAGGTGGCACTCTCAGACAGAACACTGTTCCCCTTGCGATCCAAACCAGGGTCACAGAGATTTTGCCCAGAGGAAAAAGCAGGGAATAAGAACAAAGGTTTCTGAAGCATTTCACAGGGAAATGGACTTACTTGAAACACATAAAATATGGGAATTCAAATCTAAGAGTGCTCTTGAAAATGAAGATTTTGATGGTAAGAAAGTGGAAGGGTGCCTGTAGCTCTATGAGGGCAATGAGCTAATCCATAGGCCAGCTAATTAATACTACAAAGTCACGGGAAGGGACAGCCCAGAAGCCTTCCCAGAGTCACAGGGCACCTCAAAGACTATCATCAACAAATGTTCTAGTGAAGGGGCCTGAATCTAACAGAATCAGACTGTGGGACAATTTGTGCCCTAAAGCCTTATGAAAAACAAGTACTCAGCAGGAAAGTAGAAGAGACTAACGGATGGGTGTGGTGACAGCAGTAGACTGATAGGAGAAAGGGACAATCCAATACTGCCCTGCTGAAACCACTGCTATCCCAGGGTAACTGGGTACCTGCTCAAGATGATGCCCTCTGATGAGCAACACAAGAGGTATTCCATTACAAAGACAACCGCTTCAAGAGCCTAAAAGAAATCAGGCTCAAAAAGCAGGATATGATGAAACACCTCATCAGTGTGATAATATTATCAACAAGTAGGCAGAAAAAAGTAACCAAGTGGACATTCCAGAGTTAGAACACACAATAATTGAAATGAAACATTCACTAGAAGTGATGAAGAACAGTTCGGACAGAAGAATTTGTGGACTTCTCAGTGATCAATAGAGATTATGCCATTTGGAGAATGGGGCAAAGAAGAAGCAAAAACTTGAAGAAACATATCATTAATCTATTCCTCCAAAAAGTTAAGAAAACTCTAAGTAGAATAAATTGAAAAAGAGCAAACACAGACATAAACAATAAAAATGTAAAGATTAAGAGAAAAGTTTATCAGCAACAGGAGAGAAATGATTCCTCACATAAAAAGAAACCTAATTTCATTTAGTAACTGACTTTTTATCAGAATAATTGAAAACAAAACCTTAGGACTCTGGAAAAAGAAGAGCAAATTAAACCTAAAGCAAGCAGGATAAAGGAAATAAAAATGATTAGAGAAGAAATTAATAGAAAATTTAAAAATGAGAAAATTTCACAAAACCAAAAAATGATTGACAAGACAAAACTGGCAAACCTTTAGCTAAACTGGCCAAAATAAAGAGACAACACTGAAATTACTCAGGAGTAACACAGAGAAATTACAACTGATTTTACTGTACTAAACGGATCACGAAGTAATAATATGAGTATGAACAACAGTATGACAATAAATTAGAGGAGAATCACAAATTTCTAAAAAGATACAAAGTACCTAAAGTAACTTTTTAGTAAATAAAAAATCAGATCTTAGTAAAGTAAACAAAGGGGTTGACTTAGGAATATAAAAACTACTCATAAAGCCAGACTCAAGCCAAGATGACTTTACTGGTGATTTCTACGAAGCATTTAAATAAGAATGCTAACCATTCAAAGACATTTACAAAATCTTAAGAGAAAGAAACACTCCTTAACTTATTCCACAATTACAGAATATGAAATGCAAAGATATTACAGGAAAACTATAGACCATTATTCCTTGTAAACATAGTTACAGAAATTCTCAAAAAATTACTGGTAAGCCAAACAGAAACACATATAAAGGATAATGTGTTATAACCAAATGGGATTAGTACAAGGACTTCACAGTTCATTCAACATATGAAATCAATTATAGTATTCCCTACCAATAGAACAAAAGAACAAAAGTCATATGGTCATTTCAATAGACACAGAAAAAGCAACTGAAAAAATCCAGCACTATTTATGAAAAAATATTTAAAATACTGCTTTTCAATTTGAGAAAAGACAACTACAAAGAGACCACAGAAAATATCACACTTAATGTAAAAGACAAGCTGTCTTCTCCCTAAAATAAGAAATAAGAGAAGGATATCCACTTTTGGTCAACATTATAATGGAGACATTAACTAGGAGAATCAGAAAAAAAAAAGAGAGAAAGAAAGAACAGACAGCCATACTAGAATGAAAGAAGTAAAACTTTACAGATGCCATGATCATATATATATATATATATATATATATATATATATATATCGTTCTGTTATAGCCATTAAAAGTCTGTTTGAACTTTTGTGTTTTGAGAGGTTGCTGGATATAATATCAATACACAAAAATCAACTTTATTTCAGTACACTAGTAATGAATGTTTAAAAACTGAAATTAAATAAACAATTCCATTCACAAAAGCATGAACAAGAATAAAATATTGACAAAAGGAAAAATTTGACAAAAGGAGTACAAAATTCATACTCTAAAATGTACACAGCACTACTGAAAGAAATATTTTAAATATAAATACACAAAAAGACATTTACAGAAAGAAAGAAACAAAAAATCACATAGTAAACAGACTGTGGAATATCCTTTCTTAACTATCTTGAATATTAAGTGGGAGTAAGAGAAGACAGGAGGACTCTCACTTTGAGTTATGCTGATTGTCAACTGGACCCTCTGGAGTTTCAAAACAGCTTGATGTCATGTTAACACATAGAACATCGACTCTGGAAAACTTAACATACGACGCTTTGGGTGTGCCGTGGATAACTACACTCAAGACATCCTAGTTCCTCAGTAACTTGTGGACCACATTTCCTTGGACCACCATTAGCTCAATGTCCTAGATCTGGTTTGATAATCTCCACAGATGCAGTCACAGATGAATGAGGAACAAAGGAGGGGAGCAAACTGTCCACTCTGAACTCTGACACAGTATTTAAATAACCACTCTGGCTAGAGTTCTGCTTTAGTGTCAGTAAGGTAGCCTGACCCACCAGACCAACTGACAAAAGGAGAAAGGGTTCCGCAGCCTCTGGTAGGGGTGGATCATGATACAATTATTTAGATCTCTGTTTATGAAGACCAATTTCCAACAGTAAAGTACCCAAAATAAGATGTAGTTTTTCTCGTTCATAGTTGTGTCTCTAGGATAGAGAGAAGGTTGGAGCTGTAATTCAAGAAACCTTATGATGTGATTTTTAAAATAATTAACATAAAATCTCCAAATAGCATATAGTGGAAGAACTGGAGGGGTCTGCTTCATAATTTTGATAAATAATAGAAAACATTTATCAGCCACCTGATAAATGTTTGCAAGGAACCAAATTCTTTATATATGTCCGCATATATTCTGAAATAAATTCCAATTTAGAATGACTTAGCTCTAGGCCATTCTTTCCTTCTGCCTGGTACCTAACCAGTGTTGGGAGCTGTTGAAGTTGGAAACTGACCACCTGTGCAAGGCTGGAGCGTGGCCATCCCAAGAACAAAGAACGCTGGGGCAAGCCATGGAAAGAAGCGGCTTCAGCCCAGAGAACACCCAGCCCCAAGACAATATGAACAGTGGGTTGCTGGGACAACAGGGTGTCATGTGGCATTAAATTGCTAAAAGGTATGAATAAACGGCCCTGAGTGAGGGGCCAGTTCCTTTCCTCCCATCAGGAGGGCAATGGCTCCACCTGACCCCAACTTTATCTCTTTATTTTCTCATGGTCTCGTGGTCCTTCACCCCAAGAACCTAGAAGGCTGCATGGGTTGCGGCAAGCCGGCACCAGGAAAAGCTAAAGAAAAGCAGGAAAATCTGAGCCCTCTGCGCTGAGGAGAGCTGTGGGAAGCTGGAGGGACACAGGAGAGCTGCGGCCCTGACACATCAGTGGGAGTGCAGAGCACAGACATATCTGTCTCTGTTGTGGACTCCAAGCAAAGGTCACCCGGTGAACCTGAACCACTCAGGAGGAGACTCCATCAGTCGTTCCCGCACAGCCACAGTGACTGGAGGGCAGCATCTGGTTAGGCCTGACACAAAATCTTCATCAGACTTAACGTGAGACAAAGGAGCAAAGAGCCGCCCACACATCACAACACAGTGTCATCGTTTAATTAATGGCTAAAAAATTTCCCACCGGGATTCCCCAAAGTAATTTTCCCATCCCCTGGCCTCCTTCATCATTATCTTCCCAGTTGTTCTTCCACTTTGTCTAACTGTGGCTCCAGGTTATTTCCTCAAGTACTTTGTGCCCCAAAAATGATGCCTGGTATACCAGGGTATCAGCCACACCCTCTCAATTCTATTTTTATCAGCTTTCTGGACACCACACCTCCTCACAAATCATGCTTGATAGAATTATAAAAAGAGAGCCAAATGTATGGCCTCACTCAAGCTATATATAATTTTCCACAGCAATAAATGACAGGCCCTATACAATTATATTTATTCTAAAAAAGACTAATAAAATACAACATGAAAAAAGAAGTCTGTAGTGTTATATTCCTTTACATATCTTACTATAATCTACACACTGCATTCTTCTTATACTCTACACATCTATAATGTAATCATTGAATAAGATATGGATTTAACTTCAGCAAAGTATGGAATCATAGATTTGTGTAAAAGAAGTGCGATTTTCCTTTTAAGAAATTAGATAAAGTCTTCCATTTCCTATATATGACTTTAAAAATATGTCTAGATTCATTTTTAGGTTTGTTTAGCAACTAAAAAAGCAAGATACAAAATTGTTGGTTTAATTTTGCCCCTCTAGAGGAAGTATACATTTCTGATTAAGGTCACTGTGATTTACAAGTAGGAGAGACAGAGAAAACTTTAAACTGAAATAAAATCGTTTTGTCACATCAGAGGGAGGCAAAAATCTCTTCTAGGAACAGAATTTGAGGACATTATACATCTTCAAAATAATCTAAGAGTCAGTTTTATCCAGAGTAGCTTTATTTGGGGCTCGACTGAACGAGAGAATTAATTACTGGACAAAATCTTGGAGTTATTTTAACAAACTATTTCTCAAACTTAACTGATTCCAAAAACATTCAGCTTTTGCACAACAAAAGAAACCACCAACAGAGTGAAGAGACAACTGACAGAATGGGAAATATTTTTTTACCAGCTACTCCTCAGACAAAGGATTAACATCTAGAATACATAAAAACTAAAAAAAAAAAAAACTTAGCCTCGCAAATTTAAATCTAATCCAAAAATGGACATCTGAAATGAGATACTTCTCAGATGAAGAAGTACAAACAGCAAATAAATATACAAGAAAATGTTCAACATCATTGGTCATTCAAAAATGCAAATTAAAACAACAGAGATTTCATCTCATCCAAGAAAGAATGACTATCATCAAGAAATCAATCAATAACAAGTGCTGGCAGGGATGTGGGGAAAGAGAAACACTCTCCACTGCTGGTAGGAGTGTAAATTGGTGCAATCAACGTGGAAATCAGTATGGGGATTCCTCAGAAAATTAAACTACAGGTTCTATTTGATCCAGTTATTCCGCTTCTAGGTATCTTCCCTAAAAGCTAAAAGCATACCACTGTGCTATATGCACAGTCATGTTTAAAGCAGCATAATTTGCAATAGCTAAATCTTTTAGCTATTACATAATTTGCAAAAAGCTTAATAGCAAACAGCTGATATGTCCATCAACAGATAAATGGATAAAGAAAATGTGGTTTATACAGACAATGGAGTACTCTTCCATATAGAAAAATAAACTTGAGACATTTTTAGGTAAACAGACACATCTTGAGAACATAATTTTATTTACCCTTTAGGAGAAACCCAAAGGGTAAATAAGGACCAAAATGGAAGATAGAACCGAGAAAGTACGAAGAAAATGTTCAAATGGGAAGGGGAACAGGGAGGGGAGAAGAGGAAGGGAAGGAAGGCAATAGGGCTAAAAAACAATGGAACGAAAATAATAGAAACAAAGTTTTGTAAATGGAGAGGGGGAAAAAGGATTGAAGGGAAAGGAGGGGAATGAGAAAAAAAGAATCACGATGTACTATGTACAGGTACAAATTTCCTATGATGAATGTGGTCATTATGTATATCAAAAGTGTACCAATAAAATTATTTTTAAAAGTCCTAGTGTATTTCTAATGGAGTTCATGATAGACCAATGTTTCACAATTTCTACAATGGGAATTGGGGGACAGGGCGCTTTACAAAGTGCTAATGGTTGTGCTTGGTTCCCATTGCTCCAAAGGTTCTTGTATTATTGATCTGGCATGAAGCTGGAATGTCAAAGTATTACTTTTAAGCCCCTGGTAATAACAATACGCAATCACAGTTAAAAATTACTGTTATTTGAGCACCAAACCAGAAATAGGCAAAGTAGGCATTATTTTTGGCAAAAATACCCAGGTGAGTTTGAGAATCAAGAAAGACAAATAAATACTGATATAGCCGAATGTTCATTTTTTTGTTGTTGTTATTGTTTTAAAATTGGAATTGTGAATTGACTTGCTGAAAAACACAGTTCTCTGTGTAATTCTAATTAAAGTCTCTACTGTGACATTCGGAACTTAATCCTTCAAAAAAAATAAAAAAAGACAAGAATGATCTTGGTTAAAATTTGGAATGTGCCTTGTACTCTATTTCTAAATCAGATGAAGACATTCACAAACATGCAGCTTTGCCCATATGGAAGAAATCTGCATGCATTAAACTGTGACATTAATTACGGTCATGGGAAGCGTAGTCTTTAATCCACAGATGATGAGGCACCCACAGAATTAGTGTTGCTTGATTCAATAATGTGTACTTAATAAACTGCCACAATCTTACTTGTAACTATCAGCTACAGTATCAGATTATATCACATTCTATTAGAAGCACCTACACCTGGTTTTCTGTGTGACTCCAGATTCTCTTGTCAAAAATTTAAAATGTGGTATTAACTTTCAGAGAAAACATAGCAATCTGAAATCATATCATACATACAATCTCCCTTTCCCACAGCTAACAAACAACCACAATACAACAAAGGTCAAAGAAAAAACAAAACAAAAAATTTATTGTCAAGGCCTAAAGAAGTAAATAGGCTGAAACTCTGCCACGCTATCTGAAAAATGGCAGCCAAGGAATTAAACAGAAGAAAGCATTACAATCCCCCTTCTTTCAAATAATACAAGGAATGAGGATAATTAGTCAAAATCTTGAGAAATTTCATTAATTCTCCCTTGAAAGCTAAGTTTAATTTTAGCTTACAAAATCAGGGAAAACATACAGGAGTCAAAACTCCTGCTTTCCAACACACCATTACATTAAAAAAAGAGAGCGAGAAGAAGAGAAAAGAAAAAAAGGAAAACAAAACAACAGAAACAAAAAAGGAAACAAAACAACAAAGCAGACCCTGAAAAGATCCAGACATTGTGATCTCTACCAGAGGGGAGGAAGTTAGTTAGCACAGACAGAAGAATCATCACCACAGAGTTCATCATCCCCAGCACTAAGCAGGGGACAAGAATCAACAAGGAACGTAAGGAATGAGCATTGTCAGGGAGCATGCAGTGGGGCTGAAACCTGTTACAACCAAAATGGGGAGGAGGAACTAACACTAGGGAATGACAGGGCAATAGGGAAAACTAAGCATGATTTTCTGACAGCAAAGGTGTTACCAGGTACTATACCAAAGCTGGAGCAAGCCTGGTACAGAAATACAAAGGTTAGAAAGTACACAGGTCCAACTCATGAAAGCTGCCCAAATCCCACCTGAAGTCTTCTTTTCCTCTTGTGGGCTCAAAACAAGAAGTACCTGAAATACCTGAGTCTCGAATAAGAGTTAGGAAAAGTAAGCAATGTTGGGTAACATTTGAAGGGGAAAAAAAAAGGAAAGATTTACATCTAGTTAGTGCAAACAGAAGCTCTGGTCAGTTACCCGTTTTAAGCAGGCAGAGACAGAAACATGATAATTAATTTTTTTATAAGAAATATGTTCCACTTAAGGAAAAAAAGTCAGGAAATAGAAGAAACTTAGGAAGACTTCTTTGCAATACAGAGCATCTGTTAAGAACCTCTTAAGAAAAGCCGGGCATGGTGGCGCACACCTTTAATCCCAGCACTCAGGAGGCTGAGGTAGGAGGAGTGTTGTGAGTTCAAGGCCGGCTTGGGCTACAACTGGAGTGCAACGCCGGCCTGAGCTACATAGTGCGACCCTGCCTCAAAAAACGAGGGCTGGGAGTTTGGTTCAATGGCTTAAGTGCCTGTCTGTTGTAAGTTTGATCCCTGGTGCCGCAAAAAAAAAAAAAAAAAAAAAAACTTCCTAAGAAATGAATTCTGTGATAAAAGGGTTGAACAAAACCTAGATGACAAACCATAAAAGTGAAATAAAAGAAAAACTTCCAAGCTAAAGAAACAAACTGAAGGCAAGTAAAAACACCTCCCGTAATTACAAAGCTATTACATTACTTGGTAAAAACAATAGACCATAAACTGCTACAAATGAATTAATGACAAAAAATCAGAACAAAGAGGAGGTAACAGATCAAGTTTAAAAAAAAAAAAGCTCAGAGAACCAAAAATTAAATGGAAAACCTACCTACAGATAAAATGGAAAATTTCAGTAAGTTTAAGAAAGCTATCATTCTACATCAAATGATTGCATCATTTCCACTAGGACTTGTACAAAGAACAGATTGAAAGGTTCCTGCCCTAGTATAAATTACTGTACATTATGGCAGTGGTCTAACATGGCGGAAGGCCAGATCAAAAACAACACTTACCCTGATGACCACTTCCTCCTCCTTCCCCTTCAGCCCTGATTACAGCTTCCTCTATCCCTTTCCCCACACGCAAGGAGAATTCCAATCAGTCCCTTGGCGCGTCATCAATGCCTGCCCCAAGCACCACTTCCGGTCAGAGGTCACGTAACTTTTAGCCCCCTGTGTATCTGGCAGAGGAGAAACCCCAACCCCACGAGTTGTGTACTTTTCTCTACGTCCTCAATAAAGGCGTTCTTTTTCTTTCTTTTTGCTTCTCTATTGCACTAAAAAACCCTAACACAGATGCTATACATAATTATAAACCTACAGTTATTAAGACAGTGAGTGAAAAAAATAGCAAATTACTTAGGAGGAAAAAAAATCAGGCTAGAATTCTTCACAGCATATTCAATGCCAGAAAATAATTGGGATTGTACCTTTAGAAATATGAGAATAAAAGTGAACACCATCAAAATTAAGCCTATCAGGTTGGAATTCAAGTAAAGGCAATAGGTCACCATTCTTCACAGTGGGAAAGCACTCATGAGCACATCCTAGGAAAGCCACGATGATAAATCTGATCAGCTAATAGATGTGGTGAAATAACAATAAAGGGTCTGATCCTTTTGTCATGGTAGGGAGGTAACTGAAATTGTATACTGAAATGTCAATAAATCAAGAAATGATGACCTGTGTTTTTTTAAATCAGATTTTATGGTTTTAAACAAACAAAAAAAATCCAGTTAACTTAAAATTAGATTTTTCTAATGTTAAAAGTGAGATTAAAGTGATAAATATGTCTAAATATTTTGCACTAAATTTATGAAGAGAAAAGCTTCTAAAATACAAAAAAAAGGCAGGCAGAACATGTCACTTTTTATTTACAATGAAACTCTGTCAACATATATGTAGTTTTTGATTCACTGAGAGGAAGTATAACACAATCTGATAAAAATATATTCCAGTTATTTTTCTAGTCATACTTTCTGGTTCCCTGGCCATCCACTTCTTTAGAAACTTAACACTGATTATGCGGACAATAATTAATGACATGGCTTGTTTAAAGTTCCAAAATAAAAGTCCCCTCACAGGAGGGCACTTTTATTGTTCAGGAAGTATTTCTTATGCTGTTTCCCCAGTTGCAACTGAATACAGGTTGAACTCTAACAGAAGATCAAGAATGCACAAAGTATTATCAATTATTATGGGCTGTAACATATGTATTACAACATTAATATACTTCTTCGGCAACATGGCCAGAGGCATTAATTTCAAAACCTAAATCAACTTGCACAAAATAGGGAAACATTAATTTCAATTTGAAATTTTTTCAAGATCTTCAATGAGGTAAAACTGACAGAAAACTACACCTTTGTAAAACATTAAATATGTTTTACCTAGGTATAAGCCCATGAAATCATTATTATAATTTAAGTAACAAACATTTATCACCCCTCAAGAATTTTCTTTTGCTGCTCTGTGATTTCTCTATCTTGCCCAACTGTACAGTTCCATCCCTAGGCAATCAATGGTCCAATAGATAATATATCACTTTGGATATCTAGAATTATGTAAAAATGAAATCCTAACGTATGCACTATCTGTCTTCTTACATTCAGCATAAATACTCTGAAGTTCATACTGCACACAATGACTACTGCATCAATTATTCATTAAATTTTACGAAAAGAAACATTCACAGAATTAGAAATGGTCAATAAATACCTAAAGAAGTTCACCATTGGTAATCATTAGAGAAATGCAAGTTAAAACAACACTGAGATTCTGTCTTATCCTAGAGAGAATGGGCATTATCAAGAAATCAAATAAAAAACACTGCGAGACTGTGGGGGGAAAGGAACCTTTCTACACGTTTGGTGGGAATGGAAACTAGTACAACCACTATGGAAATCAGCACGGAGATGGCTCAGAAATCTAAAGCTAGAAATTCCATCTGACCCAGCCATTCCTCTTCTCAGTATCATCCCCCCAAAATGAGTCACCACATTACAGTGATACACGGATAGTTGTGGTTATAGTAGCACGATTCATAGTATCTAAATCTTGGAAACAGCTTATATGTGCATCAACAGACAAATGGTTAAAGAAAATGTGGCATTTACACATAAGGGAGCACAGTATTACTCTTCCATAAGTAAAGATAAACTTGAGCCATCTGGAGAAAAATGGATGTTCTTGAGACCATAATGTTAAGTGAACTAAATCAGACACAGGTTTAAATATCTCGTGGTTTCTACATGAGAAATCCAGATCGCAAATAAAGAGCAAAATACAAAATAGATAATGTGAAGTAGAAAGAGAGACCTTTTGTAAAGGACAAAAGGATCAAGAGACAGAAGGAGGAAGAAGAAAGGAGAGGGAAAGGAGATGAAAAGAAAAATTAAAACGTATTATACACATGTACCAACTCCACACAAGAAGTGCAAACATTATGCACTTCAAACATGTACTAATAAGACATAAAACACTGAAAAAAATTTCATGAAAATGTGATTTACTTATCCATTCACCTGCTGATAGATATTTGAATTGCCTAGTTTTTTTGTTTTTTGTTTTTTGGGTTTTTTTGTTTTTGTTTTTGTTTTTTTTTTTTGTCTTTTTGAGACAGGGTCTTGCTATGCAGTTCAGGCTGGGCTTGAGCTCACTTTGTAGCCCAGACTGGTCTTGAACTTGCAATGATCCTCCAGCCTCAGGATCCCAAGTGCTGGGATTACAGGCATGCACCACGATGCCCAGTTCAAACTGTTTAGCTTTTGAGGCTATTATAAATAAAGCTGCTATCAGGGCATGAGTACAACTTTTTGTATGAATATACGTTTTCATTTAGCTAGGGCACATGGGGTTAGAATGGCTAAATAATTGTTGTAGGCATATATATGGTTTTGAGTAATGTGTGGTTTTGAGCAGTTTGGAAGTTGAACCTGCTTGGTCACACAAGCTAGGCAAATAAGTGCTCTAGCACTGAGCTATATTCCTATGCATCCCCAGTATTTTCATTTTAGACTAAATCTCGCTAAGTTGCTCAAACTGATTTTGAGCTTGTGAAACTCCTACTTCAGCCTCCCAAGCAAGTGCGTGCCACCGCCCTAAATATGAGTTTAGCTTTTCAGAAACTAACAAAACTGTTTCCCCCAGGGGTTGCACTACTTAAATTCTTACCTGGAAGGATTGATACAGGTGTTGGGAGATCCCACTGTGATTTAAATTGCATTTTCCTAATGACTGAAGGTGCTGAACATATTTTTATGTGTTCATTTGCATTTAGTTGAAGATTTTTCACAAATACTTGCCTGTTTTTAATTGAGTAGTTTGTTCTTTTATTACTAAGATATGCTATTACTTTATGGCAAATATATTCTGGGTACAAATATATCATTTACAAATATTTTCACCAGGTTATGGTTTGATTTTTTTAATCCTCTTAACGATTCCTTTCAAAGACCAGAGAGTTTTCATTTTGATGAAATATAATTTATCCATTTTTAATAGGGCCATGCTTTGGGTATAGAACATAGTATTTACACCAAGGTCATAAAGGTCTGTTTTCTTTTAAGAGTTTTATGGCTTTTACACTAAGGTCAATGGCCTACTTGGTCTTAATTTTAGTATTTGGTGAGCCCAGGTTAATTTTTCACATACAAATATCTAATTGTTTCTGTACCACTTGTTTAAAAAAAAACCTCACTGAATTACCTTTGCATCTGAATAAATAAATAAATAAATAAATAAATAAATAAACCTTCTTACTGTTGGCACAAAATGCCTGACAGACACCACTATCTGGAGAAGGGGGTTAGTTTGGCTCATGATTTCAGAGGTTTCCATCTACAGCTGGCTGGCTCTTAGGCAGGAACATAGGGTGGAAGGAGTGTAGCTGGAGGTAGTGGGCTGCTGGGGAGCCACTTCCTTCTTTCCATTCAGCTGTGGACATGGTACCACCCTGATAACTGTCCACGCTTGGGGAGGTCGCAACACCCAAGGTGGCAGACCACTGACACCATCGACAGAATCGGAGGCACCTGCAATTTAGAGGTGTCTGACCCTTTAAATACTGGGAGCCTGAGTTAACCAGAGTTCCTCTTCCTCTTCCTTTTCCCCTTTTGTCTTTCTGCCTGTCCCTGTAGCTACTGTCCTGCGATTTTCAATAAGCATGGCTACTTACTATGAGGTGTACCCTTGGCAATTCTTTCCCTGTTGTGCACAAGAACTTGGACTATTTTTGGCCTGCTCGACTGTAACAGAGATGGAGCAAAGCTGCTCAAGAGCACAGAGGGCAAACCCTGAGAGGAAAGGGTCAGAGACCAGACAAAGTCCCCAAAGTCATGTGTGCCCGTCCCACCCAGACACACCCATAAGTAAGTGTGCTCTACTAATCTCACGAGCAGTTTTCAAGTCAATCAAGTTCACAATGGAGACTATAAATATCACAAAATACACAAGACTGCTTTCTTGGCTCTCTATATAACCTGGGAATGAGTCTTGTGAACAGTGTAAATCCCTCAACTTTGTTTTCAAATTTGCTTTGGTTACTGTAGGTCTTCTGAATTTTCATATTCCATCAATTTCTCCAGAATTTACCTATGATTTTGATCAGGACTATATTGAGTCAATAGATCATTTTGTGAAAAATCTACATCTCACAAAATTAAGTCCTCTAACCAATGCACACAGTATGCACCTTCATTATTAGGTCTTCATTAACTTTGCTTAAAAATGAATTGTAGCTTTCAGTACACAAGACCAGCTCATCTTTTATCAGAATTATCTCTAAGAATGTCACACTATTTATGATGCATGGAAGTGCCGTTGTTTTACATTCTCAACTGATCACTGCTAGGGATAAAAATAAAACAAATTTTATGCATTGATCTTGCATCCTATGACCTTGCCAATAAATCTACTTAGGCACTTTAGTTATGTTTTTGTAAATTTCATCAGACTTTTTTACATAGAAAATTATGTCTTCTGCAAATACAGCAGTTTTACTTCTTCCTTTGCCTTATGTTTTACTTTTACTTTGTTGTCCTACTGCCCTAATTAGAAGCAGAGTGGAATGCTCAATGGAAGTAGTGAAAGCCACCATTCTTGCTTTGTTACTAAGGCGAAAGCTCTCAGCTTTTCATCATGAAGTGTGACGTTAGGTACAGATCTTTTGAAATACTTTTTATTATTTTGAGGAAGTTCTCTCCCACTTTCTGGTTTATTGACAATCTGGGGAAAAAACTTTGACTTTTTCAAATGCCACTTCTACATCTATATGACCACATAGCTATTTTAATTTGATATGAATTACTTTGACTTTTAATGTCCCATGATAAATCCTAGTTAGTGGTGACATATTATCATTTCAATATATTATTGTTGATACACTGGCATAAATTTTTTTGAGAAGTGTTGCACTGTGAGCAATATTTGCATTTTTCTCTTGAAAGACCTTTTTCTAGTTTTGGTAAGGCTCCTTAGGATTTATAGAATGAATTAGGATGTTTTAAATTCATCCAGTTTGCTAGGAAAGCTTCCACAGACTTGGTATTAAATAGCAAATAGCTACAGGAGAATTGTTTTCTCACCTTGACTTTAAATCTACTTCTGTCAAGAATGGGATGGTGAAATATCCATAATTGTGATTTATCTATTCTTCCTTTACTTCATGTATTCTGAAGTTGGGCTACTAAATCTGTAGCTTTTAGAATTGTTATAGCCTCTTTAGTAAGAGACATCTTTATTATAATGAAATTACTTTCTTGATGCTTGATATCCTTTGCTCCGAAGTCTGTTTTATCTCATATTAGTGTTGCCACTCTGGCTCTTTTCCTTAGCATTGGTCAGCTATTCTTTCAATATTCTTTCAATATTTTAAATTTTAACCTTACTTGTGACTTTATTCAAAATAGATTACTTATAGGAGAATATAAATGGATTACTCTATATTACATAACAATCTTTTTAATTAGAGTCTTGGGGTTATTTATATTTAATGTTTAAGGTCATTTACATTGATATGGTTAGGTTTAAATCTATCAAATTCTATTTGATCTTGAGTTGTCCATTTAATATTCATTCTCTTTATCTTCTTTTGCTGCTTTCTTTCAATTAGTTTTTATTAGCACATCTTGGGCTTATTAGCTATAGTTGTGTATTTAGTGGTTTCTTTAGAATTTAGCATACACATCATTAAATTTATCAAAGTCAAACTGCAGGTAATATTATACTGTTCAACAAATACTATAAGAGCCCTTGGCACTTGTGCTATTTTTAAAGTTTATTTTTCTCCACTTCTTTTATAAATCTCATAGGACATTGTATTTTTCATTTCAAAAGCCGATTTCTCAAGGAGATATAAAGAATAAAACATATATTTACTCACAGTCATATTTCTGATGCTCTTCATTCTTTTATATATATATATTTATGTTAATATTTTTCTTTAGTCTGAAAGACTACCTTTAAAATTTCTCACAGAGCATGCAGCTTGTGATAAATTTTTTTATTTTTTATGTTTGAAAATGGCTTTGTTTTGCCTTCATCTCTGAAAAATATTTTTCTGCTATAGAAGTCTAGATAGATTTTTTTCTCTTTTAATTTCAGTACTCTGACTATGATGTTGCTCAGTCTTTTCACTTGCAGTGCTTCCAACCAGAAGTTTTTTGGTATCTTCATATTCTCTTCTGTGTATGTGTTTCTGTGGATGTTCTTCAGATTTTCTCCATATCTGTGCTTTTAGGCAATTTTTATTGATGTCCTTTCATATAACTCTCAATGTTTCCTTTGTTTGTGGTTCATAGGTCTTCTTGGTTCTGTTAGCTTATAGTATCCATCAAATTTGGAAATTTCCTATTAATTTATCAAATATATCTTATTTCTGCCACCCACTGCTTGTAATAACTCTAATTACTTATATTTAATATGCTGGAAGTTGTCATAAATCCCAATAAAGCACACCCTCATTTTAAACATTTTTTTCTCAGTTTATTTTTAGTATTTTTTATTGCTTTGTCTTCAGGTTCACCAATCTTTTCATCTTCAGTGTGTAATTTGCTATTTATCTCATCCAGAGAATTTTCACTTCAGGTATTGTAGTTTTCTCATCTAAATGTTCATTTGGTCTCCACATCTCTAATATTTTGAATCTTTCCTCTAACTTTTGAAACATAAGCAATATCCTTCCATCAGTTATTCTGGTCTACTAGTCTGTTAATATCTGTATCACTTTGGGGTTGATTTGGATTACTTTTTAAAATTATGATTTTTGCCCTTTTTACCCTTTTGCCCTTTTTGCCCTTTTTACAGAAATCCTTCATTATTACTAACTGATTAGATGCTAAGCACTGTGAGCCTTACCTTACTGGGTACTTAGAATTTTTGTGCTCTTATGAATAACCTTAATCTTTCCTCTTGGATGTTTGATCCTTTTGACTACTGCCTTCAAAATCTATTAACCAGGACAAGAACAGCATTTTTCTTATTAAGGCAGTATTTTTCTGAGTATCCAAACTACGGTCCCATAAACTATGTGATTCTTTATTTTGCTTTGAGGGAGAAGTATTTCCAGTCTTGTGTGTGTTCAAGGATCTCTGTGTTGTTGCTTGGTAGTCAATATTTTTTAAATTGTTGTTTCACATGTTTTGTTCTGTTTTCCTGTCTTTTCACAAATGAGAGTTAATCTGGTTTCTATGCATCCATTTTGGCTAGCAATGGGAAGTATCAATTTGTCTTAAGCATTATGAATTTGAACAAATATTTAAAACCACATATGGAAAGAAACCCTGCATTATGAATTCAAAAGTATAATTGGAAATTTACATGCCAAAAAAATTTGCTTATGCCAGATAACAAAATAATTCAAAACCAGTAAGCTACCTCTTCATTCAATGTGCATCATCTATGAGAATATATTACCTTTGCAACATTGTGTTTCATTTTGCGTTCTGAGGTTAACACACCTCTTGTGTTCAAAGCTTGCTTTCTTCACTTATTAGCTGAATAAAGTCAAGCAAATTACTTTATTTCCTTGTATCCCATTTTTCATATTTACAATATGATGCTAAAAATGCAATCTCCGAGTTTCTTTAAAAATTAATTCCTCTAAAGCCTTTGTCATAATAAATATCCAGTTATTTCTTTTCATCATTACATAATTTTCCATTTCACCTTTATGCCATAATCTAATTTATGTGCATGTAAGTCACAGTATCAGCAAACATATTATACAAACGTATACCTACTGCTAGGCTCCAGCTGACAAAAGCAAGTCCTCCTCAGTGTTCTTTCTGCTTTCTGTCTTTTCAGTTTTCCTTCTGTCCTGTCACTGAATTACCCTCTGCAGAGAACTACTGCTCTCAAATCCAGAAGTTATTCATAGCACCTCTTCTGAAGGGCAGCTCTTGACTGTGGAATTTCAGACTTCGTATATTAAGAACCAAGTTTATTTTCCAGCCTCATCCTCGACCCTTTCAATTAACTGTATTTAAGATATACACCAGTTAAATAATCCTCTATGACCATGCAAGAACCTTTTCCATTTGTACACTTTTTTCCATCTTATTTCTGATCGTTAGAATCATTATGTGTAGGAAGGTGCATATATGGTGTGGCTTCTTCTAAGCTTTAGTTTGGAATACAGGAAGCACAATACATATGTTACACTGTGAAATACTTAGAATTAGTATAAGGAAGAGGCAGACTAAGACATTATAAAGAGGTCAGTTAGGTAAGAATCATTGATAGAAACCCTGGTGCTCAAGGTAAAAACATGTCAAAAAAATACAAGGAGGCTGCACAATTCAACTGTATAACAAGAATGATAGTGATATATAAATATATTCATACATATATGTGTGTGTGTACTGTTAGCAAAAATCTGTACTGTTAGCAAAAATCCCTCAAAAGTTAAAACAATGAAATGGACATTGTTTAAAACTCACAGGAACTAAACTAGAAATCCTAGTGATTTTGAAATAACCTCTTCCTCACCTATCAAGGCAATTTATCTAAAAGAGCTGTCTTGGGCTGGAGATATAGCTCAGCAGCATAAGTGCCTACCTGACAAGCACGAGGTTCTAAGTTCGATCTCTGGTACCAAAAAAAAAAAAAAGCTATCTTGTCTTGATTTTTATTTTTGTTATAAGTTTAACACTTATTGAGCACTTATGTACCAAACAATGTCTATGCACATCATTTCTCATTTAATTCTCAAATCTGAGGAATTCAGGAATATGACCGCCTCTTAAAATACCCTATTTATTCTGTCCTTCCAAGCTTTCACAGCATTAAATTTTATTTTTGTGACTTAGTTCACAAAGTGTATTTTATCCCATTGAAGATTTCATTTTTATTTATCTCATCCTTTCTGGTAACTGGGGAGTTCTGTTAAAAAAGATCTAATATCTTTGAATATCATGTATTCTGTTCCAGGTGTTATACTATTATCATTTAAATCTCATGACAATAAAGAATGAGATACTAGACAAATATTATCTGAGTAGAAACAGAAATCGGAGAGAGCAATCATGTTTCCAACCTCACACAGGTCTTAATATCAGCCTTGGATTTTGACTATACCCCATGTTCCTAAAACATAACAAATAACACAGTGGATGCTTACCACGGGGGGAGACACACTTACGTGAAAGCACATTATCGCTTTTAATTCCTGGAAATGGGTACTATTTAGGGATTTGTAATGCTGGGGGTTACTAAAATACATGACATATTTTATATAACTTGTACTCACAAAAATTTATTTAATTACTTTTAACTATATTTCACTATACAGTACTTAATGTGTATGTATAGGCAATAACTTTACTTAGTTTCCAACCATTTAACCTCTAATGTCTACTGACCTGATGCTGAAATAGGAAAATTGGAAAATATTTGGGGACTTACACAAACATAAGAATATTTCAATATTTTCATTTTATATTGCAGGCTTTTCTGATTTAAGTGCTTAGGTTCAAAGGAAAATAAAATATTAGTGCAATGGGCTGTCAAAATACTCGATCCTATTTTGTAGATCCAGACAGGCTTAAGACACAGATGGAGAAAGGGAAGCCTAACTTCTGGATGCCTCAAATGAATTAATTTTTTTCCTGAAGTAAGCCATTCCTTCATACTACAAACACTCCTACTCCTTGATGAGCAGTGCATTTTCCCTTTTCTTGTTCTCTGTTCTCTTCTTCCCTTTTCCTTCATCTTCTCACTGTTTGATTTTCTTCCCTCTTTTCTTTCCCTTGTCTTCCTAATGGCATTCAAGATAAGGATGTCATCTGAGCTAGTGCCAAAAAGTAAAGTTCCCACAGATCTTCTGGTATTTTTAAGATGCCCATTTAAGGCTAAGTTTAGCTTAGACAGTGCAAGGTTATAAAACATTCTTCTCAACAGCCTCACGAGTGATGTGTGTGTGTGTGTGTGCACTTGTGGGTGCATGCAAGTTTGGCATTTGCAGTCTGTCATATCTCTTTGTTCCTTGCAGTTTTCATTTTAGTAGATCTTCAAAATGCAAGGAAAGAAGACACGTTTTATTTCTATAAATGTTCTATATTTCTATTGGCTTAGTGACTCCAGTAATTGGTAATTAATTATAGAGTTCAAATAATGTTAGCCTAAAAATCAGTCATAATACATCTTACAGTGTCAATACAGCAATTAGTCTGTCAATGTCTTTTCTACTTTAAATGAGCTATATTTTTTTCACTCTACATTTGTTTGACTGTCAGAAGATGGTCTAATTTACCACTAGTCAGGAAACATATCCCAGCTCTCTATTTGTTCTTATTCATATTATATATTTACTGCATCTTCTGTAAAGTAGATGACTAGAGCTGGTCTTTTGACAATTTGCTTCTCATTAACAGGAAGTATATATTGTTTTAAATGCTCAAGTTACAATATTAAATATTTAACAAATACTGGGTGAACAAATACTCAATACCTATTAATAAAATTTGTTTATTCTGCTGTATACTCTTATATGTAATTATAAGGACAAGAAGAAATATAAAAGTGTTACAAAAAAAAACTACAGATATTAATAAGATTTGGGAATGGGAAAGGGATTTCTAAACATAATGCCAAAGAGTTCAAAAATCATTTAAAACATCTTTCTAGAGAGAAAAGCGCAGACCATATTAAATTTTCTAAATTTCCATATCACCAATGACTCAGCAATTACATGTGTAGGATATGTTCTAAGAATATAATCCAGGACCCAGATTAAACTACAGAGATTTTAATCACACATAACTAAACTACAGAAGAAAACCAAAAACAAAAAAAGAAAATCTGGAAGTAACCTTACATGTCAAATAATAAGAAGTATAATTAGTGCATACAGCTATGACACCGTAACTAAAGTTAAGGCCTTGAATAAGCTCACTCACGATCCTACTTCCCTTTTCTACCCTGTGTGCTACTCATTTGATCTGGACTAGGATTCTTTATCCTTGAGATTGAGAGGATATCTTTATAAACATAGTGGTGGTTTGAAGAATGAGGTTCCTTGCTCTCTCATTATTACAATGTGCAGTGCAATCATAACAATCTATAACAGACTGAACCGCACTAAAAGCAGAAGAAAGATTTATTCCATGATACAGAAGAATGGAGTCTAATGAGACTGGAAAGATCACATTCTTTGTGAACACCCTTATTTGAAGTAGAATAAATAAAGAAACTCAAAGTATATTTCCCAAATGTTAATAATAATTAAGTCTGAGTGGTGAAATTATGCATAATTGGATCTTTTTCTTTTATTTTCTAAACATTTTATAAGCATGTACTATTTTTAAATAATAAAATTACAATGAGTTGCTTTTTTTAATAAAAAATACTGTTTACACATTTTTTGAAAGTGTTAAATTCACTGTATACTGAAGTCTGCATAATACCAGTTTGTTCTCTTCATCCTACTTCTCTGTATTCCTGGTCATACAATTAATTTGTTATGTCACTAGAATGTCCCTAGGTTATACAACCCAAATCTACTCTATATACTTTATATTAAGTGTGAAGTTGATGGATTAAATATTGATTAACCACAAGTTTATTGGCTATTTCTGAATAAATTTGGGTCTGGTCTATACAGTTCCCAGAATTTAGGAAAAAATCTCAATTTGCCGATCACTATTCCTGTTCTTGGAGAATCTGAGTGTAGTCAGAGTACATCAGCAGCTGTCAGTTTTTACCTCCTGAAATGTGAGTGGGCAAACAAAAATGTATACAATAATTTATACCCAAGTGCTGGGTATGGTAGCACACACCCATAATCCCAGCACTTGGGAGGCTGAGGCAGGAAGATTGCCGTAAGTTTGAGGCCATTCCGGCCTACAAAGTGAATCCAAGGCCAGACTGAACTGCATAGTGAAACCCTGTCTTAAAAAGACAAAACTAAAATATATTTATACCCAAGTGATAGACTGTGCTTCCTTACTTTCAGAGAAGTTGTCATCAAGTTCCCACTGAATTAGACAACTGAGAATGTGCTATGTCACCACTAGAAGCCCAGACTTGCACAGTGGAATAATGATGCAGTTTCAACAATTAAGGCTGTGACAATAATGATGCTGCATGACTGGATAAGTCAGCACCCTACACTGAGAGGTGCCCAGGAGACACCCAGAAATCCCCTCTCTGCATGCTTTTAAACATTGAATTTACCCAACCCTCTCTGCAACTGAATTTTATGGAAGATGCCAACACTAGATAATCAATCCTTCCACTGACATTTCAAGCAAAGGCTACAAGTAGATTTTATAAACTCAAACATTTGCAACTGGATCTCACAATTATTTTCACTGTGTATGCAGATTAAGGAAGGAATTTTTCTTGAAGCCATCAACAGATTAAAAAGGTAATTTTCTAGTCCTCGTTTCCTAAGGTACTTACCACTGAAAGATGTATCTTACAAGAAATGTCACTAGGTATTCAGGTTATTTGAAATGTTATAGAATTTATACACTTTCCTGAGGAAGACATAAGCATGATAAAAATTTGTAGCATAATTTATATGTTAACTAGGAGGGTCATGATATATTTCTAGCAGATGTTCTTTATAAAAGTGTCAAGGAAAACTGAACTATGAAATAAGAATCCAACCACCATTTAACTCAAAAAAATTTGCAAGAGGAACTGTGGGAAGGCCGTACTGGTGATCAGGTAGTCATTTCATTTTGTCTAGAAATTCCTTAGGCAAGCACACTTACGACTGCCCCCCCTTCTCCAAGTATCCATTGATGCATACTAAGAGATACCTTAAGTATTAGGGGGAAATTAAATCTTGTTATATAATTCTGATTCTACTTCTGTTTATTCTCCAGTCTGTCTGGAGAAAGAAGCGAGAGCTAAATATCTTCATGTGCTTTTGACATAGCTGATCTGTCCGCATTTCACAATCAGCATGTGGCCACAAGAGCTTTTTTTTTTTCTTTTTATGCTAAGCATAAAAGGTCATTGTGTGTATCAGCAAGAGTGAGAAGAGAACTCCAAAGAGTTTCAGCTTACTCAGATCCAAGACTCAAGTTAAATACCGTAATCATGCCAGTCATTAGTTACCACTCAGTCTCTGTCTCCAGTCCGGAAACCAGTCTGCCAGAACCCAGATAAAGCAGCCATGCTTTATCATACAACTTATCCCAAGAGAGCAGCTTAGAGGAAAATTATATGCAATTCCATTTGAAGGAGGGAAAATACCCCTAATTTTACAAAGCTCTTTTTTTCTTAGGTAATAAAGAACAAGTATTTTGAAATTCAGTAATTAAAAAAAATAGCATGAACTTTAAATGATAACATTATACATGAGTATATTCACTGACCTGCACATTAGTTATTCCTTTTGTATTTACGTAGATATCATATTTATTTAAAAAATTAAGAACTCTATATGTTGGCAGAATTATATATTATGCATTTCAAAAATTCAAACAAATTTATCTCTTAAAAATGTTAAAGTTCATGGTTACAATATACATATAAATTACTAACTACTTCTTTGGAAGAAATGAAGTTTTAGAACTTTCATCTCAAGGACAGTAATTAAAAGATTTAAGAAACAAATCCATGGTCTAAAAAAATCCTTAAAGTTGATTCATTAAAAAATTAATTTTATAATTCTCTTCTGAAAACATGCTACCGTACATATAAAATGCACATAATTCTTTATTGAATTCCCATAAATTTAGTACAGACTAACAAACCTAATGAATGAAAAACTGTTTAATAATGATGTATTGCCTGGAAACCTCTGAGGTGAAACTACATACCCAACTCCTTTGTCAATGAGGAACTGAATTTGAAATCTACTTCAGGATAAAAGAGCTGCAAAGTTTGTAAGATTCCCAGAAAAAACAATATCATCATCTACACCACTTATGATTATGTTTGAAATTTTAAATTTAACTACTCTTCATTCTATGGTATTTAAATAAACTTATCATCATCTAGGAAATTAAGTGTTATTCCACTCTGAACGATTTATCTTTTTATGCTAACATTTCATAATTAATTTTTCTTCCCCAAGTAGAACCATCTGGTAAAGACTTTAAAATTCATCCTAAGCATAACTATAAATGCTATCATTTGTGGAATGTACTTAAATCCTAAAAATCTCAATTACATTAAGAATAATATAAATCTTGATTTGTACATACAAGCATATGTTAAAAGACTGCATAGATCTTACTTTTCAAACTTCACCAATTAATTTCAGTTTCTCAATTACTTGCCAAGGTTTAACCTACGGAATATCAAGATTTTGTCAGAATAATAAACATAATTTTTAAATATAAAGTTTCAGTGCAATTCAAGGCCTCTGTCCATTTCTGTAAGCCATCATCACTATTTACCTGTAATATTTCATTGATGTAACTCCAGTATACTCTAATTTCACAATAAAGTGCAACAGAATTCTAGGTGCTATACAAGCTATGGGAAAAATCCATTTGAAGATGTATGTAATGATGAATAGTTACATAATATCGCTTTTAGTTTAAAATTATTTTACGTCTATGGTTTAGTGTTAACAGTTATTACATTATAAAGTATAGTTTCTTTGGTATGCCAATGCAACACTTTTTGGGATATAATTCTTAAATCATTTAGTAGATCATGGCTGGAAACTCTTCAGCAGCCTACAGGTCATGAATTTAAATGCCACTGAATTCACGGTAAGCTGGTTTTATACTGGCTTGACTGACTGTTTACACAGATAAAATGAATAATGCTGGCTAGAGCATCCAATCCTCCAACCCTTCTGTCCTGGTCAAAGGAAGCTCCTGTGTGCAGATATCCAACTTTCTTTTCCCTGTGGCCCTGGAGAAGGTTACATCTGCATCTGTTGCAAGGACTGGTTCTGTTAAGTTAACATGTGTTAACATTACCTCTTGCCATAGACTAGTTAAAAAAAAAAAAAAAAGCCGGGCGTGGTGGCGCACGCCTTTAATCCCAGCACTCGGGAGGCTGAGGTAGGCGGAGCGTTGGGAGTTCGAGGCCGGCTTGGGCTACAACGCGGTGCAAGGCCGGCCTGAGCTACATAGTGCGACCCTGCCTCAAAAAACCAGGGCCGGGAGTTTGGCTCAGTGGCTTAAGCGCCTGCCCTGGCAGGCGCGAGGCTGTGAGTTCAATCCCCAGTGCCGCAAAAAAAAAAAAAAAAAAAAAAAAAAAAAAAAAAAAAAAAAAAAAAAAAAAAAAAAAAAAGAAAAAAAACCCAAAGCTCCAGTGAATCAGCAAATATCTCTGGAGGGTATCACTGGCCATGGTTATAGGAAAGCCTTTCTATCTAAAAGTAGCATGTTAGCCGGGCGTGGTGGCGCACGCCTTTAATCCCAGCACTCGGGAGGCTGAGGTAGGTGGAGCGTTGTGAGTTCAAGGCCGGCTTGGGCTACAACGCGAGCGCAAGGCCGGTCTGAGCTACATAGTGCGACCCTGCCTCAAAAAAAAACTAGGGCTGGGGAGTTTGGCTCAGCAGCTTAAGCGCCTGCCCTGGCAAGCGCAAAGTTGTGAGTTCAATCCCCA